>OZ010573.1:98770782-98818282 GCA_963932145.1 Acanthosepion lycidas | reverse complement strand
GTAATACAGTGGAGAAACCTTAAGGAACTTAAATAAAAGATTATATGAATACAGAAGGGATCTTTTACAAAACAACACATTAAATGCATTAATTACTCATCGTAACGTAACGTTTTCATTTTAGAAATGCTCCTCAAATTAAAAGAGAAAACAATTACTAAGACGAAAATGACTAGAAAGTGCTTTAATCGCTAAATACACAGTAAAATTGCGTCTAGGTTCTTACAATGTTTCCCCGTTCTTGTCAGATTTTCTGTTTTCACAATGTGGGATATTTAATAACAAAAAAGATGGAAACAATAAAACAAAGAAGAAGAATCTAAATGTAATCGTCTAGATTATATACCAAGCAAACATATTATTAAAAAAAAAAAAAATCAAATATTTTTAAATTTAAAATTCTCAGCGTTTCTTTTTCGTTCGTGCGCATGTGCAGTCGCATCAACGTAGACATAAACTTTGTCTGATGAAGTCTTAAAGCGGGAAACGCTTGACATAAATACTTTTTTCACTTTGTCATACTTGTCTCCCTAAAATTGCTACAAGGATGAAATATTTTAACTGTTAAATAAGAAATAGTTTGTTGCATATATGTATTTATATAATGTTTTCATTTTTCAAAACACGGTCAAGATATTGTGCCCATGTTCATAGTTGATATTATTAAGTGTTGGATTTTCGCTTTTATTAATAAGGCTTCTATATTTTTAGCCTTTTTTTTTTTGCATGTAAATGATGCAATTACATTTGTGTTGTAATCAAGTATGTTACGAATAGTGTCGATTAAGGAATTGTATTCCTGATCAATCAAAATTCGTAAATAATTATATAGGCCACACTACAACATGTTTGACACGAAGACTCACTCTACACCTTGCTGATCATAGCTCAATTAGATCTCATTTAAATATTCATGGAGACCTACCAGACACTATCAATTATTAAATTATTATTATCATCCTTGAAAATGGCTAAATGTATAGCCGAAAGCGCTCGGATTAAAAGAACATTCGGACAGTTTTTATATAATTTATTATCCGAAAAGGAAAAAAATTATTAGATCGCATGAGAAATTGTATAAAAAAACTAAATGAAAACACTGTCTGTCGTATTCAATGAAATATGCATGAAAGAAGGATTGCTGCCTAAATACACACACGCGCGCGCGCACACACACACGCGCACACACACACACGCACGCACACACACATACGCACATATACATACACACGCACGCGCGCGCGCACACACACACACACACACATATATATATAGCTTTACTTTTATATAAACAAGTTAGTAGTTAGGCCGAGTGATTGATTTGTCAGTGAGTTAACTTTTCAATTATATCAGCCTGGGGAAAGTGGCTGAAACCAATACCACTGCTTCGCCCAACCCTGTGAGTGAAATTGGCTATACGGAACCGTTCGAAGGGTTGTGTTAGCACGAAGTTACAAGTCCTCGGAGCCGAGCGTTTAAGCTAAGCTTGTTAAAATGAAATTGATCATGCCGGATTATGCGTTCTCTCCCAGAAATTGTAACTAAGTTCTTCCCAGCACAACTGCAATAGAAACCAAAGGTGGGCTCTGGGGCCTGTGTCTGTATTATAGATTTGACAACCGCCCTGGTAGACGGGTGTGCTAGGAAACGACCGTTATCATTATGTATATACAAAATCTGCTCAGTGTTTGAACGTAGTAAATGTTAAGATTTCAAATGAGCTTTTTAACTGAGTGTTTCTTATTTAAAATATTGGTGCAATAGTTTAGCATCTATCTTTCTATATACATAATCGGCGTAACAGCAAAATTGTTCAAGTCGTGTAACAGCATGGGATAATTGTCCATCCCACAATGTTTAATATCTAAACTAGTTGAGTTTCTTTTTTCCAGGTTTTCAGATAAGGCGCTTAGCCATCTTGACACAATTTGTCGTAAGAATCACTGAAAAATCCTTTGAATTATTCAGCTAGAAAGAGAACCGGTCAAAACAGCAAAACGGATCATCATATCAACTTAGAGCTAAATACATTTTTATTGTTCAAAGTAAAGTTAAGTGGTGTTTTCAAACCTCAGAGAATTCTAGTAAGATATCTTTAATCATTTCTAAGATACAACAGTTCAAAGCTTAATCGAACAATTGGACAATTTTGCTGTTATGTAGATTTAATAGGTCGATTAATGAAATTTAAGGAATAAAAAAAAACAATTTCTTTATTTCTCGTCTCGTTAAAAAAGGACAACAGGCATATCACAAAATTTCGACTTTCGAATCTTTTTCTTCGTGAGAATAACTTTTAAGGTTTTTTTTTTACTCTGCAGGCCAATAGCCGAAATATAATACTGTTTAAGCTAAAAAGGGGGGTCTACTCAAATACGGGTATCCATTAAAAAATAACGTTTCAAATAATAATAATAATAATAATATATATATATATATATATATATATATATATATATATATATATATGGGTTGAGAGAGGGACTTTGTTTTTATTATATCGTTCAATATGGTCGATAGCATAATTTAATATTTCAAAGTAAATGTATAAGTAAATATAAAGTATATTGATTAGACCTAGAAATATGTTCCTCTCGATGATAAATCTTCATCTGTATAGCGTCTCTATCAATCAATCTTTTTTTCAATGATGTTCACCCTGTACAAGACCCGAGAGACACTCGAGGTTGCAGCTTACAGCGTAAGAATCACAGTTTATACGGATATGTGAGAAAGATAAAAGTTAACGCTAAACTTGAAATGGTTAAGATTTCAGTGATTAGGGACGAATCCTCTTGGGAGTAAATTCCACAAAGCAGCGATTCGTAGCAAGAAGCTGCTCAAGTGGAACTTACATCGCACTAATAGAATACAAAGGGAATGAGTGTAGTTCGCTAGAATGTGCGTAGCATGGCGGATCTTAACCATGAAGGTTAGAACTGGGGGAACTAAGGAACGTAATTCATCTGAACACTTTCCATGAAAATAACGATACAGCAGCAAGGGGCTTGGGACATTTCGTCTGTGGGAAAGGGATTGTAGGGTGGAAGATAAAGAGACGCTTTTGGACTCTATCGAGACTCTAAAGTGAAGATTATGGCTCCATAACTTCCCATTTTTTGTTGGTCTAAATAAACATTGGTTATTCTTAATTGTCTTTGCAGCCAAATTAACAAACCCACGTTTTAATCCTCTAGGCCATTGTTCTGTAGGTGACATAGTAATTGTGAGTTCGATGCCGAGGTCGGATAGTACGGATATCCTCAGACACAGTGGAAATAGGACTGGAAATAAAGGAAGCGCTACTAAAAAAAAACAAAAAAAAAAAACAATTCACCCACGACGAGATGTTCCTATACACAGGGAGCAGAATGAGAACATTATTTTTATTAGCTGATTTGTTTAACGGTACATCAACTTCTCATGGGTCATTTAATACCGAAATTTAATTTTCTTGGGGGGTTTGAAGTAATAAAAATATGTTATGCTATTCTGCTTTCACAATTGAATACATGGTAGATGATACTTAGCTTTTCTGAATATATATGCTTGTGTGGACATAATTACTAGAGGCAGTGATATGTGTGTTTTATGTTGTTTTTTTCAAGTTATATTTTTGGAATACAGTTTCAGTTGAGAAATTGTAGGATATTATATAGATTAATATCATGAAAGAGTTTATGTTGTTTTGTTGATTTTATTTAACGACATATCAACCACTATCGGTTATTTAATGCGGAAATCTAAATAATTTGAACATAAATTTATGGCTTCGACAAAAATATATTTTGAACGCAATTGTATGCCTTCAACTAAAAATAAAATATACCCCAGGTCATGCATTGTCGGTGTTTTTTTTTATATAAAAACATATTGTCAGTACTTTTACTATTAAAATTGTATTTTCATACTTTCATAGTGTTTTTGCTTGGGAGCTCACTATTTTCCCATAGTTGGGATCCTAACACGTTCTACAATACAAGATCAGGGTAGACTTAGGAACAACAGCATTTAAGACGTGGTTTCACGTTACTCTAAACCTTTAACTTTCCAGTCAGAGACCTTGATGCAGGATGTAGTTGAATGTGAACAATCTGCTTCTGTGGATTGAACAACGGGTTCAGTTTGAAATTCCCTGAAGATTACCTGGATCAACAGACACCTGAAGAAGGCTGGTCGAAACCTTATGATACTAACAATAAAAATGAACACATTAGCTTTATCTTTATCCAACATTAGCAGTATAACCCTCCTTCGACTGGGTTTTTCACTACTGGGAATTTTTGCCGTTCAATTGGAACAGTTTAAATTTAAAGTCAGCCCAAATCAATATTAGTAACAACATTTGGGTGCAAATGAGGTACATTCCCAAATGGGGGGGGGGGGGTAACAATGTTGAATAGGACGTGGGTCTGAAAAGGGAACTATATAACAATAAATAATATTATTGTAATAATTTAAACTATTTATTTTTATTAAAGTCTTTATGAAAGATATATATCCAAGAACAGATAGTAAATAGTAGAACGTTGCTGGCAGTTATAATGGACAGGAAGTAGTGGAGAGCCATCGTCGCCAACAACTTGAACTCAAAAGCGGCATTGAAGAATTATCTATCAAACAAAAAAAATCATCAAAATCGGATAAAACTGTGGAAATGCATAAACAACATCCGATCACACACACACACACACATACATACATACACACACACATTTTGAGAATTATAGATATAGATTTCTAAATGATATATCTCATATAAAACCCTTAATTCGCTCCAACAGGCCAATGACATTTCCAGATATACAATTTGGCACAATGATAATTACTTCTCCGTATTTAGCTGTTATTCTTATATAGTACGAATGGTAATCTCGGTTTATCCTCCTGCGATCTGACCAAAGATGTTAACTTTTGATTTTTCACTATTACTTTAAACTATTAAACGTAATAATGTCGTTTTTTGACGTATTTTTAACGTCAAAAAACGACAGTATTACGTCATTATTTTTGCACCAACCTAATATTTCTTCAAGCTTAAATCTTTATGCACTTTGTCAAATTTGATGTCTACTCGCCAGTTTTTAAAGAGAACATAGGGCTTATTGCGAGCCGCACATTCCGTTGGTCACATATCTTTAAGCAATTTCGAGATAGTCAAGCCTGTTTTCAGACTATATTGTTGGTTTATATCATTTCCAGGCGGTAGTCATATTTCAGTGCTCATCAAAAGTCGGCTAATGTACCTCCCAGTTCGTATAATACTTTTCTCGGTTGTCCAGATGTAAAAAAAGTCAAGTGCTCTACGTGATACACGCTTGGGCAATCATGTCTCTTTCGACTGACACGGCAGATTTCTCACAGAAGGCTGCCGTTTATTGGTTGCCAACCAAGGCTATAGAACTCGGTCTGTCCTGCTATTCAACCCAAGGGTGACGGGGAGGAGAAATGATGCATACCATTCCCAAGAGTATTTTCGCGCAAGTGAATCTAACAAACCTCGGTTTCCCGCGTTCCCATTCCTAGTCGTTATTCAATTACACCACATGCACATCCGAATTTATTCATATCCAGATGTAAGCTTTTTGTTCCGTTGTATTAAGACTAAAGATTTTTCGAAGTTCAAATTCATTTTTCTGATTACAGATTGTTTTCAAAGTAAATCTATTATCTTTATAGACTTTTGTATCAAATTCTTTTTTTGGTATCAAAAAATTACATCTATGGAGCCTGTAAAATGAATAGAGATTACTGCTGGAAATTAAGCATAATTAGGTATAATTAGTTGCAAAAAAAAGAACTATAAGCTTTTTATCATTTCCAACCATTGCTCTCATCTTGACTGATATAAATATTATTATAAACACAACGTTTCGGCCAAGTACCCTCTGATATTCATTACGTTCCATTGTTTTAGCTGATATGGACACCTGATGACGATCAGAGTGTACTTAGCCGAAATTTTCTGTCTATAATAACATACAGGGTGCGATGGGCAAATTGTCGCCATTTTGTATTTTTAATTTCGCGCATGCGCTTTGTCTTTTCAATTTTGTCGGCTGCAAAGTATATTAGGGTCAGTTAGGCACCGTCTTTGAGAAAAAGAAAACCATGAGGTAATTCACTGCGTCAGAAATTTGGAAACAGCATGTTGTACCGCTTGGCATTCGCACCGGAAGCTTCAATACAAACATTTCAGTATTTGTGTATCAATCTGAAGACAGTACAGAGGATTTGGAAAGAGTTGCATGAGTCTAATGGTAATTACAAAGGTATTTTGAGTGATTACTAGTTATGGCAACGTTATACCACCATTCATCTTCCCTCATGGTCTCAGACTCAACTCGGAGGCCTACATCAAGTGCCTTCAGGAGGTAGTGCTCCCTGGCTCAAAAAAGTGGCTACTGGAAGACCTTATGTCTGACAACAGGACTCTGCACCATGCCACACAAGCAGGAGAACTGAGCCATGGCCGTCAGACAATTTCTGCTACCACATCACCTAACTCCAGAAAATGCAACCCACTTTATTATTATGTATTAGAGAATCTTTCTCAACGTCAGCTTGGGGAAAAATAATAAGATTTCCTTATTTTAAACATATACAAATACATACACACGAAACTTTTCCGCCTTCGATGTAATGAAGCCTAATCGACGAAATGCATAGTTAGACGTGTTTTCGAAATTTAATACTTTCATGAACGCTTTTCCAATTGTCAGTAATTTATAACTCTGTCGAAATATTACATACCATCGACACGAAGAGTGCATGGATAAAAAAAAAAAAAAATCTTTCATTTATTTTCTACCCAGTCTGAAGTTTTCTATCTCTCGACTCGGACACTAAAAGCAAACAACATAAAATATTAACGACTCTTTTAAAAGCCACTCATTTTCTTTCTCCTTTTTTTAACGACAAGAAACGCCATCTTGTGAATATATATATATATATATATATATATATATATATATATATATATATATATATATTAGGTTGGTGCAAAAATAATTTCGTTTTCTCACATAGTAACATATGTTAGAAAACGAAATTATTTTTGCACCAACCTAATATATATATATATATGTGTGTGTGTGTGTATAGTTGAGAAATATTAGAATATATATATTATTAGTATCTCCCTCTCTCAATCTACATATATATATATATATATATAAAGCTGAGCACTATTAGTATATATGTATATATATATATATATATATATATATATATATATATATATATATATACACATAATTATTTATTTAAAAATATAACATAAATATGTTATAAAATCACTACAAAAATAGCCATTTTGTTTCATCACCTCTGGTGTCTTATCAAGTGATCATGTTGAATGTAGATTCTACAATCTACATTCAACGTCATCACTTGATAAGACACCAGAGGTGTTTAAACAAAATGGCTCTTTTTGTAGTGATTTTATAACATATTTATGTTATAATTTATAAATAAATAATTATATTCGCTCTACTCTGTATTGAGCACTCTTTTAAAAATAATAATTGTTGGTTATTGGAATTTATTCCGTATACACCAATCCTATACTTGGGTATATATATATATATATATATATATATATAAGTACACTGAAAACAACTAATATATGATTCCACTGTACGTAACATTTAATTTAAAAGACGGCTCAATACATAGTAGAGCTAACTAATATTTCTTTTAAGATATTAAAACATGTTAAAAATCACTACTCAATAACTATTATGTTTCGACAACAGGAGAGACAAATGTGTCTCTTTAGGCGATCGCCTGAAGAGACACATTTATAGTGTCGAAACGTAATTGTAATTTTGTAGCGATCACATGAAGAGAAACATAATTGTAACTGTGTAGATAGACAATACAAGAGATAATGACAATTTTAGAGAAAAAAAATCTGACAAAGTGGAATAAATTTTCATGTGACGCGTTTCCTCTTTAGTACTTCATCAGACTAAATTGATGTTTACGTTGATGCGCATGTGTAGTCGCATCAACATAAACATCATTTCATATATATATATATATATATATATATATATATATATATATTAAAACTCACTTTGGTCATTCAGATAAGAAAAGAACCTGAATTTATTGGTGAGGGTCTCAGACTCAACACGGAGGCCTACATCAAGTGCCTTGAGAAGTGCTGCTCTGGCTTAAGAGGATGGCTGCTGGAAGACCCTATATCTGGCAACAGGACTCTGCACCACGCCACGCAAGCAGGAGAACCCCCTTCTACTCATAGCTACCAGACATTTTCTGCGACCACACCACTCCATAAATCTGGCCACTTAACTCCCCAGACTGCAACCTCCTTGATTATTATACGTTAGGCGCTGTTGAGTGAAAGACAAACAAAACTTGTAACACTAAAACTGAACTGACGGCAAGGATTATGGCAGCATTCACTAACTTAAACAAGGAGACCGTCCACAAGAGTTACAGGAGATTCCGAGGTTGTCTGGAGGCCCTGGTTGAAGGCAATGACAATTTATTGAATAAATTTAATCTTTTAGTATTTCAAGATATTTTTGCGTAATTTTGGTAAATAATTAAAATGAGAAGTCAGTGTTATTTTCATTTATGCGTACTTTAGACGAAAATTTATCTATCGCAGCCTGTATATATGTATGTATGTTTTTCGGTAGACGTAAATTAAAGTTCTACCACCGCACCACGACCGCACAGACTAAACAAACCGTAAGGAATGAGTCTTCTGCCCCTGTAAAGAAGAAAAAAATCCAGCTAACAGACACAGTGCTGTGTGTTTGTTGAGGCCCGCCCTGTTTGCAGAGAACAAATGTTGCTCAGCGAAGCGGACAGATTCTTGAGACTCATCTTCAACCGCACTGGTGTAGAGCGAACAGCGATAAAAAAACAAATAGAAAAAGAAGAAAGCAATAGAAAAAGATGAAAAGTATAAAAGGAAAACAAAACACAAAAAGTAAAGAAGAAACATATAAGAATAGTACAAAAATAATGACAAGTAAGACAAAACAAAAACAGTTTCCTTTGGTAACAATAAAAGATTACAACAATAAGCGTAAGAAATATGAGAGGTGAAGTAAAAAAAAAAAAAAAAAAAGGTTTAGAATCGTTGAAAATGGTTAAAAGAAAAAGAAAATGTAGATAGAAATAGTTACCCTGTGCCTTTTCTAGAAGTACTTTCATTGTATTTGTTCTGATGAGCTTTCCTCTTTGGTACCTAGACTTTATGAATTTAAGCGCAGTACTAGATTGACGGTAAAGTTTCATCATTTTACAGTTGAAATATCTAGATGTAACCGTAAATTCTATATTAATGGATTCTTCTCTCGCACTTCTCGTTTATAGAACTCTCTTCCTGCTTCTTGCTTCCCAGTGAACTTTGATCTTTAAAAATTTTAAATGCAATGTCATTCGATATCATCTGTCTTAATTGCTGTTCTTTTATTGTTCTCCCGTCTTAATAGTGTTTTATCTCATATTATATAATACTCAGTAATCCCTTGTGTCTTAGTGGCTTTATTGGCTTGCTTGGGGTGAAATGGTTAAAAAATAGTATACTATAGTCGGAGAATTATTCAATACTTAATTACCATTTTCTCTATTTCTGAGCGTTCTTTTCATGTCACTATGTCTCTAATGAAAAATATTTTCGTCAATATGCGACTGAATAGTTGGCTTCAACAAGGTCATAATTTACAGTAGAAATGGCTAGATGTAACCGTAAGTTCTATGCTAACAGTTTCTTCTCTTGTATTTCTCGCCTGTGGAAGTCTCTTCCGGTTTCTTGCTTCCCAGTCAACTTTGATCTTCAAAAATTTAAATGCAATGTCAATTGTTATCTCTCGGTCTTCTTAATTCCTGTTCTTTTGTTGTTCTCTCTCCTTAATAATGTTTTCTTCTAATATTCTCTAACACTCAGTAACCTCCTGTGTCTTAGTGGCTTTATTGCCTTAATTTGGGTGAAATGATTAAAAATGTAAAAAAAATAAAGAAACAATCTGGGAAAAAAATAGTAAGTTCAGATAAATGCAAGTGTTGGATGAATCCAACTTCCTTTTGGGATGCAATACGGCATGAGCTCCTTTTCAAATGAAATCTCACTGGCATTTACGTGTGGCAAGGTGGAAATTGTCCTACTTTTATTGCTGAAGACATCAGGGGTTAACCCATGCCCCTGCCCTGTTTGTACAATAGAATGGTACCTCTTATGAGACGGGTCTTCAGGGAAAAGACTTACGTTTCTGTTTGTGACCTCTGGCCATGGGCAAATAGAAATATCCCTAAAATTCTTGATGCAAGACTCAAGATGTGAAAAGAAAACTGAAAGAGAGTTGGACAAAAATATATTAAGTGTATGGGCGCCTTTCCGGGTGGTTAGAACGTCCATTTTCCGGCCATGGCGCTCGAGTTCATATCTCACCTTGGTCGATTGGTCAAGGAGATGACTTTTTGATATTATAGTCCTTAGGAGACGATCTCAGCAGGCAGTACTTTTGGAAAACGACTGAAAAGCTATATCACGTGTTGACCGAAAACCTTGGGAGTAAAATTGGATAGACGGAACTGTTTCGGTACCCGTCGAATTTTGTCCTAGCACGAAGTCACAAGTCACCGTGACCGAGGGTTTGAGCGTACGGGCCCTGTTCAAATTGGTGATCCCAACAGATTAAGTGATCTCTCTCTATCTCTCTCTTTCTCTTGATTCCTTTCTCTCTCTCTCTCTCTCTTTCAATATCTCTCTCTTTCTCTCGCTCTTCCTCTATCTCTCCCTCTTTCTCAGAAACTTTAGCTAAGACCGGCTCAGCATAGTTACAGTATGAATCATAGGGGGATTTCTCTTGGCGCCGAACAAACACAAAAGTATCTGAGCTGGTGTCTGCAACAGGGAATGGTTAGCCACCTTAGCGGATGGGTGTGTTCGGAAACGAGGAGACAGCCATTATTAAATTATTTCCTTTTCCGACAACCAATAATAATAATAACTAGAAAAGATAAAATAAAGAAAACTCCTTCTTGTGTGTTTGCGTGCGTGTGGCCAAATCAATTTATCAAAATCATTCGGTTCACATATTTTGTTCGTGTTTTGCATCAGGACTGACGGTCGAATGAAACGGTTTCTATAAAGAAAATTAAAAAAACATTTCCTTTCTTTTACATATTATACGTTTTACTATCACCAAATAAACATGCTCTGTGATCCCTGCACTTCAAACCTATCTATCTATCTAAGTTTCATATCTATCTATATATATCAGATTTATATCTGTCTATGTCTGTTTCATATCTATGTCAGTTTCATATCTATCTATCTATCTATCTAAGTTTCATATCTAACTATATATATCAGATTCATGTCTGTCTGTTTCATATCTATCTATCTATCTATCTAAGTTTCATATGAAACTATATATACCAGATTCATACCTATCTATCTATCTATCTATCTAACTTTGTGCATCCCTATCTAACTATGCATCTACGTCAATAAATTCATATCTGCATATCTATCTCAAGGTTTATGTCTAACTATATTCATATAAATTTATATAACTCTATATCTGACTACTTTCCTAGCTATATCCGTCTGTTTTTATCTATCTATCTGAGTGTGCGTGTGTATGTATATATGTGTATTTGTGGGTAATGACCAGATAAAAGAAGAGATAGAAAGAAAAATCGAGGTGTGTGTGGTCCCCATTGCTGTCTTGTTTTTGCACCCAAACACCTCAGCCCCGAAGTTATAAACACCGGATAATAAGACAGGGAAATCGTAGAAAGGTTCACTAGCTACAGACTAAATAGATGTTGTTTTGAAGGCAATTGTGCATCAGACGGGGCCGGGAGGGTTTTAACACTTTTCTCGAGCTACACAGACACTTGGTGTCGCTTGAACGCAAACACTTACTGACAATAATTTCTAAAGAAATTTCCTAATAATAATAATTAAAACAGAAGAAGAAGAAGAAGAAGAAGAAGAAATAATAGCAACTACAAAAACAACAAAAGCACAATACAATGTAGAAGTGATGCTGATAATGGCTCTTATAGTCTTAGTCGAGAAAGTATTACTTCTCGATTTCTTCTTCTTCTTTTTCTCCTTATTATTATTATTATTATTATTATTATTATTAATAATAATAATAATAATAATAATAAAGGAATATATAAACGATAATAGACCAGATACAGTGACCAAAGGGTGTAAGTAAATATATTTTCTCATAGATAAGGCTTTGCCATCAATTAAAAATATATGTTTAGAATATAACAGAATAAGTAAATGTTTTATATTATTATTCACCTAATACAAGACCCAAGAGCCACACAAGGTAGAGAGTTACTAAACGAGGTTGGTATAAGGGCGTTTAGGTGAGGAAATAAGAAGTACATACGAGTATATGCAGGATGAATGAAAGTTGACCCGAGATTTTGTAGTATTGAAAAGATCATAGTGATCGGGAAAGCATCCTCTCAGGAGTCTGTTCCCACAATGCAACAGTTATAGGGAACAAGCTGTCTGAGTGTAACTTGCTCATTATCAAAGGAGTATGAAGGAAATGAGGGTGGATCGATCATGTTTATGTGGCATGGCGGCTGCTACCTGTGAAGATCTGGACTAGTGGAATTAAGGAATGCAGCGCGCCAGAATATTTTCCATGGAAATAAAGAATTAGAGACTTGCAACTTTTCGTCTCTTGAATTCTGTCATAGCTAGACAAAGAGGAATGGGCAATACCAGCCCAAATATGGCCACAACACTTCATTTTTGGTTTAATCTGATAGGAGTCAGTTACGTGTACTAGAAGTAACCGCATATATATATATATATATATATATATATATATATATATATGTATGTATGTATGTATCTATGTATATATAAATAAAAAGAAAGAACAGTAAGATATAATCCGCTGTTCTTATAGCTATTTTTATTTTTACAAAATAGTGCTCAATGTAAATTTACAGAGCATTAATATTATAAATTAATTGATTTAAAATATGTTTTTTTCGCTACACACTTCTAACCATGTTTCAAAAATGGAAGCTGAAAGCTCCGAATTTAATTTTGTAATTAAATTAAAGACATTAGTTCCATTTCATTCTCAAGCGAATTTTGGAGTAACTTTTAAAATTACAGGGTTTTAAAGACACAGCAAAAATCATAATTTACGTTTCCAAGGATACAGATAAATCCAATTCAACCAGACAAGGGGTGTTTGCGTGTTCATTGTGTCTGTATTTTGATGTATCAGTTATTAGTTACGTTTTGGTAGGGGTAGGGATGTATTTTTCAATGAAATCCGACATCCGTTAAATGCATGTTGTCTGGATTTTTTAAAATTTTATTGTTAACGGCAAAAATTCTTAAGGCATTTTTTTCTATTTGTATATTTAAAGATTTTTTGGGGGTGTTTAGGTTAGAATACGTTTTATTTAACTACGATTTGAAAAATATTTTCACTTTTAATTTTTAATATATATATATATTATATATATATTATATATATATATATATATATATATATATATATATATATATATATATATATATATGTGTGTGTGTATATATATTTTAAATATATATATATATGATCTGGAGTCCCTTCTGTTTGTCTCAAGGTTCTTGACAAAATCCAGAGACGGATATGCAATATAATTGGCCCTGATCTGGCTTCTCGTCTGCAGTCGCTCTATCACAGACGTGCTGTCGCCTCCCTCTGTCTTTTTTACAAATACTTTCATGGTAACTGCTCTGATGAGCTGCTGTCGCTGGTTCCGAGACTTCATGAATTTAAGTGTTCAACTAGGCTGGCATCTCGCTCTCACCCTTTCACTGTCGACACTGTTAAACGTACCCATCTATTCTACTCCAACAGCTTCATGTCTCGCACTTCTCGCCTGTGGAACTCCCTCACCTTTTCCTGTTTCCCTGATAGCTATAATCTCCACCTATTCAAATGTAATGTCAATCGACGTCTCCAGATGTCTTGATCTATCCCCTATCCTTCTCTTCATCCTTTCCTCTATCACTCCTCTTTGCTCTCGCTCCAACTCTCTGTAACCCCCTGCGTGCTAGTGGCTTCCCGCCTTGCTTGGGGTCAAACGCTTAATATATATATATATATATATATATATATATATATATATTACAATTCAAAAGATTGGAGCAACGCCAAGAATTGACAGAAGAGTGAAAAAAAATCAAAAAGACCTCTTAGAGTCATTGAAAAAGAATGGACTCAATGCCAAAAGTTTGTGATGCAGTAATCAAAGCTGAAGGAGGATATTTTGCTAAGAGCAAAATTTAATCATAAAATAGCTTTTTTAATTATAATAAAATTTGTAATAAAAAAAAATCATATCTCATTTTTTTAATCATATATAAGAATTTTCTCTAATTTAAAGTACAAAACTACTACTTTTGGACCAATTTAAAAAATTACCAGTGGTGTCCTCAAACATTTGAACTGTAGTATATATACATATATATATGTGTGTGTGTGTGTGTGTGTGTGTGTGTGTGTGTGTGTGAAAACTTGTTTTACGGTATGCTCTATTTATGGGTAAAAGTGCTCAATATTAGCGATAGAGCATATGTAAATATAAAAGTGGACCCTGAGGTCAGCCCCAAGCAGCGACAATCTGTTTCATGCTTGAATGCAATCTTCAGGTCATGTCTGGTGTGTTTTGGCTCGGCTATTTATACATGCTGGCAAATAGTGCACTATGGGTAGCAAGGTCTATTGTATTATCCTTATGGTTATTAGATAGCCGATAGCGGGTATGTTACAGATTATTCTAGAGACTATTGAGTAGTAAAAACTATTTTTTATCATATTCATATATATATATATATATATATATATATATGTATGTGTGTGTGTGTGTGTGTGTGTGTGTGTGTGGTCTGTATGAGAGTATCCGAAACAAAAGTGAAAATGATGAGGCATAGTGGAAAATGTTTTTATTAACCATTCGCTACGCCAGTGAAGCGTATACTCCCTAAGGCTTTCTTAGTGTATATGTGTATGCATATATGTATATGTAAGCAAACAAACCAGACATCCCAATGCGACCCATATTATCAGAAAAAACAACGCACCCCACAAAATGAAAAAATACTTTAATATACATATTATATGGTTATGTGTGTGTATGTATGTGTGTGCGGCTATACACGAGGGAGCACACACACATATATATATATATATATATATATATATATATATATATATATATATATATATATATATATATATATATGGGTATATAGCCGTTGGGTGCATAATCCGGAGTTCCTTAGTATATTTTTTTTATTTTTAAGAAGACAGTGCTCCATACAGAAGTAGAGCTTATATTATAAGATTTTTTTTGTTTAAAAATATGATTCCTTCGCTACATAAGAGTTCTCATGTTTCAAAAACGAGAGCCGAAATCATCCAAATAATTATTAAAATTAAGTTGAATTGAGGTGTTTAGTCTCGTTTCATCTTCAAGCGAAATTTTAGGAATAAGCTATCTTTTGGTTTACGTGTGTTTTTAGGCATGGTCCGTCATAACATTCGTTTTTGTGGGGGTGGCTAGGCGAGTTTTCTTCGTTAAGTGGTCAGAGAGTTAATTCTTATGTATAGATTCATCATCTAAAAGAAACGAAAAAGTAAAATGGAAAATAGTAAATAAAACAAGAACTTGTAAAACCTGGGATGACCCATGCCCTTTATGCCTACACGAAAAACTACACATCATTAAATTTCTAAATAATGAAAAATTATTAAACCATAGGCAGGAGTTAACGGCTTTTTGCCGACATCAAACTTTCGCATTAAATAATTAGCATTAAAAAATTCCCATAGCTTAATAAAAGTCTTAAAAGCTTAGCCAAATCACTAAATAGGAAAAACCCTTTCTGTAGTCGTCAAAAAAAAACAAAAAACAAAAAAAAACAAATTGAAATTCAGTGCAATACGGTTTGTATATAAAACACCCACTTGAATAAACAAATAAATAAATAGATAATCAGATAGACAATAATAAAACACAATCCTCCCGACACATAACGACTTGTAGGCGCGCCATAAAAATATCCCGCACTGGGAACCAACTAAAGAATAACCGCCAACATTAGCCTTGAAATAGATACCCTACCCAACCTTAGCAAAACCTCTCAGAAGATGATGAATCTATAGATAAAAGGGAGGATTGAACTCACGACTCAGTTGTAATGGTTTTAGTGATGCAAGCTTGCTAACCATTAAACCACAGTGAGTTGTCCAGCGTTTTTTAGCGTAGCTTAGATGTGGAACAAAGCCGAGAGTATGAGGCACTCCGTGAGAATCGAACTCACTATTCAGTTGTAATTGATCTAGCGAAATAATCTTGCTAACCATTACACCAAGTTGATGTTACCCTTCTTGCCTTCAAGGTCTTGTGAGTGTAAAATTTTCCAGGTCCCCTTTCCTCATTATGAGCCCTAAAAATGTCAACTGTCTTTTCTGATGTTAAGTATAAGGGTCCTTTTTGTTTCCATTTTCTCTAAAACTTCGTCGTTGCTCACATGTTCAATCCATGATATTCTCAGCATTCTCTACATTTTTGCTACATAATGATTTTTTTTTTCATCTACGATGAGATTGTCCAGCATTCACTACCATATAGGAAGACTTATATTACAAACAGATAAGTACTCTTTTCTTTGTTTCTAACGAGATTTTCCTCTTCTGTTTCTTAATACTTTGCTTAGGTTTTGGAAGGCATCTTTCGCTATCACAATGCGTCTTCGGATTTTGTTTCGCACTATCTGTCCTCTGTTATAACATTTAATATTTAAATTGTTGTACTTTTTTGATTTCGTTATCTCCAATTTTTAATTTGCATAGTGGGCTGTTCCTTTTGCTCACAATCATGCATTTTGTCTTCTAGCATATTTAATCCTTTCTTCTCGCATTCCTTCACTACCTTCTAACATCAGCAACCCAGGGTCAAATCCTTTGGTCACGAGCACCAAATATAATTCCAATATGTCTAAGGTCCTTTAATCACGGCAACCAATTATAACATCACGTGTCGATCCTTTTCACCGGCAAACAATTATAACACTCACGTCTCGATCAATGTCAACCTGGGTTAACACTACGCAGGTGAGTACCGTCGTCGGTCAACTTGATGCTGGTCACTGGCAGTTTCAATCCACGCCGTCCTTGCCCACGTTGTGTTCTTTGATCAGTGAAGATCGAATGTCGTCGGTAATTCGAAATGATGGTTCGAGCTACAGCAATGCTGTATTATGAAAGAAATAAAAAGTCTTCACGTTGACGAAATAAAAACGGAAGATTCGTCGGGTGAGTTTTAAATTGGTTTATATAGTGCTTGGTATAAAAATCAACTCTTCCCTCTTAAAAATTTCTATAGTGACACTTTGTTCTTCTAAATGTTGGAACGAGGTTCAAAGTCGAAAATTCTCCCAGCAACATATCATGCATGATTTTGGTACCAGCTCATCAACAAGTGAAAGTGTGTGGTATAAAAAAGGCAAAGAATCTAATCCAGAGAAGGCGAACTTTGTAGTAGAGAAAGGACACAACACAGCAATACTATTGAAACATGGACAAAATGCACTGGACCATGTGAACTAATTTGGAAGCAGAATGGAACCCGTGGACATAGAAATGGACGATGAATCTGAAGGTGAAGAACATGAAAGGGAGGAGGGGACTAATGAATCCAGTAATGAAAGTGAACAATGTATGGATGAAAATGACCAGAAATCTAACGAGAGGTCGGAAGAGGAAAATGAACTCAAACCTAATTCCCCTATAAGAAGAAATCAAGATACACACAAAGAAAAACAGTTCAGATTCCCAAGAATAATTAGAAAAAGTCAAAGTTCAAAGAAGGACATAAGGCCATTTCGATTCAGGGATGTGTAGTATTGTATGTAAATGAGATACTGCTATAAAAGCAGAACCCCCACAGCGAATGCTAGTCGAGTTACCATCTGCTGACCTGACAACGACTATTCCAGAGATTACTCTACTTCATAGCAATACCATTTCTAAAATGATAAAAAAAAAAAAAAATCAATATTTTTTTTTATTCTAACAAATATCTCAGGCAGAGGAACGTATAATGAATGCTTATCTATAAAAGATATCCCCCAAATTTCTTCCTAAATTTTTTTATGAGCGGACCATTCAATTTATGTAGTGCCATAAAAATAAATAAATGAGTATAAAATATAGCGTCAGCAATAAACTGCAACTGTGACGCCATTTCATTAAAAATCAAAGGAAAAAAGGCGCTCCAAGCTTTCTCTGAGTCAAAAGCATAACGAACACGTTTAAATTCGCCATAAGGTATTTCCGTTCTCCCTTTGTCGTAGATAAAACCCTGTCAGTACTCCGATGTTAAAACTATAGACTTAAATTTTAAGCAGCGGGAATACGCACCCAGAACAAATCCGAAAATTATAAGATCGTTTCGCAACCCAACAATACGTTTACAAGCAAATTAAAATAGTTTCAGATTATCCTCGCCGACAACGGTTGAAAACAAAAATCAAAATAAAGTAAACCACAAGGCTCTTTAATCAGGCTTTTTTTTATCTTGATTTTTTTTTATGAGAATGAGACTAAATTTTGTTGTCGATAGACAAAAGAGGAAAATTTGAAAATAAATCTGATTGAGATTTCGACGTAGATAAACGTGCCCACAGTAAGACGGTGTCAAAGGAACGTTTTTTCTCGTGACACCGCTTTTTTTTTAACTACCTTTACTCTACGGCAATGTTTATATTGTTTTAAAAAGTAATGATTAGAATTGGAATAAAACCTTGTAAAAATTTTAATTTGGAAAAAGAAAAAGAAAAAAACGTACTTCTCTTATCCCTGAAGTTTGAATAAGGCACAAAGCAAATAAGACTAAACTATTACGCGAAATTTAAAAGGACAAATGGACAACCATTTATTGCAGGAAACAAATATAAAATCTGTATACAAGAGCGTTGCTCAAAAATTTCCTTTTGTATGCCTTATGCAAAAACTAAGGCTTGAATAACAATCAAATACAAAAAGCAAAAAAGATTACACTTTTTGAAAAAGTATAAAAATGCAGCTTTCCTACCAACCCCAAGATCTTGTGTCAGACACAAAACTAATTTGGTAGAAACAGCAACTTTCGAAAATAGGCGCAACTTACGAAACAAGACGACCACTGTATAAAATTTTAAAAGGAACAACACACTTATTTACAATTTATAAATTCGAAAAGTACAATACAAGAGTTGCGCAAAAATTTCCTTTTGTGCGCCTCTTTGGGCAGAATAACACTTTCCTGAGGTAACAAAAAAAAAGGAGATTACCCACAGAAACAAGAAAAAATGTGATACAATTTGTTAGATAAGAAACAGATTCACATACAAAGATTCACATGCAAAAATATGTCGCAATTAGTTTTTTTTTTTTTTTTTTAAGTATTTCACCCCAAGCAAGGCGGGAAGCCACTAGGACGCAAGGGGTTACAGAAAATATAGATCGAGATCAGATAGGAGTGATAGAAGAAAGTATGAGGAGAAGGGTAGTGGATAGATCAAGGCAACTTGAGATGTCGATTGACATTACACTTGAATAGCTGGAGATTATAGCTCTCAGGGAAACTGGAATAGGGAAGGGAGTTCCACAGGCGAGAGGTGCGAGACATGAAGCTATTGGAGTAGAAGAGACGGCTACATTTAGGAGTTTCGACAGTGAAGGGGTGAGAGCGGGATGCCAGCCTCGTAGGGCGCTTGAACTCATGAAGTCTGGGAACCAGCGAATGCAGCTCCTCGGAGCAATTACCATGAAAGTATTTGTAGAACAGACAGAGAGAGGCGATGGCGCATCTGTCAGAAAGTGACTGTAGACGAGATGCCAGAGCAGGGCCATTTATATTGCATATCTGCCTCTGGAGCTTATCAAGAACCCCTAGGCAAACAGAAGGGGCTCCAGACCATATATGGCAGCAATACTCCATGCAAGGGCGAATTGTTGATTTCTAAATCTGAAGGATCGATTCCGGGGAGAAAAATTTCCTGGCGCGGCACAGGGAGCCAACTTTCCTTGCGGTGGACGAGGCAATTGACTCAATGTATTTGTTCCATCTCAGGTCAGCAGTCAATGTGAGACCGAGCAGCCGCAGAGAGTTGCTCTCGAGAAATTGAGCGTCAGACATTCTAATGTAGGGCAAGGAAGGATCTCTGTGGTGATTAATAGAGAGCAGTTTTGTTTTTGAAGCGTTAAAGTTGCAAGAAACAGATTCATGTACAAAAATTAATCCCTTTCAAAAATAGAAAAAAAGCGAAAAAAAAAAGAACTGAAAAAACGTCACAAGGTAGAAATTTCTCAAGCAGCACCCTCCTCGGTTCTTAATAGTAGGAAGAAACAGGACGTCTCAACTCGAAGGAGTTTTTTTTTTCTTTGTATTTTCAATCTTTTTTTTCCTGGGTTCTTCAAATTTTGTCACAAGTTTACTTGTATCTTGGGTGTGAAATCTTCTGGTGTAGGAATCTGCCTTGTAACTGTCACGTCTGATTACGACCTCTGCGAAGACCGTCCTTTGAAGTGGGTTGTTATGCTCTTTTCGTTCTCATCAACGGCAAATCCTTGTCTCCTGACAGTTCTTCCTTCACTGATCTGCTTAAGCCTTCTGCCTGTTAGATCGCTGATAGCAGTCCTTTTTATTGAAAAATTGACCTTGATATCGGCTCCAGCCAAATATATATATATATATATATTATATATTATATATATATATATATAACACTCTCCAAGTATTCAAAAAAAAAAAAAAAAAAATCCAAAAAACCTCAAACAATTTTGTCGATTCACCGCTTGAGCTTAAAAGGCCATAAAAATGCCCAAAACACACAAGCCGTCTAGTCCTTTACAAGAATACACTTTTCTCAAAACGTGTATAAAAAACAACATAGACGATTATACATAGATCTTTAACATTGTTTTACAAATAAAATAAAATTTTTATAAAAGAGTGAAAAATGTTGAGGGAGCAAAAATTTTACAAAGCAGAAATGTATTTTCTGCTTTGTAAAAAAGCGCGCTCACCTAAATTCTACAACGGAATAGGAATGTCTTAGCACAAATGGATTTTGTAGTTTGAAAAGGATGGCGTCACGTGGACTTTGTCCTTTACTGAAAAAGTTAAACTTGAATGTCGTGGTTTCGTTGAAATTCTTCTCAGGAAGCGGCTAAAAATATTTTTCTCCTGGGGTTTGAATCTACCTTCCGATTGTGGTTTAGCTGTCGGTGCTTCTTTCTTTCATGTGGTGACCTTTGGTGCTCGGTAAAAATGGCAGCGGTAAAAATGGCAGCGGTAAAAATGGCAAAAGTGGAAAAATAAGAAAAAATGGCAATTCGACAACAGAAAATTATGACCGTTCGAGAAGGATGAGTCTAAGCTCCCATCCCTCTAGTTTAAAATAGGGCTAAGTCCCCCCCCCCACTTCAATATTTTAAAATAAATATTTTTAAATAGATATTTACTCTAGTGGGGGGGGAGCTAGGCTCCTTCTCCTCTTGTTTTAAATCGGGGCTAAGTTGCCGCTCCTAGTATTAAAAACATTTTTTTTTAAATTTTCCGTTGCCATTTTTACCGAAGTTCGGTGACCTCTATGTCCCCTTCTGCTGGACAATTCCTTCGGCTTTTGCGAGTACTTTAATACTTTCTCTTTGACAACTAACTGCTTTCTGATCCTATCAGCGGCTCTGTCTCCTTTTATGAGGCTCCAAAGGTACTTAATTTTGGAATTTTGCAAGATGAGACCACGTCTGATAGGTCAGTAAAAATACAATAAAATATATTGCTTCCAATTTCAAAAAATGAATCCGCAACATTTAACAAAAATAATTTTGACGGTTCTTTAACAACTAATTCTAAAACAAATTTTCACATAACTGTAACCGTTTGACATTCTTAAAAATACACTTTTCTCAAAAGAACGTGTATAAAAAACAAAGTAAACAATTAAAACATTTGTTTACTACACCTTTAACTAAAGAACTACTTTATTTTAAAACATAAAATTTATATAACCTAAAGACATGATGGAAGTAAATTTATGTTTTTGTGCTTGAGAATTTATAAAAAATTATTAAACACTATTTATTCATTAGTTTGTTTATTTACAAGAATATTTTTTATTTACAACATTCTAAAAACTAATAGAACTAATGCCATGCAATACTTATAATTTACTAATTTATAAAGAAATAAATATGAAAATAATTTTTATTCATATATTTATAAACACTAAATTATTAAAATATGTGACCCAACTATTAGGAAATCCTTATTATTTACCATTTATAAAGTTTAATTAATTTAATTAGTATGTAATTATTATTGATTTATTTATTTTGATTATTTTATTTTGTTTATTTCATTTATTTATTTTTAAAGGTCATAAGTTATCGGTTTTATTTCAATTTTTAAATTTGCTTATGACCATTCATATGTATGCTTTCTTGAGAAGAGATTATTTCTTTTGAGGAGTGAAATATTTGAAAAAGTCCAGAGCGTAAGTTGATATTCACGCAAGAAACAATAATTTAATTTTCTAGAACTTATTAGTTATTTTCTCTTTTAATAAGTACAGCACTTTTAAAATTAAAATTGTAGTTGAGATTATTTCAGGCTATAAGTATCAATAGTTATGTAGATCTTACTTATGTACACAAGTACTTTTTTATTTCTGATAGTTTCACCAATATATGGTATGGAAAGTGGTGACAGCTTATTTTATAAATGCAAACCTCAAAATTATTGTTATTATATAAAATTTTGGCTCTGATCATATGCATAATAGTTTTGAACATATAATTTAATATGAAGATTATATATATTATTCTGAATAGTAGATATTAAAGAATTGGTAGATTGGTGGTTGACTTTGATTAGCGGCATATCAACCTCTATGGGTTATTTAATGCTGATATCTAAATATTTTGAATACAATTGTATACCATCAACTACTGATAAAATGTATTGTTGGTAATTCTACTATAAAATTTATTTCTGGTCATTTTTCTGTAACTATGTATTGTTGGTAATTTTACTATAAAAATCTATTTTTATACTTTCATAATTTTTTTTTTTTTTTTTTTGTGGGGGGGCACTATGCACCCATAGCTGGGATCCTAACAGTTGCTACCACCCCAATTCAGACTGGACCTGGGAACAACAGTAATTAAGAGGTGGTTTCACCCACCGCAAAACATCCAATCTCCCAACCAGAAGCCTTACTGCCGCATGTAGTTAATTAGTAGGCAATATTATATATCTATTTTCCTAATTTATTATTATTTTGTTATTTGCATTATTTATAGTTGGACTGTTGTCCCCATCTTTGCTGTTGCTATCACAACATTTCGGTTGTAATAAAACAAAGATGAGGACATTAGTCCGAATAAAAAATAGTGTAACTCAGACAAAGATTATTATTTTGTTGTATATTTTGAATGTTTTTCTTTTAGTAGTGGGGATATAATAGTGAGAATATTGTAGTTGTTTTTTTTAAGTATTTTCAATATATATTTCTACAGGCAAATATTGGGAGCTGCAGAGTTTTATTAGTCCGGAATATTTTCTATTACACTAATCAGGATAATAGGTTATTCTTGTTAGTAGATTTCCTGTAGACTTTTACTTGGTAGTCGTAATTGTTTTTTTAGCATAACAACTAAGAAGAGCCATGCATTATTAGTTTCAGTTTCAAAAGTGAGATCTATCGTTCAATGATATTAAGTCTATTTACAATGTCTGGTAAAATTGTGTAATGTGGATATATTATTAGAGAGTATCATCTATGTATCGAAAATAAGAAAAAAATTATGGTAAGATATTTCTGAAAGGACTTCTTTCTAGAAACTCTCAAAGGAGACAAGTTATAACGCCGCTAAAAGCTATAAACCAATATTTTCTTTATAAAAAATGTTGACGATAGTTAAAAAACACTGATTTAATTGGTATATTTTATAATCTTATGTACGAGAGTCAATTTTATTTTTGATTTCGTTGAGTGTGTTGTGTGTAAATTAAAGCATGTGTTTATGGCAACATTTGTTTACAAAGATTTTATATTTAAACTGGACATTTGTCAATTATGCGCGTTTTTAATCTCTCTCTCTCTCTCTCTCTGTTTCTCTCTCTCTCTCTCTCTCTATATATATATATATATATATATATATATATATATATATATATATATATGTATACTACAGACACATACATTTATTTGGTAAAACAACTTAAAATTAGATATTTTTGTTTTTAAAGTAAAAGTAAAAATTTCAGTAAGTACAGTGTATTTGCATTTATTTTGACAAAAATAACCATTTAACTACAAAACATTATCATACAAATATCATCATATTTTGTTTTCGTCAATAAAACCACAACCTACATTAATTTACAAATTCTAAGCATTTTTTTCTAACAGTTTTTGAAAATGGTAAATAGTAGACCATCCGAAGCCTTCTTCAAGAAAAAAAAGCTCACGCTTTGAGTATTCTCTACGAACATTTCTATCCAATTGGAGAGACGTCAGGAGATTGAGTCTGCCAAATCATAATTTCCAGAATCTTTTTTTTTTTTTTTTTTGACTCTAGGTTATTTTGACGTAATTTAGAAGAGTGTTTTGGATTGTTGTCTTTTTGAAAGATGATATTTTTTCAGTTATGCATAAACCAGATAGTTATAGCATGCCCTTGCAAAATCGAATGATATGGTTATTTTTTCGCGATTTCATTGATCTGAAATCTCCTCCTCACTCGCGCACCATAACTTGCTTAACTGTTGAAACCACACCTTCACCATTCAGTCGTTCTCTCGCATACACCCTCCCCTTAACCGCAAAATGTTCAAATTTGGACTAGTCTGTCCACAATACATTTTTTAATGTCTATTTCATTTTTGCTTCTTCACCTTCCGTAATAGGTGTTTCTTTATGGCTAAGTAACCCCTGAGATCCGTGGATCTAAGTTAATTTTTCGCAGTTGAGAGTGACATTGTTTGCTGTCGACAAGAATTAAGTTCAGCTGTCAGCTTTGGGGCAGTTTTCCCTCTATTTATTTTGATCTCAATAATCAAGTGTTTCTCTTCAAGCTTAGAACGACTCATGATCAAACATAATAGACATTCGTTGTCTGTTATATTTAACAATATATGTTTGAATAATTATCTGCTGCCCCAATACACTAAATATATATATATATATATATATATATATATAGAGAGAGAGAGAGATGTGTGTGTGTGCGCGCACTTGTTCAGTTATTTTAACTCGACCGTGTCTTTCGCGGGGTAACAGGAAAAAAACCCTGTGGATAAAATCCCAGCCTCTCATCGCAAAAGTGGACAAAATCCCAGTCTCATAAATGAAAGTCTCATATAAAAAATTAAATTTAACATTGAAAATTAAAGAGACTTTCAATTCAAATTTTAATGCCGAATTGAGAAAATAATAATAATAATATCCAATATATACTTATATGTACAAGAAAGATCGATTTTTGTCGCGTAATTCACGAGTTTATAGGTCCGTTCTGTTTGCTACAGAAATTCATTGTAAATCAGTGTAACCTCTAAAAATGTTTTCTAACAATGCTACAATCAGATATTCGATATATTTCATAGTTAAAAAGTCCTAGTATCCCATAAGACCCCACTTTAGGAGGGTAAAAGAATACACGTTGAAGCAGAACATCCTAAAACAGATTCCAAATGTCTATTTTCAATTTTGATTATGCAAATGATTTTTGTTTTTATAAACTCATTTATTACTCATGACAACAGGGTAAAGGGTTTTTTGTGTGACGCGTTTAGGACTTCATATACTTACGTTGATGTGGCTATGCACAGTCGAAAGGGGACGTTGAGAATTTTAAATTATTTTTTTTAATTAATATGTTTTATGTATAAAATCTAGCAGATTTCATATAGATTCTTTTTCGTTTTATGTTTCCATCCCTTTTTTTTATTATTAAATATCCCACATTGTGGTAATAGAATACCCGCCAAGAATGGCGAATCGTTGTAAGGACCTGAACGAAAATTTACTGTGGATATTGAGCGATTACACATTTTCGCCTTGGTAAATTGTTTTCTCTTTTAATTAGAGTAGCATTTTTAAAATCAAAACGTTACGTTACGATGAGCAATTAATGTATTTTATGTGTTGTTATGTAATAGATCCCTTCTATATTCATATAATCTTTTATTTAAGTTCCTTGAGGTTTCTCCTCTGTATTTCTTGTGGCAATTATTACAGGTGATAGAATAAATTTCTCCTTCAAATATTAGCTCATTATTTTGTTTTGTATTAATTAAGTATGTTATTGTTTTAGACATAGATATGACAAATTTTATGTTGAGTTTAGATAAATTCTAAGTTTAGATCCATTCTGTGTTCATATAATCTTTTATTTAAGTTCCTTTTCTCTTTTTAATTAAATGTATTTATATACTTTAATTTAACATTCAAAATCTGTGTTGAAATAAGTGTAAAGATAAAAGAAAGTTTATTGAGATACTAAATAATTGATTTAACTACATCCTGTTTAAAGTTACATATGCTGGTGTTATTCGCATTTTTCTTTGATTTTGCCCTATCAAGAGTTCAGAGTTTCTGGTGCGAGAGTTGCGGCTTCGTGGGTGAGGCGCCGCAAACGGACTGTTGTTGGTATCACTTCGCTTTATCGTCTTTACAATTTTTTTATTCTTATTGTACAAAAAAAAGGTTAAACTGCGCTTTCAATGTTTTTTTGGGTGGAGTTCAAATTGGTGATGGGATTTCGGTTAAAAATGATGCAACCCTCTTTTTTTTGTGCTGACTTTTTTTTTAACTTTGAAAACCAGATTTACTGGCTTCATAAGAGATTTAACACTCTTCTGCTTTCAAAACTTTTTGAAGTACATTCTGATGCTTTATCAATGAGAAATTTCGTGATCACTCATAAAATACTTATTTTTTCAGAAGATATCACAACACACATACACGCACATATACACACGCATACATACATACATACATACATATATATATATATATATATATATATATATATACACATACATATATATATATATATATATATATATATATATATAATGGAATTTAGCGAAAGGTGTGTACAGATCAAAAGTTAAATTGACCTTTTACTCTTTTTACCAGTAATAGTTCCATACAAGAAGAGGCGTGGCTTCAGGAGCGTTTGGAACAAGAGGCACTGAGTAAGAAAGACACACATTCTGGATTCAGAAAAATATGAATAAATATGTCTCTTACTGTCTTTCTTTATTTTTTTATTTCTGTCTTTCATTCTTTGATTTTTCATTTTTTTTTCTCATTTTTATTTGATTTTGATAGCTTAAGAAAGCCAGTTTCAGTTAATCTCGAATTTACAGCAGAGTGCTAAATTCTCCAAGCCATCTTTCCTCATTCTGGGTCCCCAAAATTTGAACTGTCTCTTATTTTAAGTATGAGTGTGTTTTTGTTTCTATTTTTTTAAAAAGCTTCTTCCCATTGTCTATAGTATTCTCAGCATCCTTCTCTGTGGCTATATCTCTATTGCCACAAGTTTTCTCTTGATATGTGAGGAAATTGCCCAACATTCACTCTAATATGAGAGGACTGATGCCACATAGCATTTTAGCATTATTATTATTATTATTGTTTTTGTTTCTAACAAAATTTCTCTGTATCTTAATACTTTGTTTCGCTTTTGGAAGACATCTTTCGCAGTTCCCATGTGACTTTGGATATGTGTGTCACATTGTCCATCGTCTGACTATTAAATACAGTACGATCGGAATGTGTCTATTTGATCTATTATATTTTTCACAGAGTTCGCTAATCCTCCCTTTGTAGAAGTGCTTTTCAAATGGACATGCCTCTTTCTTTTTTTCTTCTTTTTTCTTTCCTTCTTTCTTTCTTTCTTTGAAAGGTTAACGAGATCAGTTTCGGTTCAACTCGAATTGACAGCTGAATTGTAAAGAAATCTCACATAACCACAGCGAATCAATTTGGAAAGCAGCCTTAATGCGCGTGCGTGCGCGTATGGGTGTATACGTGTGTGTGTGCGTGTGCGTGAGTGTGTGTGTGTGAAAGAGAATGTGTATATGTGTGTATACATGTGTGCGTGCGCGTGTTTGAGTGTGTGTGTGTGTGTGGTTGACATTGTATAAATATGGTCGAATTTATTACGAACTCTTGTCAGCACCCTTCACTGAGCAGACCCTAAATTTGCTTCAATCCTAATGAACAGTCAAAACCTTGGTGACGATCCTTAATCCGAAAGCTTGTTGGATCTGAAGCTCACTCCAGATTACAAATGGAACTCTTATATTCGAGCCGTCTCTAAAGATACTGAAAGAATGGCCGATTCTTTTTATTGCCCTAGAAAATACGTAACTCCTGCGGCCATAGTCTATCAGAAAAATAATTGAGTATTACTGCCAAATGTGGTCTGTTGCTGCCTTTTACTGTACAGCCTTGAGTTCAAAAACATGCGGTTGTGTGGACGATCAGTTATTCTCCACTCTGCAATCCTTATCCCACAGATGAAACGTTGCTAGCCTCTCACTACTCAATCACGATTACTATGGCGAATCTTCGAATAAGTTACATTTCTTAGTCCCACCAGGTCAGACCTTCACACCTAGGACTCGCCATGACATGCCCACGATTGCAAATCATCCGCATTCCCTTCGTGTCCTTTGAAAAGAAGCAAGTTTCACTCAGACAGCTTCTTCCCCTCACCACCCAAACTGTTACTTCGTGGAACACATTACCCTGGCCACTATTACATTAACTTCAGGACAAACCGATATTTTATTCTACAAATCTACCCTTGTATCAACTTAGAAAATAATGTCTCCTATTTTATTAAGTTGACGAAAAGTTTACTTCGAAAATACTGGTTGAATTGACAAGAAGTCTTGGTGCCAAACCCGAAGGAATAAGTCGTAAGTCTTTGCATCGATGTAAGAATGTTAGATGGTTCGATATTCGTGCCAGCTTCTGCTGGGACTTTTCTAATTGTCTCTATATTTTCGGTATATCGGGTCTATATTTCTGAGATAAAGTATTGTACTTATTTACATTATTTACATTGTTCGGACTGTTGTGGAGGGAAAAAGGAGATCACTGCCTCCTGTGTGATGAGGTTGAACTAAAAGACAGAGAACATCACTGGAAAACACGAAAGTTATGAAATCAGCACATATGCTAGGCCACAAAAATCTCCTAAGCCGGCAAATCATGGAAATGAATACAATATTGGAACCAGTAATATGGAGTGCTAGAGAAAAGCAATAATAACAACACAAATTGTAATATAAGTTCTAGAAAGAAAAAAAGATTTCTGAGAGATTAATTTTATAAGTCCTAAAAATTCATACATTGATATCTCAGTTGGTAAAAGCGTTGGTTGGATGCAGTGACTTGACTCAAAGAGTCGTGAGTTCAATACCTGGCTACTGCAGTGGTGAACAAAAACTTGGAGATAAGAGACATGGCATGTGGAACTAAAACAATCTAACCCATTGGACCAAATAAAGGGTTCGGTTCGATTCCAATTACCTGGAGAAGGCCAGAGCGTACAACGACCGAAACGTCGTGAATATGGCAATAAAAATAAGGACAACAGTCCAATCATTGTAAATAACTTCCAATACTTACTTCATCTCAGAAATATAAATAGACATTGAACGTTATAAGCTATAAGGCCGGCGTGGGTGTTTTAGTCCGTTCAATATTTTTATCTGTACCTGCTCACTGGATGTGATTGTCCATTTACTGTCATTTCGTTGTGTACTCGCTAGGATATGATTATTGAAGAATCCTTCTGCTCATTACAGCTTGCTGTGGTTTTGGTGATCTGGAGACATTCTCTAAAGCCGATGTAAAAAAAAAAAAAATGCCAGCAATTTAATACCATAGACCAGTGTTTCTCAACCTTTTTAAGCAACGGCACACCTAGCAGCAAATGAAAATATCACGGCACACTTAGCAACATTTTTAAACGGTATACATTTAAATGTTATGAAATAAAATCATAGATTTAAAAAATTATACACAGAAATGTGAACTTAGTTTATTTTAATGTTTCTATTCAACTATTTGTGCAGTTTATTTTGTGTTAAAACATGTGCCCCCTGGTGTTTTTCTCGATTTCTTCAATATTTAGTCGAATGTGCGATAAGGTAGATTCAGTTGCGCGAAGTTTTTATAGCTTCTTATTTTTGATATTATTTAGGGTTGAGAAGCGTAATATGAATAAGAAGTAGAATATTTGCAATAAATCTGATAAAACCTTTTTACCTAATGTTGGATAAATAGTTAAGTACTTATTCATTTTTTCAAATATTAACGCTGTACCATTACCACTTACACCCACACATACATATATACGTATATATATATATATATATATATATATATATATATATATATATATATATATATATATATGCCGTGTCAATATTTCGCGGAACACTTAAGAGGATAGCGCGGCACACTAATGTGTCGCAGCATGACAGCTGAGAATCACTGCCATAGACTGTCAAAAGTTATAGTCACTCTTGGCTGATTTTCTACTAAGAGCTTGTGATATCCAGAAAGGGTTAACTGCAAGATTAGACGTTTGCGATTGCGTACGGGAGTTTCTTTCAGCTCCAGGGGAGAATAACAGAAGAGAGAGAAAAAAAAAAAAAAAAAAAAGAGCGTTCACTTTGGACGCAGAGAACTGTTCTCGGGTGCGAACTACCCTTGTGGCTGCACGAACTAAAATATATAAACATTTGTTCGGGTGAACGACATTGATGGATAGTATCTTCAAACAAAGAAATTCCCATCAGGGACGCGCATAGTTATATTTTGAAGTACCATCGACCAAATATGACCCGCTCAAAAGTGCTTTCGGTTAAATTTTGGGTTCAAACATTTTGGTAAGAATGAATGTAAATTTGGTTGAATAATTCGCTAAATAAACACTTCCCAGATTTAGGTAGTTTTTGCAGAATTTTGGTAAATCCCTTAATCTTATCATTACAACTTTCTTGGAGATCAGAAGTTATACTGAATTTACTAAATCTTACTAGATTTATTTTGGGTTCAGTTCCAACTGATGCCTTCCCAATAAGCATTTTATAGAGACTGGCTAATATCTTTAAACAACTTTATTTCATCATGGTTCAATTGAGTCAACTAATTTCCCATATTTTTCTCCACTGAATATTTTTATTCCTTCACTTAGAATTCTTAACTCTCTCAAAATCTCATTACTAACAGTCAGAAGAGAGCCTCTCTGCGCATGCTTGGTCTCACACCGTCCGCTAACCTGAGATGGAACAAATATATTGAATCAATAGCTTCATCTATCGCAAGTAAAGTTGGTTTCTCTACGTCGCCCCAGAAAGTTTTTCTCGACTGAGTCCATCCTTCAAATCTATGAATCAACCATTCGCCCTTGCATGGAATACTGCTGCCATATATGGTCTGGAGTACCCGCTTTTCGTCTCAAGGCCCTCGACAAAATCCAGAGACGGATATACAATTTGATTGGTTCTGATCTGGCATCTCATCTACAATCACTTTCTCGCAGATGTATCGTCGCTTCCCTCTCTCTTTTCTACAAATACTTTCACGGTAACTGCTCCGACGAGCTACTTTCGCTGGTTCCCAAACTGCATGAATTTAAGCGTGCTACTAGTTTGGCATCTTAGTCCCACCCCTTCACTGTCGAAACTGTTAAATGTAGTCGTCTCTTCTACTCCAATAGCTTCATTGTCTCGCACTTCCCATCTATGGAGCTCCCTTCCTCTTACTTGCTTCCCTGATAGCTATAATCTTCAATTATTCAAATGGAATATCAATCGACATCTTTAGATACCATGATTTAATTCCTCGTCCACCCTTACCTCTATCACGTCTCTTTACTTCTGCACTCACTCTCTGTAACCCCTTGCGTGCAAGTGCCACTCCCGCCTTGCTTGGGGCGAAATGCTTAAAAAAAGGTCCACTTCCTTGTTACAATGATACGTATGATTGCGCGTATGTATTTAAAGAAATAAGAGGGTACAAATGAAAAGACTAAAAATTGACAAGATTTTCCATTTCACTGAAGCAGAGGACAAACTCTACGAGAGCATTATTGCTTCCTTTATCTCCCCTTTCTTTCTTTCTTTATTTCTTTATTATTATATATGCTTTCTTTTTCTCACCAGCACCAAACAACATCTATGATATGCTTGTCTTCTTCTCTCTTTTCTCGCAGTCAAAACGAAATGGTCTATTATTTATCTGAGGCAATAACAGGGCGTAACGCAAGGGAAAAGATATTAGAATAACCCAGAACATAGAATGTCAGCAAACCGCTTGCATACAAATAGAAAACGAAGTCAGTAAATATACAAAAAAATAGAAAGGGGGTGTAAGACTTAGATGTGTCTTCTTACCGACACAATATAATAAAACTATGCGACTATTTGTCTATGCTAGTTTGGAAATAGCACTAAGCACTAGTTTATAACACAGACAATAGGAACCAAAATTTCATGCTGTATTGATAAGGTATACGTACATCAAAGAAGCATGGTGGAGTAATGGATAGTGGCTCAAATTGTGGAATCAGCAGAGCTGAGTTCGAATTCTGGTCAAATCCATTGCATTCACTTACGTGCTAATACCCTTGGGAAAGGTATTAATCCTCTTCTTCTCCACTCCCCAACTATGGGCAAATAGCAGGACAGACTGGATTCTATAGTCTTGGATGGCAACTGGTCTACCGCAGAAAGAAATGGCAACCTACTGCCTAAAAATCTGCCTCGTCAGTTATGTATCGAAAGATACATGATCGCCTAAGCGTGTATCACGCATGGCCTCATAACTAACTGATAGCGACGCTACTCTAAGAGAATTAGAAGTCCTACCATGTTTTCCTATTGGCAGCTGCAGTCTTAATAACATGAGAGATGCAGATGACACAGTGCTAATAGCAGATATAGTAAGGAAACTACAAGAACTTTTAAGAAGTTAGTGAGGGAAAGTGAGAATAAAAGAGTAAACATCAGCTGCAAGAAGACAGAATATATGACTGTTAGCCCAACATGCAAATTAGAAATTGGAGATACGGAAATCAAACCGGTACAACAGTTTAGATATCTGGGAAGTGTTTATCAGAGGACAGAAAATGCGATACTAAAAAAGCGCATTGGGATCACGAAATATGCCTTTCAAACTCTAAGCAAAATATTAAGAAACAGAAAAATTTCGTTAGAAACAAAGAAAAGAATATGAAACTGCTATGTAATGTTGGTCCTCCTATATGGCTATGAACGCTGTACAATCTCCTCACACTTGAAGACCACGGACAAAATATGTGAGCAACAATGAAATTTTAGACAAAATGGAAACAAAAAGAATACTTATACTTAACACCACGAAGAGAAAGTTGAAATTTCTAGTTTACGTAATGAGGAAGGGGGACTCACAGAATAAATTGATGTGATACTCACAGAATAGACTGAAGACAAGAGGGACAGAGGAAAACAAACGCGTATCATACCCAGCGGACTTGAGTAAATGGATAGCAGAGAAAGGTTTAGTAGAGATAACTAAAAGACAAAATTTATTAAGAGTTACAAAGGACAGGAAATTGTGGAGAACCATAATCGCCTACGTCCTAAAGGGACACGACACATATAAGAAAACTGTTGTTAATGTCAGAACTGAACACATATGATTTAAGAAATTTCGTTCATGAAAATAAACCAAGATGAAAACCTTATTCAATCATAATGCAAGGGTTAGACGAAATTCGAAAACCAGAGTCAGGATTGCAACGATTGGTTGATTTTGTTTAGTGGTATATCAAGCTCTATGGGTTATTCAATGACGAAATCTTAATATTTTAAACACAATTCTATGGCTTCAACTAGAGATAAAAGGTATTGTTGGTCATTTTGCTATAAAATGTATTGTTTGTAATTCTACAATAAAATGTATTGCTAGTCATTTTGCTGTGAATATGTCTTGTTGGTAATTTTACTATAATTATGTATTGTCGGTAATTTTTTTATATATAAAACGTATCGCTTGTCGTTTTCGTTTAAAAATGCATCGTTGGTAATTTTACAATAAATATGTATTGTCGGTAAATTTTTTATATAAAAAATGTATTGCTGATCATTTTGGTTTAAAAATGCATTGTTGGTAATTTTACTATAAATATGTATTGTTGGTAATTTTTTTTATATATATAAAATGTATTGCTGATCATTTTGGTTTAAAAAAGCATTTTTGGTAATTTTACTATAAATATGTATTGTTGGTAATTTTTTTTATATATATAAAATGTATTGCTGATCATTTTGGTTTAAAAAAGCATTTTTGGTAATTTTACTATAAATATGTATTGTCGGTAATTTTTATATATATATAATGTATTGCTGGTCATTTTGGTATAAAAAAAAGCATTGTTGGTAATTTTACTATCAATATGTATTGTCGGTATTTTTTTAATATATATAATGTATTGCTGGTCATTTTAGTTTAAAAATGCATCATTGGTAATTTTACTATAAATATGTATTGTCGGTAATTTTTTTATATATAAAATGTATTGCTGTCATTTTGGTTTAAAAGCATCGTTGGTAATTTTGCTATAAATATGTATTGTTGGTAATTTTTTTATATATAAAATGTATTGCTGGCATCTTCACCATTAAAAAATGTATTTTTATACTTTCATAGTGTTTCGTTTTTGTTTGGGGGTTCAACAACAATTGTTGGTGTTCAATTACAGCTATTGTTGGGGAACAACATCAATTAAGAGATGGTTCCCCGCTACGCAAAGCCTCGAATCACCTGATCAGATGCCATGCTGCCGGGTGCAGTTTATCGTCATACCCAGAACTAATATTGCAACAAAATTGACTATATGCTTGAAAAATTAAAAAAAAAAAAATACTGTCTAGACGAGACACTAGAGTTGGCCTAATTCTGCTCTATGACAATACCCGCCCTCGCACTTCATGGTCTATCGCTCAGACGTTGCACAGCCTTGGTCATGAGATTTTGGAGCATCCACCTTATCCAGCAGACGACTCTGTCACAGATAATCAATTTGAACTTTGTATACGAAATAGAAGATTCTCTGACAATGAAGAAGTAATCGAAGCCGTTGAACTGTTTATTGAATCCAGAGACAAATACATAGCTGTTTTTATAAATTGGATAAACAGCTAAGAGCCACACTGGAAGAAGCTCGCAGAAAACAAAAGGATTTTTTTTTATTAAATATAAGTGTATTTTGCTAAAAGTAAAGTATATGTTGATGAAATGAGAGAAGTGTATTCTGAGTGGGTAAAGTGTACTTTGATTAAATAAAAGTTTACTTTGATAACATAAAGGTGTATTCTGATTGAATGAAAGTGTATTTTGATCAAATAAAAGTGCATTTTGACTGAAAGTATGTGCATTTTGATGAAATGGGAGTATATTTTGATTAAATAAAAGTGTATTTTAACTAAATGAAAGTGTTCGTTCATCAAAATATGACATTCCATATGAGACAAGTTTTGATTCGAACATCACTCTCTTTGCCAGGTCCTTGCTTCTAAAATTATCGGAATCATGAAAAATACCTTACAGCCTTAAATATAGTTTATTTTACACAGTTAAACAAGCGAAACGTACTAGTGGGCGAGTGTACAAATTTCTTTTACTGCCGTTTACCCAATTCAAGGCTCAAGAGCCTCTCAAGGTAGAGGACTATTTAATAAGATTATTCTAAGAACGTAAAAGATTACGACGATTATGTAGGATATCCTTTGGTGGTAGACTTGAAGAGGTTGAGTTTATAGTGATCGGGGAAGCATTCTCTCGGAAGTCTGTTCCATAAAGTCGGAGTTCTTGAGAAGAAGTTGGAATTTCCTTCTTACCAATGGAATGTGAAGGAGATGAGGACGATATGACGCCATGTACGTAGGTTAATAGTTGTGAAAGTCTGCACTGGTGCAACTAAAGAATGTAGCTCGTTTGTACTTCTGCCATAGTAATAACAAAGAAGTAGTGAGAAGCTAGCAACATTTCGTCCAAACAAAACGAAAACAATAATAGACCAGACTGCTGGTGGACCATGCTGGCAAAATAAATATAGACTGGTGTGCTGGTGTACATAAAAAGAATATTTTGATAGATAGTAATGCAGTTTTAAAATACTTCTTATTTGTAATGTATGGGCAATAAACTTGTAGGTTCCAATAGGATCATTATCCGTTTAGTATGTCATAATATTATAGTTAGAAATAAAGAAAGCATAACAGGCAGAGAGACAGACAGACATAATGAATCAACAACTAACACCGGCGTCGCTCGAACAGTTCTTATAAAAACTTTTCATTTGTTGATTGTCATATATCATAAAAAACGGTAATTGCGGTAAATCATAAAAATTAGTAAATGTCATAAATCATAAAAAATCAATAATTGCCATGAATCATAAAAATTAGTAATTGTCATAAATCATAAAAAATCAGTAATGGTCATAAATCAAAAACTTTTCATTTGTCGATTGTCATAAATCATGAAAATTAGTAGTTGTATAAATCATAAAAAATCAGTAATTGTCATAAGTCATAAAAATCAGTAATTATCATAAATCATAAAAAATCAGTAATGATCATAAATCATAAAAATCAGTAATTGTCATAAATCAAAAAAATCAATAATTGTCATAAATCATGAAAATCTGTGATTGCATGTAAAAACGAAAAATAATAAATACTTAAATGCCATGTAATCATGGATTGTCTCTAGCTCAAAGTCATGAACCGCACATTCATCTTGAGTTAGGTAACGTTCAAGGAAACCAGATGGATCCATGTCAAATAATGTCAGATTTTCCCGTAATGTGATCAACGCAGACTCTTCTGCTCAGGTATCAAAAGACGTGTAGCTTGCCGAGCAGAAAGTTTTGTCATGCCTTGTTCATTGTGCAGAATATTCTCAACTCTTTTACGGGATATGCTAATAACATTGGCTATTTACTTTACAGTTAATCGCCTGTCATCCATCACTGTGTGGTGAACACAATGTTTTCCTCAGTGGTAACAGTCGTCCAGGCCTTGGATAATCTTCAAGACTCTCCCTTTCCCTACCAAATTCAGCTGCCCACTTTTGCACTGTTGATGAAGCTGAGGCGTCATCCTCTAATGTACCAACCATGTCAGGATGAAGGTCCTTGAGGGCTAAACCCTTTTTTCTACAGGTAATTGATAAAACCACGATGCCTTATTGTGCCTATATTCAAGAGAAATTGTTAACTTTGAAGTTTTTTTTTTTTTTTTTTTTTTGGTCAAATGTCGAATTTACCTTGGAAGTAAAAATATAGTTATTAATAAGAAGGACTGAAATTAATGCATGCAAGATTTCTCAACTCTAGCATTGCTTCCTCAGTGTCAGCCTATGAACTTTTCAGCCCATTCTCGTATTATGCTTCAATTCATAGGCATCGTGATACAAGAAGGAAAGTTCATTAGAACAATTGTCATTAAAATATTTATAGAAAAAACACAGAGGGTAACCACATCACAGCGGTGGGAAAGAACTGATAACATTACAGACCCTTATGATATCTAGTATAATTTCGCAGTTACCCTGTTTTTTGTCCTTTTCTTTTTTGTTTTTTAGTCATGTTTTAAGACCAACTATCCAAAGAGCAACTGTATGTGGATCCAGGACAGTGCTCCCAATCACCCAGCCAAGAAGATGCAGTAGTTCTGGGAAGTTCACTTAGATCATTTCTAAAGTAATGGATTTTTATTTATCAATGCAACAATTTTTTGTTTATTTATCAAGCCGACAGATGACTTTAGAAATTTACATTTGGATACGAAACTGGACAGATATGAAAATTTCTAGGAATTTGCGACGGGAAGGATTTCGCTTAAAGGCACTATTCGTACTTTGCTTGATCGGTTAAGGCATGTCGGATATAACGACGGTTTCTCTCTTCCCAGAGGGTCGCAGGTTCGAATCCTGCTTATTTCTCTTTAATCAGATTTCTCGAATATTCAAGCCAGCAGACAAAAATAAATAAACATACTGTTTAATAAATAAAGGAAGCGTCTACTCAAATATGAGTATCTTTAAAAATAACCCTTAAAATGATAAAAAAAAATCTGTGTGATTGATAAATAAAATTGTTTAAAAACATGAAAACAGAAGCTTTCTAATTTCATAAAACAGCAGGACAGGAATTTGAGATTTGAATAATACACTAATAAATATGTCAAAGAGGCTCTCTCAGATGTCATTTATTATTTCGTCATAATGTATACTGAAAAAAGTACTTAATTTGACTCGTAAGAACTAGAATTTATTATGAACATAATAACGTGTATTCCTTATGTGCATCCATATTGCTAACATAAAACTACATAACACCACCATATAAATGACCGTAAATATTTTCTAATAAAATAGACATTATAAGTTGAATTTCTCTAAAACAAAGCTGCTGTCTATTACACGCCACAGGGAACCATCTCCGTCTCCCATTAGAATGTCTGATGCTCAACTCCACGAGAACACCTCCTTGCGACTGCTTGGTCTCACACTGTCCGCTGACCTGAGATGGAACAATTACATTGAATCAATTGCTTCATCTACCGCAAAGAAAGTTGGTTTCCTGCGTCACGCCAGAAAGATTTTCTCGCCCGAGTCCATCCTTCAAATATATAAATCAACCATTCACCCTTGCATGGAATATTGCTGTCATATATGGTCTGGTGCCCCCGCTGTTCATCTTAAGGTCCTCGACAAAATCTAGAGACGGATATGCAATATGATTGGTCCTGATCTGGCATTTCGTCTACAGTCACTCTCACACAGGCGTGCCGTCGCCTCTCTCTGTCTTTTCTACTTTCACGGTAACTGCTCAGACGAGCTACTTTCGCTGGTTCCCAGACTGCATGAATCTAAGCGGGCTATTAGGCTGGCATCTCGGCCCCACCCTTTCACTGTCGAGACGGTTAAATGTAGCAGTCTCTTCTACTCCAGTAGCTTCATGTCAGCTTCCTATTACTTGTTTCCCTGATAGCTATAATCTCCAACTATTCAAATGTAATGTCAATCGACATCTCCAGATGCCCTGACCTATTCCCTGCCCTTCTCTACATATTTTCCTCCATCATGCTTTTTTTTACTCTCGCTCCCACTCTGTAACCCCTTACGTGCTAGTGGTACTCCCGCTTGTTTGGGGTGAAATGCTTCAAAAATGTAAGTCGATCTCTCGATCATGTTAGGCTCATTATTGCATAATTATTTTCTTTAAAGTTTAAATCAGAAGCCAAACTCTAATAAGAAAAGAAAAAGAAAAACGTAGCTAAAAAGGAAGGAACAGTGACGTGCAGTTTTCCAATGTAATTGTTCAATGCTGAGTCATAATTTGAAAAATCTAAATTGAATTTTTGGAATATTTTATACTAATCGGTATCACCCGATGCAAAGCAGTAAAGCCACTAAAACACAAGGGGTTACAAGGTGTGGAAGAATTAGAAAACAGAAACATTAATAATGAGCTGGAAAAGAAAAGAGTAATCAGGAAGGCAGTAGATAACGATTGATATTGCATTTAAATTTTTTCAGATTAAAGTTGGCTGGAACGCATGGGACCGGAAGGGAGTTTCACAAGCGATAAGTGCGAGAAAAGAAACTGTTAGCATAGAACTTACGGCTACATCTAGACAGCTCAACTGTCAATTTATGAAATCTCGAAGCCAGTCTAATACTGCGCTTAAATTCATGAAATCTAGGTACCATAGCGAAGAGCTCATTTGAACAATTACCATGAAAGTATAGAAAAGGCACAGAGAGGCAACTTTACGGTAATGGGAAAGTGACGCCAGATCAGGACCAGTAATATTATGATTCTTCTTTGGATCTTATCAAGGAGCTATGGGTAAATAGCAGGGGCACCGAGCCATATATGGCAGCAATATTCTAAGCATGGACAAATGGTAGACATAGAGCTATGTAAAATAGATTCTAGAAAGAAAAATTGTCTCGCACGCCATAGTGAACCGATTTCTTAGCATCTGATCTAGCAATGGATTCAATATATAGTCTTTCCACTTCATGTCAGCTGAGAATATTAGCCCGAGAAGGCGAAACGAGTCACTTTCCTGTGAGTTAGCATCAACCATGCAGTAAGGGGTCTCTCAGATGATGAATGGAGAGAAGTTTATTTTTAAAGAAAGTTTATTTTTCGGCATTAAAGAAGTTTAGTTTTGGAGGCTTTAAAAGATAAAAGCTGTAATATTTGGCAAGAAAAAGATAATGTCCAACTAAAAATATCTTATCCATGGTCGATAATAAAGTCAATGAATTCATATTGTACCAAAGTTTTAAGCCAAGTTAGCCAGAAATCTATCCGAGGTGAATATAAATAGTAATTAAAAAATGCGGGCATATTTTTTTAATTTCTCTAAGAGCTTCACAACTTGACAGACAAACGGGAACGAAGGTGCGACATAAAACGAATCCAGGTAACAAAAAGTCACAGGAAAAAAGTCACCATTTTAACTAGGGAAAACGCCAGAGGACAAAAAAGTCCCAACTTGGTTTTGCGAGTGACATATTTGGTATACATGAACCCATTATAGCAAATTTTTGAACCACGCTTTTTAATGTCAATAATTTCCATGGCAGCCTGCGTCAAAATTATTTTTCACTCAATCCAAGTATTGGTAATACCCAATAACAGTGAGATTTCCATTATTCACGCTGTCTTCAGGGTTAGGGTTAGGATTAGGATTTAAAAGAAATGTCTATTAAAAAAAAGACGTAGAAACAGTGCTAACATTGTCCCGTTTCTTTTATCCAATGACTTTTGTCCGGTAATTATTTTACCTGTGACTTTTTTTTTTACCTGGATTCGTTTTATCTCGCATCTTCCTTCTCGTTTGTCTGACAAGTTGTGAAATTGATAAAAACTTATTATTATTTGTATTCTCCTCGTATAGATTTCCTACTGACTTAACATAATATTTTGTACAATATTAATTGATTTCCAACATATCGGCAAAGAATTTCTTCTTCTTCTTGACGTTGCCAACCATGGTTTCCCACAATTCCCTGCCTTTTGTAGCTCTTAATATTCGGTTGGTGCAAAAATAATGACGTAATAATGTCGTTTTTGACGTTAAAAAATACGTCAAAAAACGACATTATTACGTCATTATTTTTGCACCAACCTAATATTTCTAGCTGTCTGTCCTAAACCCTGCTCCACCATCAATTTACACAAGCTCGCTAGGTATGATATGCGTTGTTTACCTCTGTCCCTCTTGCCTTCAATCTGTCCTGTAGCGTATCAAATTTTTCAAGCTCTCTTCTCGCATTATGTTCCCTAGAAATGTTATCTTTCTCTTCCCGGTGTTAATTATAAGTGTCCTTTTTGTTGTTTTTTAGCGTTTTTTTTTTTTAAACATAATTTTGTGGAAGCAGCTGTGCATTGAAGTAAACAAGAATAAGACATTTAGTAGTAGAAAAATAGGCAGGGAATTAGAGTAGGAATGCGCGCCAAAAGGTGTAGAAAAACAAAAAAAAAAAGGATACCTGACGAAGTTGGGGAGTGAAATGACTATACGACGAAACAAAAAGAAAACAAAAAGAGTGAAAAGCGAAATTAAGACTTGAAAGAAAAAGGAACGGATCGGAAAAAGAAAGAATTTTATATAATACTTGGTTCCTGTAGATCCATTTCCGAGGCAGCAACTCCCCATTAAACTTCGGGTAAGGTCAATAGGCAATATACCAATGGGAAATATACCAATGTGACTGTGTTCATTTTTTTTATCTAACTCAGATGTATGTTCACTGTTTTTATTTATTCTTTAAGGCATGTGTTGTTTTTCGTCTGCGTGGGAGGACGAATAAATTGAGAGTTTAAAGAAAAAAGTTCAAAGAAGAAAAATCGTTGAAAATGAAAAATAAAATGTAAATTAAATAAGAGGAAATCAAAAAGAAAACCCGGCAAAATAAAAAGGAAAAAGAGAGATCAACATGAGAAGAGCGCGAAATAAAAAAAAAGCCAAGAGGCTAAAGGCATGCAGTTGAGAGGGAGATATAACATCTAAAAGAGAGAGAAGAAATAATGAATAAGGCTCTAAAAACGAAAGAGAGAAATTAAATAAGGGTGCATACACGAAGAGAGAGAAATTAAAAGCGTGAAAAGGAGAAAGAGTTTTGAATAAAGAAAGCAAATGCATTATTGATGCAGAGATATCTAATATATAAAGCTCAAAATTTTGTGTCCGTTCACTCAAACCCGATATCTCTATCTATAAAAGGCAGGATGTGTGTGTGTGTGTAACGAATGCACATGCTCCAAGTTAGCGGGAAGACCGACTTTGCATTTCCCAACTTCCATCGATAGTGGAAATAATCGATTTTTTCATGCTTCTACGGCAATTTTCATGTAGTTTGCGGCCATTTTCTATAGGCCAGAGTGAGAGCCTATAGCTGGCTGCCACAAATAAGCAGGAAGATTCTATTGGCCAGCGTGAGAGCCAACAGCTGACTGACACGAATGTTAACTAGCATGCTAGCATGCAAAAAAATAGGTAGCTGCATTCGTCACAAGTGGGAAAAATTTAAATCTGCATAGCCCTTTACTCCAATTGGCTCATTCGCTTGCTTAAACTCAACGTTGATTCTGATTCCGCAGAACTGGGTTTGGTGTGAAAAAGTATTTGTTGTTAACATTCTTTTTTCATTCGGTTTTTCCAGTTACGAGTCCTTTTTTAAAGCATATCGTTTTGTGTCCATTTTGTTTAGTTCTTTTTTTCGTAACAGATTTAATGTTCAGTATAGAGCTTGGAAAAAAAATCGCAGTGTGAGATAGACAAGAAGTAAAGCATGTAGCAACATCAGCACGGCAAAGGGCACTCCTTTAAAGGCAAGGGAGGGCAAAACTATTTTAAGTCAAATGATAGCGATTGCTGTATAAGTCATACGATTTTTTAATCAAGCACGGGCAACGCCGGGCCATGCTGCTAGTAATACATGAAATTTATGATCCGTTACTATGCACCTTTCTATGTGTTTGTTGTATGTATGTATGTATGTATTTATTTATTTATTTGTTTATTTATTTATTTATTTATTTATTTACGTAAAACTTTAACACCAAATAAATGCGCCTTTATCATTTATATCTACCAGCATGTGTCTTATGTCTGGTTCAACTTGGTAGAACTCAGCAGAAATAATTAATTTGCATATTCAGTTTTAACAATGAAATTAAAAAAATAACTCTTTTGTTATTCATTTCCAATATGATCTTTCGTGGTTTCTATAAATGAGCAGTTGTTTTCTTCCTAACTTTTATAATTACTTAAAGTAATAGTTTTTTGGTAAGCATCTTAGCATGCAGCTTGGGAGTAAAAAATAGGTAACAATGTGTAAAAGGAAGTAAATAATGTTGATATTTTCAACAATGATTTGAAAATTTACCAAATCTAACTTTTAATTTCTGAAATATTTATTTTTTACGTTGTGTTCATAAAGTAACGTTGGTTTTGTTTCATACTAAATTCATCATTATCGAGTTTACTTAATAAAAAATACAAACATTATATATCGTTAAAAGCGACCGTGCGATCTTTCAATTACTATAATACTGCGTCATAACACCTTTTTATTTATCATATAAAAATCAGAAAGAACATTCAAGATAATATTTAAAAAGAAAATTAAAGTAAAATATATCTACAGTATTTTAAATAGGGCGTAAAAAAAAACCACAACACTAATGCTTTGATAGTACCACGCAGTAGTAATGCGGGGGAGGGTTAAAAGAGTTGGAAAAAAAATTAAGATAAAAGTTTAAAGAAAAATGCAGACGAGAGAAGATATTAAATGGAAGCTTAGAAAAAAGAAAGAAATATAAATTTTGAAATCTATGTAAGAAAAAAGAAAATGTAAAATTGTCGTTAATAAAAAAAAAAAATAGAAGAAAGGAGAGAAGAAAATCAAGTATACGCTTGACTATGTAAAAGTCACATAACACGTAACAGTTACGAACAAATTCGACAAATACACTCAAAAGTGCATGCGTTTAAGGCAAAGGCCAAAGTAACACGTTGATTTCTGCACGACTAATCAACTTAATGTTTACAAATAACAAAGATAATGATAATAATAGTAATAATTGTTTATATATATATATATATATATATATAAGGTTGGTGCAAAAATAATGTCGGTTTTTGACCTATTTTTTAACGTCAAAAAACGACATTATTACGTCATTATTTTTGCACCAACCTATATATATGCGTTTGTATGTATATATGTGTATGTATGTATATATATGTGTGTATGTGTATATATATATATATGTGTGTGTGTGTGTGTGGTGTACAAATCAACTTAATGTTTACAAATAACAAAGATAATGATAATAATAGCAATAATTGTTTATATATATATATATATATATATATATATATATATATATATATGCGTGTGTGTGTGTATGTATGTGTGTATATATATATATATATATATATATGTGTGTGTGTGTGTGTGTACATAATATAAAGTACAAGAGGATTAACTTAAATTCGGATATTTTACGGTTGCTGGTATTGACCACGAACTTTATGCGCGCATTACCCATTGTATTTAAATTCATAAAAGAGAGACAGTAAACATATCAACCAATATCTCTTGAAAAATGTCTGCTCCGAAAGAAATTCGGAGAATTTTCTTTTGCTGGCGCCAGCCGTTGTATTCAAGTCCAGGAAGGCCGAAATTACAAAGCAGGCATTACTTCAGCAATTTTGGTAAAACACAATATCTTTATGCATCTCGCTGTTAACAGATCGTCTTGAAAAATCTGAATTCGCCTCTCTGTATAAATATTTACGGTGGTGCTGGTTTTAAAAAGTCTATTCTTCTCTATCTCAGATATTAAATCCTTTGTTTCTTTTCTTTTTCTTTTTTTTTTCGCCTTTCTCTTTCACACACACGCACATTGAGTGAGTGCAAAAGTTTCCCAAAGAGACTAAATACATTGCTAAAAACTTAGAAGTCAACCCCCAAACATACGGTAAGCTAAGAGTGGCCCAAAAAGTTAGGCCTACCGGTTAGGCTACAATATGTGCCCAAAATACATAAGGTCACACAACTTACTTGTATATTGAGACTCTAACCGTAATATCTTCCTATATGCGTTGTATAGCAAACAACCTATAATACACACTAGTATCAATGGTATATTGTATCGGCATAACTTTTAACATTTAAAATTCGTCAGATTAACACATTAAAGTCAAAATCAACTCCTATAAACTATTAATGCATCATAACGTTAACAGAATAATGAATACATTAAGAAATGGACAAAGTCCGACAATTTATTTATTAAAGACATTTTTTATGTTTAACGTTCTTTTTATAGATACAAGTATTTAAGTAAATGCTCTATTTATAATAAACAGTATTAAATAACATTTACCGGCCTGAATGTCCGAGAAATTTTCATAGAAAATATTCGTCCTTTGAGAAAGTATTTGTAAAAAAAAAGGACAGAGAGAGGCGACGGAGCGTCTGTGAGAGAGCAACTGTAGACGAGATGCCAGAACAGGGCTAATTAGATTGCATATCCGGCTCTGGAGATTATTCCCCCGAACCTCTTACATCAACAAAGGGTTCCAACTACAGAATGACAAAAAACTGTATTCTTTCTATTTTTTGATCATTTTCTGTGTTGTAACCTAGAAAAAGTCACTAAATGAGGAATAGATTGGAAATGAAATGATAATCTTTATAACATCAGCAAAATGCAATACTCGCCAGCGGCGTGGAGTTGGTAAACCACTGCTAGTCTTGAACTACTTAGCATATTTTCCCATAACTTACAATAGTGTTCAATGTATTTATGAGGATTTAGACATATACATTAATTTTTTTTTTAATTTAAAAAAAGAAAATTTTAATATCGCTTTTTATGTATTGACTTTTATCCAGTTTCATATATATAATGAAATGGACAAATTATTTTTATATGTTTTCTGTTTTTACGTTATTTTTATAGATACAATTTTTTAAGCAAATACTATGTTCTTAATAAACAGTATTAATTACACTTACCAGTCTGAATATATTGTTATTTGTTTACGTTAAGATACGCTTCGAGCTGATAAGATCGTTCGAGAAAGATCGTGGGAAATTTGTTGTTTAAAAAAAAGTAATTTGGACGTTGCTAACCAGAGGCTTCCTCTCTAGCTAAATGGTATAACATGTCAGGTCAAGTGACAGTTCCGTATAGGATACATATTCGATTCCCGTCAAAGGACACATATTTTCTACAAAATTTCTCGAACATTCAGGCCGGTAAATGTAATTATTGCTTCAAGCCGGGATCGAAACTCGATCGATTTGGCATCAGTCAGAGATTCTACCCACAAGCTATCGTCGCACGGCAGAGAGTAAGGGAAGCTTTAAAGCTTTTACTAAACGAAAAACATCAGTGGCGAGGAGAACTCGATTCTAGTTGAAGAGCATTGCATTAGCAGCAGCAGCCACTGTCTATAAAATCAACCCTTCTTTGCCGAGAGCTCAATCGAATTATTTCGAGAGCATAGTCATCCACAGATAGACTGTTTCGCTGTATCACTGTCCAACGGTGTGGCTAGACATCTGATTGCTTCCGGGATCGAAATTCATTTCCACGTTATAGAAATTGTTATCGTACAAAAAATTAATCGCAAAAATTCAAGTAAAAAAGAAAAAATCGCCGGAAACTATCGCAGTAATAAAAAAAATTTGGGATCCAAAATTTCATGATTGCGAGTCTGGATCCGGCCCGGAATGTTTTTAATTTGCTCACAGAGTCGACCTGATTTCAAAATGTTATGATATATTGGACTACGGCCTCTAAGAGTAAAGTTGAAAAAGTATGTCACAGTGAGACACTGAAATCGGCGTTTATTATTATATATATATATATATATATATATATATATATATATATATATATATATATATATATATATCCCTTTATTGTAATGAGAACGAAAATAATATAAATTCTAACGTTCACAACATTAATTCAAAAGAGGGATCAATATCGGTAGTAGAGCAATAATTATTTATTATAATTTTTTCATATAGACAAAAACATTTTACTCACTACAAAGATGTAACATCGTTTCAGTGCATTTGGAATTTCACTTCGACTGGTGAGAACCAAAATGGTTATGAACAATTCTGTTTGTACGCAAGCCGCATGTGAAACGTCACTTCATTTTTTCCATTTGTTTGAAAAAAATAAAAAACATAAAAATACATAAAGGCAAAAAAGGGTGACGGGGTGAAACAATGGTTGATGATAGCAGTTGGGTGTTAAAGTAATGGCTAGAT
>OZ010573.1:98546933-98751933 GCA_963932145.1 Acanthosepion lycidas | reverse complement strand
GTAGAATATGCGTGACATGGCTGGTCATAACCGTTCATCTGAGTACTCTCTATGGAAATAGCGATAGAGCAGTGAGAGGTCTTGCAACGTCTCGTCAGTGAGAAAGGGGCTCCAGAGTGGAAAATAATACATCGCCTACAAGGACGCGGAGTCGCTTTTGGACATTATCGAGACTGGAAAGTGAAGAATGGGCAGCTCCTGTCCATTACTCTATTTTCGGCCTGATCTGGCTTTTGTAAATGTAGAGGATAGCCGGTGGGGGGGGGGGTCAGGTATTTGGTACCGAACATTTTCTCAAGCATTTTTCGTGATAGATTGTATATACGAGTTCCACTTGAGGTCCGAGATGAGTTTCAGTCCCAAGAGGTGCTCCAGGCACGGGGCCTCCCTGAGGGAATATCCATTCATCACGACTGGTGAACGTTCTGGGTCCGATCGGTGATGGTGGAAGGTCAGTCGTTTGGTCTTTGAGGCATTGAATGTGACCAGCCAGTTACCCCCAATACTGAGCTAGGAGTTGCATCCATACATTGTATCGTCAGCATAGATATTCACAAATGATCGGAGTATACTCTTAGATCAAGCCCTCTTTTCTTGTCATGTGTCCTAGAAATTTCAACTATCTCTTTTTGATTGTAATAATTCTTTCTTAATTTTGATTAAAACTTTTTCGTTTTTCACATGTTCCATCCATGGCACATTTTTTGTTGCCTCAAATCTCCTCCAGTATTCACTGCTATATATGAGGATTGATATTACATCCCAACTCAGCTCTTTTTTGTTTCTAGCGAAATTTTCCTGTTTCTTAATACTTTGCTTAGTTTTTAGAAAGCGTCTTTCACAATTCCAGTACGCCTTCGGATTTCGGTGTCACCTTTTACGTTATCAATTTAAAGACTTCTGTATATGGCAGTAAACCTGTATACGGATAGAAAATGAGTTCGACAGATATACAAAAATAGAAAGGATTGTAAGACAAGGGTGTGTTTTCTCATCGGTTTATTCAACCTAATCAGTGAGGCGATTCTGAGAGAATTAGATGCTCTACAAGGATTCATTACTGGCGGCCACAATCTTAACAGCATAAGACATGCAGGTGACACGGTGTTGACAGCAGACAAGGAAAGAAAACTACAAAAATTCCTACAGAAGGTCATGAAAGAAATCGTGAAGACGAGATCAAACATCAACTGCAAGAAGATAGAATGCATCGTTATTAGCAAAAGGATGAACACACAACGCAAATTACAAACCAGAGATACGAAAATCACACCAAGCACAAAAATTTAAATATATGGGAAATATTCTAACAGAAGACGGAAAATGCGACACTGAAATCCGAAACGCATTGTGATAGCTAAAGATGCATTCCAGAAACTAAGCAGAATATTAAGAATATTATTATATAAATATATATAAATAAATATATATATATATATATATATATATAAATAAATATATATATATATATATATATATATATATATATATAAATAAATATATATATATATATATATATATAAATAAATATATATATATATATATATATATAAATAAATATATATAAATATATATATATATATATATATATAAATAAATATATATAAATAAATATATATATATATATATATATATATAAATAAATATATATAAATAAATAAATATATATAAATAAATATATATATATATATATATATATAAATAAATATATATATATATATATATAAATAAATATATATAAATAAATATATATATATATAAATAAATATATATATATATATATATATAAATAAATATATATATATATATATATATAAATAAATATATATATATATATATATATATATAAATAAATATATATATATATATATATAAATAAATATATATATATAAATAAATATATATATATATATAAATAAATATATATATATATATAATTATCAATTGAAATTGCGGGCGTCACTCAGCTTGCATATCAGAACTGGTTCTACGACAATGATACCGACGTCGGATGATTTCATGATGCTGTGCACCAAGACCTGTAATGTCACTCAAGTGATTAGATCTTCCGTCTAAAAAAGAACAGAAAGAAAAAGAACGGCTCAGACAATTTCGGCTGAGAGAGATGAAAAAGAAGTGAAATGCTTTGAAGTCACATGGGCTTCAAGAATCAATTGATTCTCGCAGCTTGTAGGCGTTTTATAATGGTCGAGCTGAACAGTGCAATTTCTTGTCTGCTCATGAAACTAGAGTCGACAAATCCGATGAGGCTTTACATCAAGAAAATACCAGAAAAAAAAAATAGTAGACTTAGAAAAATGCGTTTAAGAGGGAAAGAACATTCTAAACAAATTTTCATTCCGAATATCGGACCGGTAAGACTTCTTTGTAATCATTTCAAGCAAGGCAATAAAGCCACTAACACGTCCAGGTTACTGAATATGAAAGAATATAAATGAAGGAAAATGATTATTAAATAGAAAAATAAAAGAAAAAGGAATTGAGAAGACAGAAGATAACGATTTACTTTACATCTAAATCATTCGTTGTCTACTGTCTTCTTGATCATCCTTTTATTGTTTTCACTCCTTAATAATGTATCTGTTTCTATTCTTTCAAACTCATTAACCTCTAATGTCTTAGTTGCTTTACTGCCTTGTATGAGGTAAATTCGAGTAAACAAACTAGCGTAGGTGTCATCTTGGGGACAGGGTTCCCCCCACTTTTTCGATCCCAGGAATCATTCCATGCTCAAATGGTCTTAGATCCTGTCTGCGTCCTATGGCTGTCTGTGATTTACTATTTCTCTACTTCGTACGCTCTATATACGTAAACTTTCTGAGTTTATTTTTGCCAACGGGGAGGGAAAGACCATTCAGTGCAGAGCCTAATTTTTAGCACTTTAGTTTATTAAGAAGTCGGCTTACAGCCAAATCATGTTGAAACACCATAAGTCGTACGATAACCAAAGTTAAGGAACATAGAATCGAACCTGGTCAGTACCTAAATGGTTGACCACTTGGAAATATCAGGTGCTGAATCTTGGATATGCGACTGATGAAAATGGAAACTGAAGAACAAAGTTCCAATTCCAGTTATTATATTCATTTCCGCGCAAATACCTTTTATCAGTAAAGTTTAATTATCAATTCCCGAGAAAAAAAAAGTTTAGTTATCAATTCCCGAGAAAAAAAAGTTTAGTTATCAATTATTGAAAAAAAAAATTCAAATACTCCTAACGTAATTTAGTGAATTTAAAGAGATTTTCTAAGCATAGCTTAGATGTGACACACGGCCGAAAGTGTGGATCACCCATTGAAGATTGAACTTACTATTCAGTCGTAATAGATCTAGCGAAGCAAGCTTGCTAATCATTACACCACGTCGAAGCGCCCCGTTTAGTGAATTTATATGGCAAGAGGAAATAACAGAAATTTCCATTTAGCAAACTTGGGTCTTGATGCCGGCAGAAATCATAGTCAAAAGAATGATTTTTTTTTCATTGACAGCCGCTATTATGTTAACTACTTTCACTCCTTGACAATAGTTTATTGTACTTTTGTGTCTTTTCTATAAATACTTTCAATTGTTCGGATGAACTCTTCGCTATCTAGGCTTTTATAATTTAAGCGCAGTACTAGATTGGCGTCGAGGTCTCATCAATTTACAGTTGAGTTGTGGAACTCCCTTCCAGTCCCATGCTTTCCAGCCAACTTTAATCTGCAAAATTTAAATGCAATGTCAATCGCTATCTATTGTCCGATTATTCCGCTATTTTTCTTGCTCCTTAGTAATGTTTCTGCTTTCTAATTCTTTCACACCCAGTAACTCCTTGTGCCTTAGTGGCTTTACTGCCTTGCTTGGGGTGAAATCGATTAAATTCTTCCACGCCCTTATGTCTTAGTGGATGTACTGCCTTGTTTAGGGCGAAATCGATTAAAGAAAGTGATGATTAAAATTGCAAGAAACCCTAAATATACGAAAGTATACGAAGTGAATTTAAACGTTTTCCTCGTTTTTGAGAATTGACAACAAAAAGAATAAACATTATTAGATTGCCTATTGGAATGGTACGCAAAACATCGGCTAATTGCTAATCGATTCGAATTTTATAAAATGGTAAATAATATGGATTTCCTTATATAGTTGGTTCAGATATTTTAATAATTTAATAAAGATTTAAAAAATCATGAATAAAAATACAGTTTTCATATTTTTTTTATAAATAGTTAAATGACAAATATTGGATTGCATTAGTTTTTAGAATGTTGCAAATAACATTATTCTTGCAAACAAACAATCTAATAAATAAATATTAGGTTGGTGCAAAAAATAATGGCGTAATAATGTCGTTTTTTGACGTTAAAAAATACGTCAAAAAACGACATTATTACGTCATTTTTTTTTTTTTTTTTGCACCAACCTAATAATATTTATGCTTCAATTCTCAAGAACAAAATATATTCATTATATGCTTAGGTTTTATTACAAGTGTAATGATCACTTTTTAAAACAATAAATATTACTAAGGAGAGAAGGTAGTTAATATAATAACGACATCAGGGGAAAAAACTTTTTAACACTTTGTTTTTTTGCGGTCCAAGTTTCCCAAGCATTTTTTTTCAAAATGTCTAATTATAATTACTTCTGGTTATGTATTTACTTAAATTTTCTTATTCTTTTGTCCACGGACATCTTCCTGAATTTATGAATAAAAAATGTTTTCATATATTTATTCTTTATAATATGGTAAATAAAAAAAATATTGTATTGTAGTTGGTTCGCATATTTTATAAACTTGTAAAATTATTCATGCAGATAATTTAATAAATAAATAGTATTTAATATTTTGTTGCCAGTTCTCCAGAGAATACAAAAACCCCCAAAATACCAAGCGTGTATACAGTAATCATAGTGTCAAGGGAAAGGAATTTTCTTTCTTTGCGTGTACGTATGTTAAACTTTGCCAACATTCGTATAACAAATTCACAATAAGTTAATGATGAAAAAGTTGAATCTTTATCAGATAGTCTCTTCCGACTTGATGCTTTAAAGTCAACTTTGATTTTCTTTAGTTTAAATGAAATGTCAGTCTTTATCTTCTGTTCTTAATTTCTGTTCGCCTTAAAAATGTTTTTCTTTTATTCTGGACGGTTTTCATTAACTGCGGCCTTTAATCGGTTTAATTACCAAAGTCATTCTCTGAATTTAACATCTGACCTTCTGGAAATCGCACAAGATACACGGTATCAACTTTTCATTTTAACCAGAATCTTTTTCGCTTTATATTGTTGCAATCAATCCACTTTTCATAGCCCTTGGTCGTTCTTTTCAAAAATGAGTTGTTTTTCTTTTTGCGTTTAAGCATCAAATCGCATCTACAAATGCGGTCCATTAATGTTTTTCCGCTAAATCGTTACGCAACTAAACTTTGTAACGATCCATATATCCAAGTGTTTTCAAATGATGCACAACGCTCTCATGTGGAGTATCTCTGCGATGTCCCGTGAGCTGGATACTTTTTAATCACTGATTCGACGACTGCAGGCCTACCGGAACATCCTCATTCTCCAAAATTTCCACTTTTGAAACTGCTTACAATCACTACTCTCAGCTATGGCACAATCTCTATAAACGGCACATTTTTTTTTGTTGTTTGTATTGTTTTTTTTTTCTTTTCCAAAAGTAAAAAATATAAAATGATGAAAATGCATATCAGGTTTCTCCATTTTAACTTAAAAACATTTAAAATTCACGTACAGAAAGCCGTGTGTCGATGTCACCTTTAAGAATATGTATATGTCAAAAGTTCAGTCATGTGTGAAACGAAATCATTTGTTCAGATCTCACCTATTGAAAAACGCTACAATGTTTTCTCTATATATCTAAATGAAATTATAAAATATTACAGTTCCTGATATTTTTCACAAGTATGTGAAAAAAAAACAAAAAAAAAAACGACAATAACTATCAAAATTGTTTTATAGAATCTCTTGAAATGATGAAGACTGTTTTTTATTTCTCTTTTCTTTTTTTAAAAACAAAATATTTAACATTTTGAAGATAAAATGTGTATTCACTTTCCAGCCTTGATAGAATTCAAAAGCGTCTCCGAGTCCTTGTTGGAGAAAAATTATTTTCCACTTTCCGACTCTCTCTCACAGGGGGGATGTGGCGAGTCACTGTTCTATCGTAGAGAACGTGCTCGGAATGAACTACATTCCTTGCTTCCATCAGGTCTAACCGTCACGGCTAGGATCCGCCATGCCACTTACATAGTAGCAAACCAACCACATCCGCCCCCCCCCAACCCGTAATCCATCGGCGAGAAGTTCTACTTGAACAGCTTCTTCCCGTGAACTGCTGCTCTATGGAACCATCTCCCAAATGGATGTTTCCCGATCATTACAATCTTGACCTGTTCAAGTCTAGAGTTAACCGTTATCTTCCCTTCCTATACATATAAACTAACACTTAACATAAACCTCTACTTCGAGTGATTCCCGGGCATTACTATTAAAAAAAGAAAAATGGAAAACGATCTTGGTAGTTACAAAAACAGGTTTGGATTTTAGAGATCCGGATTTTCCTGTTCAAATTGAAATCTAGCAAATGTGATTTGAGAAATCAGTGTTAATATTGTTTTTTTTAAATGGTTATCATTTATGCAGTGTAATCGAGAGAAAAAAAACGTATGAAAAGATTTATATTTTAAAATAAGTGCAAAACAAAACATAGTTGAAATAAGTATTTGTCATATTAAAATACTGTTTTATTTTTATACATACAGTGCAACTTCGGTTCTCGAACGTCTCACATGTCTAATAAATCGGTTTTCGAACAGAAAATTCGAGATGAAAATGACTCGGTTATCGAACAAAATTTCGGTTCTCGAACGATATTGCCGAACTGAGTTAACCCGAACAGAACCATTTCTTAGTCGACCACTGTGTTGTATAGATTCGTGTGTTGTGTTTTTTCTTACAATTGTGGCTTTTTTCTCTACATTGATTCCTAAAACGTAAATTTCTGGTTACGAACGACTTTCAGGAACGAATTAAATTCGTGATCCAATAATTTAATTTAAATAATTTTATTTAAAATAAAGAGAAAAATATGCTTCTTTTCAGCCACATTCTGTATTAACCTGTTAATAGCAGTTGTAAAATCTGGAATTAATTGTAAAAATTAAAATCCAGTATTAATTATAGATTTATAAAAATCTGGTATTATAGGTTACTATCTATAACCCATGAATGATCACCATGCCATTTTGGGGACAGGGTATTCAGGGGTTGACTTTTTTTGCAATGAAATCTGATCCAATGATTTTGATATATTGGAATGATTATAATTGTCATCAACAAAATTTAAAATTTTATGTAATCACCATTATTTCCATCAGAAAATTTAGATGAGTGTATTTTTTATTTTATTTTTTTTACTGATTGCATTTTGCATTTTTTAAAAGGAGTTTGAACTGAATGCATTCTTTAACGAGGTCAAAGATCAATCAATATCAGAAGGATGCAAACAAGATAGCTGTAGAATAAACATCAACATGCTGACGAGTTCAATAAGGACAGTTTAAATAAAAAATGGATAAAAATCAGAAATGTCTGCTGGGTTAAAGACGCAGAGACCATGGACCTGTTGGAAAGGATATAAGTTAAAAGGAATCAATTCAAGAGCTACTCAAAGCAACAAACGCCCGAAAAGTTCCTTATTATATAAAATGATCCATTTTGTAAATATTTACTAAAAATTTATATTACATCCACAAATCAAACAGATGAATACACCAAATAATTCCATCAAGAAATAGTTAAATGATATATATATATATATATATATATTAGTAGAGAGGCCCTGTATTTTAAACATCTTCCTCCTACTATCAATCAAAGTTTATTTAACAGTGGAAATGGAGTGTTAAAAGATATTTTTTTTAATAAAAAGATGCTCACGCGAATTCCAGCCGCGCGCAACATGCGATGGCTCGAAATATACGCTGCTATTCAAAATAACACAAAAATAAAATACAACTTAAACAATCAAAACTAACATCAAAAACAAATACCCTTGAAAATAGCTAAAGAAATGGCCGAAAGCGCTTGGGACAATGAAAATTATGGTAAAATTTTCTGTACACGTTACTCCTACAAAACAGAAAAAACGCTAGGCTGCTGGAAAACTAAATAAACAATTAATTACATCTTCCTTGTCTGGCGTATTTAATGAGAGATATTTAAAAGAAAGGTTGCGGCCCAAATATATATATATATATATATAGTTTTACCTCTATAACTCTTCTAGTTTGACAGGCATTTAATATATATATATATATATATATATATATCCTGGCATCTGATGTTATGTTGGTTCAATGTTTCATGCTAACAGGTTATTTAAAGCCATATAATATTTTCAGATTATAAGAATTTTTTTGGGAGATAATAATGATTTACTGATACAAGTCATCCTAATTAACCCATAGCTGGAGAGAGAAGAGGTGGATTCATGCCTTTCCCAAGGGTATTTGTGCGTAAGTAAATATAAAAACCCAAGTCGAATTGGAACTCAATTCTCCATTTTCCAATTTCAAGCTGATATCCATTTCACCATTTGCACATCCAAGCTTACAGCACCTGGCATTCCCAAGTGGTCACCGATCTAAGTACTGACCAGACTTGATGTTGCTTAACTTCAGTGATCGTATGTCAACTGGTGTTTCAACATGATTTAGCTGTAAGCTGACTTCTTAATAAACTAAAGTGCTAAAAAATTAGGTTCTAGTATACTGAATGGTCTTATCTATCCCGTTAGCAAAAGTTTACATATATAGAGTGTAAGAAGTAGAATGATAGTATATCACAGACAGCCATAGGATGCAGGCATAATTTAAGACCATTTGAGCATGGAATGATTCCTGAAACCAAAAAAATCGGGGAACCCTGTCCCGAAGGGGACAGCTATGCTACGCTGTTGCTGTTGTTGTTGCATTAATGTTAATGATCAGTTTTTGGCTGCCATTTGATTTTTTTGTGTTTTTCCCTGTAAGAAGATTGGTTGGTTAGTTGTTTTGTTCAGTGCTTATCAACCTCTATGGGTTATTTAATGCCAAAATCTAAATATTCTGAAAGCAATTTTTTTAAGAGATAATAATAGCTTTAGTGATACAAATCTTATTGCTGTTTTTTTTATGGCTTATCAACCTTAAGCAGTTTTTTTAAAGCCAGAAAATACTTTTAGATTGTAAGAATATTTTGAAGCTAATGATTTACTGAAATAATTCCTACTAATTAGCCCATAGCTGGGGGGAGAAGATGTTGATTCATACCTTTCCAAACGGTATTTGCATTTAAGTGAATATAACAAACCCAAGTGGAATTAGAACTCAGCACTCCAATTAACAATTCCAAGCTGTTATCCATTACACCACCCACACATCTAAGCTTAGAGTACCTGGTATTTCCAAGTGGTCACCCATCTAGGCGCTGGCTCAACATTTAATTTTGGTGATTATACGGGAATCTGTGTTTCAACGTGATATGGCTGTAAGCCTGTTGGTTTCAATCACAAGAGGAATGACTGCAAAACACTTGCTCCTTCGCAATTTATAGATAGAAGCACATAAATGCATGCTGGGATATCTTCCTAGACAATTAAATAGGCCTATTCTTAGTTTCATATGATTCATGTCTGGTCTGTCTTGAAGTCAGAATGACATGTTTGCTTATCCAAACATGCTCTTGTGTGTCAACCCCAATTCTTAGTTTGTGAACATTTTACCATATTACTGTTAATTTGCCTTGTATATATTGTTTGCTTGCTTCATATTATTTATTTGCTCTGTTCTTTACTTTTTCTTCTTATTGCAAACTATGTCAATTCTATTTATTGGACATGTTCTATTATTTATTTTATATTTAACGATGGCCACTCACTCTACACAGCCCCTCGAAGGAAGAGGTTATTTATTTTTCTCATTGAATCCAGTTAATAGGGGTTAAAGAATGAATCAGCTCAAATGTTATGCTAGCAACAGAAAATATCTGAAGAGGAGGTTCAATTGTCTGAACATATATTTGCTATAATACTTTTTTGTTATATGATCATTGAAATATTACAAAAGTCAAATATGTTTTTCTGTCCATTAATCAAATGTTTTATAAGTTACTTTCGTTCTTTATGGTTTTAAATTTGTCTGATGGGCAGGCATGATTCACTGAATGAATATCATTGCCTTTTTTTCTTCTTGTAAGTAGTTTGTCGACATTAGGTAAAGTCTGAATGAGTGAATTAAGAATTCTTTCAGAAGGAATTTTAATCCTGTTTCACAGATGGGCTTTTAGTGAGGGCATCAAGCACAATGACTTCACTACATAAGAGTAACAAATCCCAAAAGAATTTCCAGGTGGGTAATTCAAATGAATACCTGTCTATAAGTAGCTCATTCTTGAAAGAAATCTAAGAGGTTACATCATCACCTAAATCCCTATATCTGTTCAATCAAATAAATCTGTCTTTCAAGTAGAATAAGAAAGTATGTCATGTGGTCTGTATAGTCTTTATAGATATTGAACTTTATATATATTTGTCAAGTAAGTGATCCCAGAAGAGCCAAGTTATGTATTTAAAAAGAATGTTTGTATGACTTGATCAATTTATTTATACTATTGTTCTCATTATTATAGATAATTTGATATGGGATAGTGTGACTGAGATTATAGGATACTAACACAATACAGGATGTACAATATTAACCAAAAATAATGGACACCTGAAGATGGTCAGAGTGTACATAGTTGAAACATTGTGTCTATAAAAGTCAAAGATGAGAATAATAGTTCAAATATACTGAGTCAGTCAAAGTGTATTGACAAGTCTTCAAATGGATTTGGCAAGTGATCATAGAAGGTTCAAACATTTGATACATGAATCTAAAGATTATTTACATACTTAATAATTTTATTTGACATATTGTTCTCTTCTTTGATTGTTATTATATAAGCACAATGTTTCAGTCAAATACTTTCTGACCATCTTCAGGTGTCCATTATTTTTGGTTGACATTGGATATCTTGATCAGGATACAGAACAATAACACAATAATCAGAACATACAATATCAGCCAAAAATAATGGACATCTGAAGACAGCCAGAGTGTACTTGGTTGAAACATTGTATTAATAACAATCAAAGATGAGAACAATAGTTCAAAAAAATTGAATAAGTTAAAGTATCAATATATTGAAAATTCCTCATCTTAAAAAAACAAAACCAGTTAAAATTATTAAGATTGTTTCCTAAAAATACAGTAAGCTTCAAGTATTAATGTTGCATAAAGTAAGTGCAAATAAACTGTTTTAAATTATTTATCAGAAAGAAAAAACATCATTTTGAAAATTTAATGAAAAAACATTAATATTATTTTTTCATTTATTATATAGTTGTCAAAAATGTTAGGAGTACAAGAATTCAGAAAAGGCTGAGGTAACTAAGGTATATATTTTTGAAAGGGATGGCTTCCTGTAGCTTAATGGTAAAAGCAAACCAGGAATTTCTTTAAAATTCAAGCTATGCTGATAAATGAATTCGGAAATATTTAAATATTGTAGAGGAATGCAAAAGACGTGGTGATGAGCTCAGTGCGAACTGACTGAAATCGGATGCAGAGGCTTTGTTGGGCAGTCATTATGTAAGATGCTGCTAAAATTAGGTCTAACAGGCTGGGAAAAGAACAAGGCTATTCACTCAATAACAAAAACTGCAGAATGGTTATGGCTTAAAAGATCAATTGATTGGCAGTCAGTCAGGATGTAAAAGGAAATTGTAGTTGATATTTTTTTTCAATGGAACTAGAATATAGGTTTGGGTATGACATAAAACTACACCTTACAGTGGCATCTCAACTAGAGATCAGAATTAGGGTACCCTGAACCATTTTTACCTAAAGATGATCTGTGGCTAAGATCTAGCATCTTTTTCAAAATTAATAAGTTTATGTTTTTTTTTTATGTACACAATCGATACATGAGGAGGGTCTTATATTTATTTTGTTGATTGGATAATGAACATAAATGAAAATAAGATAAAAGCGATTAGAATCAGTTTCATATGTGTTTATGTATGTGTGTATGTATATGTCTTAGTGAGGGGGGAAACAAAACCATTACTTACCACTTCAAGTCAAGTACCTCTCCATATTCTTTACCAGATAGGAACCATTACTGCATTTGCTTCCTTTTTTATGGAAGAGCATAGATTGCTGATGGATCTGAATTAATCTGTGATTGGACTACCAAGAGAAGTTGCAGTGTGTGATTAAAAATCAGAAAAGTTGTAACTGATAGATGACACTTAAGTTGATACCTGATCAGTGATGGCTGTGTCACCATGGAAAGGAGGGTATGATGTTGAAATACCCAAAGCCCCAAATAAGCCTCAGCTAAAACCATCACTGATGATGTGTACCAAAGCATCAAACAGATGTATTTTATGAAAGACACACATAAATGTGTGTGGGGTGGGGGAGAGGGGAAAATAGCACGGGACGGTTCAGATCCCAAATAATCTAAAATCCCAGGTCATAATTCCAAGGGTCATAAATGAGTCTCACAAGTTCAAAGTAAAAAAAATATGTGGGGCCTGAATAAAGAAGAGGATAAAAATCTGTATCCAAAACTCGCAATGCACAACAACCTTCTTGACTTATGAAGAACTAAGACTACACCAGTCATCCAAAGTAGCAGTAAGGAATGTGATTGGTCAAGACTTGTAGGGAAGCACAAACAATTACAATGTTTTGATTTATATATATGTGTATATATATATATATATATATATATATATATATATATATATATATATACACACCCACACACATACACTGCTAAATTGTTTAAATTACACAAAAATGAAAATAACACTGACATCTCATTTTAACAGATATATTTACCAAAATTACCCAAAAATATCTTAAAATACTAAAGAGTAAATTTATTCAATTGCTATTGACCTCAACCCTGGCTTCCAGACAACTTTGTAATCTCCTGCAACTCTTCTGGATGGTCTCCTTGTTTAAGTTGGGGAATGCTTGTATAATCCTTGTCTTCATTTCATTTTTGGTGTTACAAGGTGTTTGTTGGTCTTTCACTCAACTGTGCCCCACACATTAACCAAGGGGGTTGCATTCTGGGGGGTTAGGTGGCAAGATGTAAGGAATGATGTGGTTGCAGAAATTGTCTGACAGCCATGACTGGATTCTCTTGCTTGCGTGGCATGGTGCAGAGTCCCATTGCCAGCAACCACCCTCTTGACCCAGGGAAGCACTACCTCCTCAATGCACTGGATGTAGGCTTCTGCGTTGAGTCTGAGGCCCTGTGGGAAGATGAATGGAGGCATAATGTCACCATCACTAATGATCACTCCAAACACCTTTGTAATCACCATTAGACTCATCCAAGTCTTTCTGAATACTCTGCACTGTCCTCAGATTGATAAAAAAACACTCTGAAATGTTTATAGCAGAGCTTCCAGCATGAATACCCAGCACAAAAGCATGCTGTTTCCAAATTTTTGACAGAGTGAATTGTATCATGGTACTCTTTTTCTCACAGACGGTACCCAGCTGACCCTACTATACTGTGCAGTCAAGAAAATCAAGAACAAGCAACACATGTGTGAAGTTAAGAATATAATATGGCGACAATTTACCCATCGCACGCTATATGTGTGTGTGTGTGAATAAAGACAAAAGCAAAACTTATCTGAGCCGACATGTTTTGACCCTTGATGGTCTTTATCAAGGCAATTGTAAGGATTTTATTTTGCCACAAGTATTTATAAAAAAAATGTATAAATGTTATTAGCTTTTAAAATTTTTTAAATTTAAGAAACGCTCATAAATATTCATCAAGTTAACTGAAAAATAGTATGATTATTAATTACATTATAAAAAAATTAAACAACAATTTATTCAGTTTTATTTATTAAACATTAAATTACCTCACTTGAATGAATTTATCAAGACAAATTTAGAAATTTTGTGGAACCTGGATTAATAATATTACAAAGATAAAAAGTAATGCTAGCATCCACCATAATTTTAATTTCTTTTTGTTAATGCTGAGATATTTTCAAATATTCCCCTAATAGAAATTTGAACAATGTTATTTTTTTCAACTTTACTCTGCATGTATAAATATGGATTCTACATTTGCCTTGATAAAGTTCCTCAACGCATTGGCATAAAAGGTTTTTCGCTTGTCATTTCTTTTATATATACATTTATATATATATCATATATATATATATATATATATATATATATATATATATATATATATATATATATATATATAAAACATAGATTTATGTGTCTGCAATAAAACGTGTCAAAAGGAAGTTTTTTCCTATGACAGCACTTTTTTTTAACAAACTTGACTCTTTGGCAATGTTTATGTTTTTTAAAAAGCAATGATTAGAATTGGAATAAAACCTAAACCTATGAAAGTGAATTTATACAATTTCTTTGTTCTTGAGAATTGACAACAAAAATAGGTATTCATTAGATTGTTTATTTACACTATTTATTTAATATATTATTTATTTGAATGGTTGGCAAACATCAGCTAATTGATTCAAACTTTATAAAATGGTGAATAATAAGGATTTCCTCATAGTTGGTTCATAAATATTTAATAATTTAGCAAGTGTTTATAAATTTATGAATAAAAAATTGTTTTCATATTTATTTTTCTATAAATAGGTAAATGGTCAATAATGCATTGTATTAGTTCTAATTGTATTAGTTTTTAAAATTTTGTAAATATGAATGTATTCTTGTAAATAAACAATCTAATAAGTAAATAGTGTTTAATATTTTTGCTGTAAATTTCTCAAGAATAAAAAAAATGTATAAATTTAATTTCATCATATGTTTAGTGTTTATGACAATTCTAATCATTGCTTTTTAAGGCAATAAACATTGCCAAAGAGTGAAGGTAGGTAAAAATATGATGTCATGGGTAAAAACCATCCTTTTGACACTGCTTATTGCAAGTACATAATTCCATGTTTGCCATATATAATTTATGAAAACCATCAAGAAAGTAGAGATACTTAAATTATTCTGTTAAGATAACAGGTGTTGGTCTCTATATTCCCAGCTTGTAGCAATACAGAAAATATATTCTACTTATTTGACATTGTGATAAAAAGACAATGAGAGAACAAAATTTTTTTGCTAATTCTGTTATTACTATTATCACTGGATCGATGCAAAAAAAAAAAAAATTGAACAAAGATAACTTTGTGCAAATGCAAGTTATCACTTATCTACATAAAAGTAGCTGTGCCAGAAATACTTTCGTTTTTTTTTTTCATATTTTCATATTTCAGATCATGAAATAATCATGAACAGAGGTGATTTAAACATCAATCTATTGGAATATTTCAAAGAAAGTAAAATGAAATATTTGTACAGCATTCCAAAGTTTGTTTGCCAGTATCCATATCCGTCACATTCTCACAAATCACAAAGAAATGCACCAATCCTAGTGATCAGTTTTTAAATAGGGAGTCAAAGGTGCATTTTATTCTTTTGAAATGTTAGCAAATCCTGTACAAAGAAATATTACCAAAGTTACTTGTGATCAATTCAGTCTCTCCATGATTTATTTTTTCCAAAAGAGTGGGCTTTAATACCAAGAGGGGGTGTTGTTTTTTTTTTTTTTATATGAAGTGGAAGTTTCAGGATGGATTCAAGGTCTGACCTTTAATCCACATCTTGTATCTTTTGGAAGGTTTCACTTCAGAAATGTCCTGCTTGTCAATTTTGTCAAATCTTGCTTTTGCATTGAACCAGTTTTTCTCCTTCTGGGATATTAGCGTCATGGCCGTAGAACAAGAACCTAAGCCAGCAGCTGGATCCACACGGACAAATGGGGTTATCTGGTGAAAAAGAGTTGGTAAACAAATCACACAAAGAATGATTGTATAAATGGTTGTGACTTAGCACTAAAAACTGTATTAAAACTCTCAAGCAAAATCAGAGAAGTGCTGACAATATTACTGAATTTTTAGCTCTTTTTCTTTTTTTAAATTTATGACTATTGAGCATTTCATTTTAAAATAAAGTATAGAATCACCCATTACTTTTGAAACATTTCATGTTCAGCTATCTCCATGTATGGCAAAAGGCACATAGCACAAGATAGTTCTCTCCAAAAAGTGTAACATTGTGAGTGTTGAATAAAGTAGAATAATTTAAATTTAATGATTAAGAAGGTAGTTTGAAAAATATTGTATTTCTGAAATAGAGATATTATTAAACAGTGTCAGTCTGACAGTTGCAAGTCCTGCATAAAATTAAGGAAGTAGGATATAGTGGGGTCTTTTCATTGGTCCCTGAATTGACTAATCTGCAACTAGCAAGAAAGCAAGATTTCTTGATTTCTCTCACTCACTATTCCCTTTCCATCAGTGACAAGTAGTCGGCAACAATTCCCCTGCTGGAAACAATAAAATTGACCTACACAGATTCCATTGTGTGTGTGTCAATTATTATTGCAAGAAAACCTTTTGCCTGATGAAAAGATAGCTTTTTACTTCCAGTGTGCAATTCTACAGTATTGGCTGGAAGACAGCTGATGTAGCTACTATGAAGAGATGACTAGTTCACTGAAGACCAGTTTGAGCCACATATGATGAAAAGCCATATTTAATTCTGTTAGATCAAGATTCATATACATTGTTTTACCATTGTTCTGGTTTTCTACTTCTTTTGCCAATTATCATATTCTCTAAGCAAATGTTGGAGAGTGCCAATTTTTCACATCGTTTTATGTGATTGTTTGGTTTTAACATCTCGCTTTTGATCATGGACATAATACCTTAGTTATCTCAAGAAGTATTTCAGTTTTCATATCCTTTGGCAATCGATGGTTTGTCAAGAACTGAAATGGTATGATTTACACAGTAATAAATTCCAGCCAAGAATACAATACAGCATCAAAATTCTAATTCAATTGAATCTGAATTGAAGCATTCCAACTTCTATGAGCAAAACAGATTCTTCAATTAATGAGTTTACATTTTGATTAGAAACAAAAGATATACACAATAGAAAGATTCATAAAGGAAAAAAATATAGCTTCTTTTCATTAATCCCTTCCCTGCCAATTAGTTTGAGAAAAACATTTCATTTTCAGACAAATTATTTTATTTGTTTTTAATACAGTAGCTAAGAAACTGAGGCAGCTTGAAGTACCTAAGTGGTGGTTAACACCTCTACCAGGTGTATGAATCGATAATTGAACTCATTTCAAGCTCAGAAGAGCATAAAAAGCATCAAGATCAACGTATAAACACATCTGGAGTTGGTTTTTTAATGTTATGCTTTGGATGGGTTTATTTGTCTATGTCTGAAAAAACACTTTCAGTAAGAATGTATATACATGCCGATGCTAGGGAAAGGGGTTAAGTTAATTTCATTTAATTTTTGCAAAACATTCACATGGTAAATTTCTCTATTCATCCTAATTTTATAATTTATTTGTATTCTAACAGCTTAAAGCTTATTTTTTTTCACAATGATGTTCACCTTGTACAAAGCCCAAGAGCCACTCAATGTAGAGAGGTACAGAGTAAGAGGTCCAGTTTATAGGGATATGTGGGAAAGATAATGTTCAACCCTTGACTTGAACAAGATTGTAGTGATTGTGGAAGCATCCTTTTGGAAGTCAGTTCCACAAAGCATTGGTCTGTGGGAAGAAGCTGATTGAGTGAAACTTTCATCTTACCAATAGAATACGAAGGCAATAATGGTGATTTACTACAATGGGTGTGGCATGGTGGGTCTTAGCCATGAAGATTATAAATGATAGAACTAAGTAAATGTAGTTTATCTGAATACTTTCTATGGAAATAGCAATAAAGCAACAAGAGGTTTGTGACATTTTGTTTTTGGGAAGGGGGGTTGTAGGGTGGAAAATAATTTGTCACCCACAAGGACAGGATGACACTTTTGGACTCTATCAGGAGTAGAAATTGAAACCTGGGCAGCAACTGTAGTCCATTTTTGGCCTGATCTGGCTCTGGAGTGGTAAAGGGAACCAACTTTTTTTCCAATATCTTTAGCGATGGGTCATATGTACAGTTCCACATGAGATCTGGGTACTTATGATGCATTTGTGGGTTATAATGCTTAACCCAAGCAAGACAAGATTTTAAAAAAGAAAATATTCTGATGATTGATCATTTGGCCAGATTTAGCCATGTTCTTAGGAATTAGCCTGAGGATAATAACATTTCAGCACTTCATATATGACAAACATTGTAATGCTTGTTTTTCTACACAGTATTTGTAATTTATTCACAAAACACAATGCAAAGAAATACAACTTATTTAATGCTGAAAGTTTCTTGATGCACAAGAAACTTAGCATAATTACATATATTCTTCATACATTAATGCATATAATTGTGAGACTGTGTTATCTTAATTATTTAGTATGCAGTTTACTTTTTTAAAGAAATGGCAGGTGATTATAACTCTCCACAGATTTCCTTTCTTTATTATCTGTGAATTACCATGTACTCTTAGGAAAGATAGTGGGGCAGTTCCTTATTGCCTTCACCATGGCTTGCAATTTATTTTTGTTTCTCTTAGACTGGTTGCCACCTAAGGATATAGAACCCAGTCTACACTGGCATTTAACATATCGACAGGGAAAAGAGATGGATTTATGCCTTTCATAAGTGTGAAATTGAACACAACAGACAAGTCTGGAATTTGAACTCACCAATTTCACTTTCCATGTTGATAACCATTACACTAATCACACAGTGTTGATTTAGCTATGCAGGTTTAGTGTTATTCTCCTGAAAATCCTGAAAGCTTATATTTAAATAATATACTGCATTTTTTGTAGTGAATTTCAGTTATTTTATCAGTTTTGTTTTCATAAGTTTATAATCTATCATATTTTTCAACCAATTATTTAATCTTTCAAATTTATTATATGTGAACCTAAGGAAGCCCATGAATGAGTGGTTAAAATGAATCAACCCTTCTTAGAAAAAAATATCAGTGCAGATCATTGACACAACTAAAACCTGACAATGTTATACTCTTAACAATTCTCCAAATTTGCTTAAAATTTTGATAAAATTCCCCTCTGATGATATTTCAAGATATAAAACAGTAATTTAAATGGGAAAATATGTAAGTAGGAGAGAAACTTAGAATGGAATAGATCACTCCCTGCTGCTAGTATCATATAAGCCAATACAATCTGTCACATGTTACTTGGAGAGAAGATCTACACTTCGAAGTAAGCTTCATTACTCTGAAAAATGCTATGGACTGATAACCTAGTAGTTCTTGGGATACGGATATGTTGATTTGAAATTCAAACTTACTGGTTCTACAATTCCACAGCTGGTCTTGCCAAGACTCTGCCCAGAAGACCAACCCAGCTTCTCTAGCATCTTTCGGCCTCTGTTTTCTGTGGAAATTTCCCTAGAAGAAAAAGCAAAGAAAAATAACAGTTGCATCAATACAATTTTGAACTCAAAGCTGAATTAACAGGTAAAAGCTGAATCAAAACATAGGAAAAGGTTACTTGTTTACATTGCAGTCAGACTAATGTCATCATGTTTGCTGTTACAATCACATATCAGCCATTGTGCCTTCTGACATCCTTCAGAGGGTCTGTCAATTTGGGTAACTACTGGAGAATTTAAAATTGAACCCTTTATGCAATATACCGCAGCAGACTCTTCTCATTCTCCTGCCCTTGTCTAGGAATAATTTGTTCAGTTATTGCTAGTCCTGTTTCCACTAAGTCTGAGTATATCAAGTATGACCTGGTTCAAGGATTGAACTCACAATAACTATCTCACCAAAATTTGCTAGCTAATACTTGAATTCTCTAGTCTATTATCCTCTGGGGCAATCCTTAGAAACATTATAAGGAAATATACAACTCCAGTCAACAAAAACAAGAAAATTCAATTAATTATCTACTATAAAAAATTTAAAACTGCAAACCCCATTGTCAACAACAATAACTCACCTGCAAGATCCAAATTACAGAAAACCAATATTATATACAAATTCACATGTGCGTTAAGGAACTATGTTCCTGATCAAACCAAATTCATAAATAATTATATTGGATACACTACAACATGCCTAACATCTTTCTGACCATAGCTCAATTTGGTTTCATTTAAATACATATGGAGACTTACCAAACTCCATCTGCAACATACTCATTGATAATACAAATATAATACCTTCATCCACATGTAAAAAAAAAGATTAAAAATAATGGAAACATTATTAATAAAAAAGAAAAAAACAACATTCAATAATATCAACTATGAACACAGCCACAATGTGCTGATCGTGTTTGGAAAATAAAAACATTCTTATAACTCTAGATACATACATAAAACAATCCATACATTCAGTTAAAAATAAAAATAAAATCATCCTTGATAATGCCAAAAGCATAGCCAAAGGTGTTCGGACATACAGAACATTTGGACAAGTTCTACATAATTTATGTCCAGAAAAGAAGAAAATTATAAGAACACAATAAAAAATTGAATAAAAAACTTAGCCACAGTTGTTTTTAATGAAACATTATATACATATATATATATATATATATATATATATATATATATATATAGAGAGAGAGAGAGAGATTTATATGCATACATTTTAGATAACCCTACTCAATAGAATAGAGTAAACCTGGTCACTCATATCTGAGTATGCCTGTCTGCTAGGGTGGCTAGCTAATCCCTATTGCAGACAACTGCAGAGACACATTTGTGTTTGTTCAACACCCACAGAGCCCACCTGTAGTTTATACTGCAACTATGCAGAGTGGATCTTAGTCACAGTTTCTGGGAGGGAGTGCGCATTCTCTGGCATGTTCAAAGCCAGTACTTTCCAAAGGTACTGCATGCTGGGGTCGCCTCCACAGGCTGATAAGACTAAAAAGTCACCTTCTTGACAAATTGACCATGTTGAGATTCAAACTCATATTGTACCTACCCTATCACATGCCCTTTAAGATGATAAACACAAATATAACTGCAGACTTAAACAAGAAAATGCAGATGTTCCATTGTAGCTTATAGAGCAATAGTAAAAGAATTTCTAATATTATACATCAACCCTTCCTTTGTAACTAATAAGTGGCATACTGGATGATATATTGCACTCAGAGACATTCTAAAGTACTGTCATGTACAGGGGGAGAGGGTAGGAATGCTGAAAAGTTCTTGGCTTGACTCACTGACTATAATACTGATTTGGGGCTGAGAACTTTTCAATAGACCCTCATATGCTTAAATGTTTTTACACAGAATGCTTCTTTTTTCAGGATACAGGCAATCATGGCTCTCCCCAATTTCCTGTCTGTTGTAGTTCTTAAAAAATTTTATCATTCTGCTATTTCTTCTAAACCCTGTTCTGCCATCAATTCATTAAGTTATGCGTTGTTTTCCTCTGTCCCCCTTGCCTTCAACCTGTCCTGTGAGTATCATATTTTCCAAGCCCTCTTTCCTCATTATGTGCCCTAGAAATTTCAAATGTCTCCTCCTGATGTTAAATACAAATTTCCTTTTTGTTTACATTTTCTCTAAAACTTCATTGTTGCTGACATATTTGGTCCAAGGTATTTTAGCATCCTTCTGTAGAAAAAAATTTCTGTTGCTTCTAGTATCTTCTTCCTCTTTGAGGAGATTTCCAACATTCACCGCCATCTAGGAGGATAACATTTCAGTACTTTTTTCATTCTTTCTAACAAATTTTCTCTGTTTCTTAATACTCTGCTTAGCTTTTGGAATGCATCTTTGACTAAACCAATGTGCCTTCAGATTTCAATGTCACACTTTCCGTCCTCTGTTAAAACACTTGCCAGATTTTGATATCTTCGATTGGTAATTTGTATATTGGGCTCTTCCTTTTGCTCACAACCAATGCCCTTCTGTCTTCTTGCAATTGATATTTAATCCTTTCTTCTCACTTTCCTTCACTAGCTTCTGTAGGAGCTTTTTTTTTTTTTTTTTTCCTTTCCAGGTCTGTCATCAACACTGACATCTGCATCTCTTATGTTGTTAAGATTGTGGACCCCAATAATGAATCCTAATAGGATTTATAATTCTCTCAGAATCATCTTGCTGTATAGATTGAATAAACCTGGGGAGAAGACTGACTCCTCTTTTTATCCTCTACCTGTACAAGAGCCAGATCAGCCCCAAAATGGAGTTCTGTTGGCATATTTGGGTGGGACCAGACCTTACTCTCCAGACTCCAAAAGTGTCTTGGAGCCCATATGTGTAACAAAATATTCTCCACCCTGCAAACTCTCTCCCACAGGTGGGATGTGGCAAGCCTCAGTCTGCTCTATCACTACTTCTATGAAAAGTGCTCGGACGAACTACATTCACTGGTCCCACTAATTCAAACCTTCATGGCAAGGACACACCATGCCACTTACATAGTAGCAAAACACCCACATTCCCTCTGTATCCCATCGGTGAGTAGAAAGTTCCACTCTAACAGCTTCTTCCCATGAATCACTGCTCTATGGAACTGACTCCCAAGATGATGTTTCCCTGATCCCTACAATCTTAACCTGTTCAAGGCTAGGGTTAACTGTTATCTTCCACTCCTATCCACATAAATTGCCTCCTAATGTAACCCTCTATCTCAATACCCTCCCATGGTCTTGTAAAGTGTGAATCTTATTGTAGAGAAAAAAAAAGACACATCCATATCTTATGCCTCTTTCTATATTTTTCATCAGAATATAGATCACTAAACAATTTTAAACATGCAAATGTTAAGAGTATATAACAGATCAATTAGAGGTCATAGGCAAAAAGTTTTATATGAAAAGATTTATATTTCAAAATTCTGGCATTTTTGGATATATAATGACACATTTACAAAACATGGTAAATAGATACATTGCAAACAGGTATAAAACATTACCAATGAATCAATTCAGAGAGCAAGTTATCTTGCTTAGGAATTAGGTTTCCAAAAGACAAATTTCCAGTTTGAAAAGCTTCAGAGAAAAAATTCAGCTGTACAAGAGCTAAGATGATTAGTCGAAAACAATCCACATTCGTAAATGGGATAAGAATCATTATTTACAATATTTTCATTCGGACTATTGTTCTCGTCTTTGTTGTTATCACGTTTCGATCATTGTGCCTTCCAGCCTTCATCAGGTGTATATCAATCTGGGTAACCTACAGGGAATTCCAAATTGAATCCTTTATTTAATCTACAGGTTAGACAGTTCTCGTTCCACTGCCCATGTCTACAGATATCATTTCTAGTTCTTATTGTTAGTATTGCTCAGTTATGCTCACCTTGTTTTTACTGATTCCAAAGACACACTGCCCGACTCAGGGATTGAACTCACAATTACTATTACACCGAGTTTGTGAACCAATGCTTTAATCAACTAAGCTATTGTCCTATAAGATAAAATCACTTAAAAAAAAATTGGGGTAGTCTGGCAGGTTGGGTGCACACACATGTTTCTTTTTAGGGCTTGAAAGAGAAGGAAAGCTGTTGGTAAATTTACTGGGTATCTTAATTTATTTCTTTTCTGTCTGGTCATTATTGAAGTCTCTGCTTCTAATTCTTAAACACACACAAACACATATTACTAACAAAATCTTGTATCATATGGTTCTAATCCATGACCGAATCTATGTTGAGCAAGATTTTTCACTTCACTGCCCACAATTCAATTACATCTCCAAGATTCTCACAGATTTATCTTCAATTATAATTAATGCTTATTATATTTGCATTATGTTTCTAAAGGTTATTTTTTTTTAATGTCAGACTACAGCAGGCTTGTATCAATAAAGAAAGAAAGAATTAGAATCAGAGTAAGACAGAGAGGTGAGGAGCAGCTGAAAAGAACAAAGAAAAAAAAAAACGAAACAGAAAAAAAGAGAGAAAGAAAAACAGAGAAAGAGAGTATGAAAGACAGGAAGAAAATTTGTAGATGTCAGATTATCAAAGAAATGTAAAGTTTTCTATCAATTTTTGGGTGGTCAGAACAACTGACATAGGAGATGCTTGTAAAACCAAACAGCATTTGTCACAAGGGCAACATGGTTTATTGCTTCATCAGTTTCAACTTTTTTTTCATTAATGGAGGTCAGTATGTCAGGAGGAAGCACTGAAATAGCCAGTTACCAAAGCTGTATGAATCAAATGTACTGAAAACATGATCAAACAAGTACTAACATCTTCAACACTTTCATACTGTTTACATAAATCAGAGTGTAAGAACCCCAAAACAATAGTAGGAACTCCTCTCTCTCTACTGTTCTATACAGACACACACATCTAATGTTTGGAGTGATTTTGGGTGGTATAGTTTATTAACAATAGCCTTCTTTTTCTTTCATGATGTGGATGATTATAGATCTCCACATTTTCCTGTTTATTTTTGTTAGTCTAAATAACTCTCCTCTTTACTGTCCTTGTTGTTGTGGTAATTGTTCTGATAATCATTCTCTCAAACTTGTCAAATAAATTTACTCTCTGTTTCTGTTGCCTAGATATCAAACAATATCTTTGCCAATGACAAAGTATGTCAAAGATTAATGATTGGTTTGGTTTTTCTTGTTTAATGGTACATCAACCTCCATAGGTCATCTTAGTACTGAAGACTTCAATGATTTATAACTAAGTTTGCAATTAAATTCTTTAGAGATGAATTTTTGATTGAGAGAGATTATGTCTTTGTGTAAAGCCTCACTTGTTTTAGAAAGTTAACAATGTTATTCAGATTGTTTTGTCTGAATAGCTTGTTCATATTTCTTATATTTTACAGAATCTTTCCCAAACATGGTTAGAGTCAGTACAGTCTATAAGTATGTGCTTGATGGTTTATGGATCTTGGAATACTGTACATATTGGAGGGTTCTTGCTTTTAAAGAGAAAATATGGTTTAGGGTGAGTGTGGCCATTGCAAAGTCTAACTAAGACTACCTTTTCTCTTCTTATCTTTTTATATCTTAGATGCGATACTCCACTCGTCAGTTGGATTTCAAAGATGACTGAAACATATATATATATATATATATATATATATATATATATATATATCTAACATTTGAACTAAAGCATTTACAATTTTACATATTTTATTACATTTTACATATTTTATTTTTTAACTTAGAAACGTTACAGGTTTTCCCCAAACCTTTCACACTTTTCATTTAGTTACTATAATAAAATGTATTGCCACAATCACTGTACTCCATCTTCCAAGAACATATTTAGTCCACAAACCCAACAGCGTCAAACAGTAGCATGCAGAAGAGGGGGCAGAGGGTGCGATGACCCCCCAGGCATCCATATTGGGAGGGCATCCAATCAAAGTGTGAAATAAAAATTTACTTTTTGAAATTTGAAATAAAGTTTTAATTTCATGTTTCATCTATTTTTACATATTTAAAATGTCTTCTTTTATCACATTTCTCAGTACTAGACCGTTTTGGGGCATACAAGAAGTTGGCTCTTGGCATCACCAAACCCTGGATGCCACTGGTATCAAAGCAATAAGACTATTAGTAAGTAATTAACTTTGCTTCCAATGGACATGTATTTTATTTATGCTTCCAATCCTCCAAGATCTTGATTAGCTCTCCGTCAGTCAGTCATTTATGTGCCATATGTGATACATGCTTAGGCGATCATGTATCTTTCAATATATAACTGACGAGACAGGTTTTTTCCCGCAGTAGGATGCCATTTCTTTCTGCGGTAGAACAGTTGCCATCCAAGGCTATAGAACCTGGTCTGTCCTACTTACCCATAGCTGGGGGGAGAAGAAGAGGATTCATACCTTTCCCAAGGGTATTAGCATGCAAGTCAATGTAATGGATTTGAGTGGAATCCAAACTCAGCTTTCCTATTCTTCAATCCGATCTGCTATCCATTACCCCACCCTTTCACTGCTATTATTCTTTACCTTCTACTATTAGAATTTCCTAATATCTTATTAATCAATTAAATTATGATTCAGGATGAAAACAATGAACCCACTCTGATTTTTTGTTCTTTGGTTAACCCATTAATAACCACTCTTAAAGTTGTGGAATGGTAGGTATTAATGGTTTATAGGTAGACACCTTGTTTTTATTATTTACATTTAAACTAGTGTTGTCATCTTTGTTCTTATTATCACAACTTTTTGGCTCCAGCCTTCTTCAAGCATCTGACAATCTGGAGGACACAATGTTCAAAACATTACGACATCAACAACAAAAATGAAGCCTAAATGTAAGTTCCGGAAATTCAGAGAAGTTAAAATCAATATTACTGAATTTTTTTTTATAAATGTATAATTAATACCAGATTTTTATTAGAAACTTGTTATCAACTCTGATGAGGTCAATAAAATGTGAAAGAGTCATCCCATATTAAAATGAGGTTCAAGAAAATCACTATTTACACTGTATTCAAATTCCTTTTAGTTACTGCCATATATATATATATATATATATATATATATATATATATATATATATATATATGCTGACATATTAACAAATATTAACTTTGTTACTTTAATAATAATAATATAACATAATAAATCAAATAAAATATTATAATTAATAATACAAATTAACAAATATTACAATTTAATTAATAATATAACATAACAACTTCTATGTAAACCATAAAAAAATTCTAATTTAATTTTGAAGAAAAAAAATTACAAGTAAAAGAAAAATCTACAGCTGAAAAATGAAGACTTAAACAAAAGCAAAAATTCATGAACATGTGCATGTAAAAGAATGTTAAATTCATGAATATGCAATTGTACAAAATGAAGTGAAAAAAACTGAAAAAGACATGGAACAAATTGAAAAAACTGGAAATATCATTTAAAACCAGAACCCTCTGAAGAAAAGACATTTACTAGGAAAATGTGAAGTTGGGGAAAACAACAAAAAAAATTGGTATTGAAAAGTTAAGTAATCTTTTTATATAATATTATCTATCTATATATATATAAAAAATAAAAATGACAAATAATTAATACTAGAAAAAAACAAAATTATATAACTAGTAGCAAATAATATACATTATACAGTATAAAATGTATATACAAATACAAAATAAATATTTGGATTTTTACTTAAGAGGAACTTGCGTGATTGACATTTGTAACTGTAAAATTTAGAATATTACTTTATAAATATACATTTATAAAATAGATTTTCTGTGATCAATATAATCATTCTTGCATCCACTAATATTTAGAACAATTATATGTGTGTGCATGTGTGTGTGTGTATAGTAAAGAAAAAATCCCCCGCCAAATCCCACTTCAATTTTTATTTCTTATTAAGAAAGGACATAAGTATGTCCAGAGATTCCAATTCTTAACATATTTCGCATCATGCTTCCATTTGATTAATCTTATTATCAAAAATATAATATTATTTTTTGTTGTTTTTTTTTGTCTTGGAATACTAAAGAGTAAATTTATTCAATAAAATTGCCATTGGCTTCAACCATGGACTCCAGACAAGTTTGGAAGCTCTTGCAGCTCTTCTGAACAGTCTCCTTGTTTAAGTTGGTGAATGCTGCCATAATCCTTGCCTTCAGTTCATCTTTGGTGTTACAAGAAGTTTTATTGGTCTCTCACTCAACTGCACCCCACATATAATAATCAAAGCGATTGCAGCCTTGGGAGTTAGGTGGCCAGATGTAAGGGATAATGTGGTTGTAGATATTGTCTGACAGACATGACTGGATTCTCTTGCTTGTGTGACATGGTGCAGAGTCCTGTGGCCAGACATAGGTTCTTACAGTAGCCAAGTTCTTGACCCAAGGTAGCACTACCTCCTCAAGACACTTGATATAGGCCTCCATTTTGAGTCTGAGGACCTCACCAACAAACTCAGGAATTCTTTTCTTATCAGAACAATCACAGTGAACTTTCTCAGCTATTGTACCTTCATAATCACCATTACACTGTTGTCAGATTGACACCCAAACACTCTGAAATGTTCGTATTGGAGCTTCTGACACAAATGCCAAAAAGCACAGTATGCCGTTTCCAAATTTCTGGTGGAGTGAATTGCATCATGGTGCTCTATTTCTCATGACCTTACTTTACTGTGCAGTTGACAAAATCACGAACAAACAATGCGCACGTGCGAAATTAAAAATATAAAATGGCAACAACCATCACACCCTGTGTGTGTGTGTGTGTGTATATATATATATACACACACATACATACATACATACATACACACAGATGTATAAATTTGAACAAAGATAGTTAAATAAATAGAAGACTGTCCTCTTCACAAGCGTCAATCAGAAACTAACAAATTCTCAAAAAAAAAAAAAATCAGAGAAATGGACTGAAAACAATTATTTACCAATACTTATATTACCTACCACTTTATTTTAATATTTTTATTTTAAAAATTAATAAATCTATTGATAAAAAGACATAAAATATTCAGAAGTTTATTAACAATATTATCCTAACCAGAAAATCTTTTTGCAGAATTAAGCCAGAATAATTCATTTCATGTTTTCATTCAGTTGTTTTATTCGGAGAGATGTGGGTAATAAAGGACACTAGAAACAAGTAAAAGGTAATAGATTTACATTTATTCCTCATTTTGTGGATCAAATCTTTTGTTATCTTTTTAAAGTAACCAAATCTTAATGGAATGCATAAACAACAAATGAGTGTAGGCATTGAAAACCAAAATCTTATTGTTCCCATTTCTCGCTATACTGATATAATCTTGTAGTCTAAATTATTATACTAGTAATAAAATAATACTATATAATAATAGATACTTTATTATAAGCTATTGTTTCATTTCTTGGCTCTAATAGTGAATTTTCAGAAGATTATCTGTCAAAATTTTGTTTAAATAGAAAAGCTTTATTTTATTCAAAATAAATTGTAATAGATCTCCATCTAAAATTCTTTATTAAAGTAATTCTCAAATTTAATGAAGTCAATACTGCTGCTGTTATCCAATGAAAAAGCTGAATCCCATTTCTATTTTCAAAAGTGACATCATTTTATAACGAATACCCAATATGTTCACAATGCCGGATACTTTCTCAGATTCAATGACTGCAAAGAATGAATAGACCCAGTAAATTGTCTCTAAACAATCTATGGTTTCACATCAGAATTTATGGATGTAATTTTCATCCTGTCTAGCATGATAAGTAGCAAAGTTGTAGGGTTTTGTACAGCCCAATTGAAACCTATTTCACCTGCTGAGTTAATATTGTCACAGCCCTGGTTGCATTATTTCTTAGACATTGATCTTTTCCCATGAAACAATTGACTTTTATTCTTTCTCAGAAAAAACAATTTATGATAGGGGGAAAGAGAAAAGAAAAAAGAAAGAAAAAAAGTATAAAGCAGTGAAATGTAAAAACAAATAGAATGAAGAAAGCTTTTAATCTTCATCATTGTCATCATGACCAGTAGAAGGTCAAAAGAAAATGGCACAAAAACAAATTCTCTCAAGTCATTCAGTGGTTCCTCGAGTCAAATAACTTGCATTTCAAAGTAATGCCAAATGCCCCGACTGGTTGGACAAAATATATAGATCAGCAAATGAAAAGATAAAAAAACATAAATGACTTTTTCAAACTTACAAGATAAATTCAAAAGCCTGTCATCTAATTCTTTAAAGGGGAAGACTTTCTGGTAAATGAATTAAACCCAATGAAAGCCATTGTTCACAATCAGTGCTTCCCAAACCGTGTGAGATGAAATTAGGTACACCATGAGAGAGTAAGATTATATTTCAAAATGTGAAAAATAAAACTGAAATTCATAATAAAGTTCATCTATAACTGTCAGCCAGAATTGGAGAAGACGTCTGGTTCCACTTAGGGTGTTGTTCACTTGGAGGGTGGGTAACAAGTACATGGAAACAATGAGAACAGAGTGTGTGAAATGCTCCATTTAATCTAGAAGGTGAGGGCATACAATTTTTCTGTACTTTGATGATCTATATTTTAACTATTTTTGTTATGTTAATATATATAAATACCTATTTCAAATAAAGTTTCAAATTTATGTATAAAAAGTGACCAAATATTTTTACAGGTTTTGAAGTGCACTGGGTGTTAGAACAGTTTATAAACATTCGTTCACAATGAATGATGAAAATTTGCATAACAAAATCAAAAAGATTTCTAAGATTAAAAATAAGGTTGTTAAACCAATAACATGACATAATATAAACCTTGTAGCATAATCATAAAGAGTTTACACTTCCAAAGGTCATATTTTAAAGTACACAAGATTACAGAAAAGTTAGTGTGTTGATCTCAAAAACTATTGTAAATGAACTTGAGGTTTTCTGAGTACTTGAGAAATTTGACCTTATGCTAAAGCTAACCATGTTCAAAAAATATTTATCTAAATTTTTGTAAATCAATTTGCCTCTTGATTGAAATCTATTTTAAAGTAAAATGTAGAAATTTGAATGCTTACATAACAATGTTACATAGATTGGTTTTCCTTAGAAAACTGTCTCAGTGCCTCTCAGCTATTTTCCATCAAGATCAGAACCTTTCAGACATTGTCTTCATTCTTCATCACTGATCATCATTTGTCTACAGCAACAATTTGTCCTTTTAATTTTAAACATAAATGCAATTTTCCTGTATTTTAATTATCTATATTTTTACTTTATAATATACTAATATGGATAAATACATTTTTTGAATAATTTCAATTTATGTATAAAGTTCACTAAAATATTTTTACATGTTCTAAAGTGTGCTGTGAGTAAAAAAAAAGTTTGAGAACCACTGTACAAAATCCATTTTAAAGTAAAATGTTGCAACCTCATCCAACCAATTTTCAAGGTAAGTCAAATTTTGTTTGATGATACCTATGACATTTTAATGCTTATATAACAAAATTACATGGCTCAGTTTTCCTTAGAAAAAATGTTGTTTCAGTTCTTCTCAGCTATTTCTCATCAACATTAGAATCTTGCAAATATTTCTTTCATTCCTCTTCAGTGATCATCATTTGTCTACAGCAATAAACTTGACTTTTTAATTTTAAACTTTTCTGTTTGAAGCAGGAAATCAATTTAAACAAATATTTAGATAGATTGACGACTTCTTCCTCTAAGGACAATTTACTCATTTAAAATTTTAAAACCTCCAAATGGTGTTTTTGACTAACATGATTAGAGTTGGTAGATTTTATGATATATCAAATCTTGTTGGATTGCTTAATATTGAAATCTGTTTTTTTTTTTTATTATAGTTGAGTCTATAGGTAAACATAATTCAGATTTCCACTGGAGTCTCTGGGTAAACATTGATCATGTTTACACTGAGTCCATAGGCAAATATTTATCAATACCACAGCCCACAAGCATCTCCCTGGTAGGTAGCCCCACCTTTATTTAGAGGGTTTATAGGGGATAAAGTATTCTTGGTTCTGGTAACAGGAGAATCAGTCAGAATGTCAAATATGGTGTGGAATGGTGTTTATATGAAAAACATGGCATACAGTAAAATCATTTTAATATTTCTATTGACTTAAAAGTGCATTCTTTTAATGAACTGAAGAAAATCCTACATAGGACTCAAATTCAATGAGAATACTAATACTGGGCTTGTTGGATTATCATGCAGAAAAATAGTTTCTTATTAACATTACAAATATATATATATATATATATATATATATATATATATATATATATATATATATATATATTTAGTTGGATTGATGTGAGTTTGTGACCCTGGGTTTCATGCTTTTGCGATCATCAGACAAACTGATTAATTTTTTTTTTAAATTTTGGATTTATGTAGGTTGCAGGTACAATAAACAAAACAAACATAAATTCAAAATTTTTATAAAATAAATCAGTTTGTCTGAAGATCCCAAAAGCGTGAAACCGAGGGTCACAAACTCACATCAATCCAACTAAATATGTTAGCTCTATCTCTAATATTGAGCGCTTTCTAATAAGTACCGCACATATAATAATTAAATAATATATATATAATATATTGCACATATATATGTATGTATGTATGTATATTTATATATGCACACTTTTCACACACACACACACACACACATATATAAGTGGACACTGAGGTCAACACCCAGTTGAACCAAAACAACACATGAGTTGAAGATTGCGTTTAAGCATGAAACAGTTGTTGCTTGCTTTATAACTGATATTGAGCACTTTAACCCATAAATATAGCATACCCTAAAAATATATTTTTATCATATATCTTTCCTTCTTGGTGGCGGCATCTGATCATAAATCATATGACTGGGTAAACGGATTCTGCATTCAACTGAATAGAAATTATCCTATTATAATTGTGCTTGTCCCTCCCTTTATTAGTTTGCATGACTGTTATGTCCTGTCAATACCTCATAAATAATGGACTATTCCACATTTTCATTGCGTGGAAAGAGGGAAAAAAATGTTACTTAGTTTTAGTGAGAAAATGAACAAAAGAAAGAGAGGAGGTAGAAGAGGAACAAGAGAAAACATTTTAAGTTTGATACGGACAGAAATTTCACTTTTGTTCTCAGCCATTTAGCTGCAAAGTATGGTGACTGCGATAAAAGTGACATTTTCCAGATGTGCACACAGACGTGCCGTCACCTCTCTCTGTCTTTTCTCCAAATACTTTCATGGTAACTGCTCTGTTGAGCTACAGAGTATCGAATGATGGAAAGTGTGTAAGGCAAAAAACCAGTTATCATGAACTAAATAACATCATTCTGCTTAGTTATTGTCAAATCATTATTTAGAGAAACGTTCATAAGATGGTGATTCAGCTAGGAAGAAAGAAGGGAGGATAAAAGTGTTTAATATTAGGTTGGTGCAAAAATAATGACGTAACAATGTCGTTTTTTTGACGCATTTTTTAACGTCAAAAGACAACATTATTACGTCATTATTTTTGCACCAACCTAATATTTCCTGTCAATACCCCATAAATAATGGCCTGTTCTGATTTGGTTACACAAAAAACATGACATACTAATGAAAGAAAGAAACAAAGAAAGATATAAAGTGTTTAACAGCTGTTTCAGGTTTCATTTATACTCATTTCGTAAAATAATGATCAGCATTCATATTTATGATTGTTGCAATATTTTTGTTAAATGTGTTAAGCTCAAATATTTTAATGTTGTGATAGGGGAATTTCTATGGATATTTTATTGTTGTAGAAGCATATTCAATCATTAACTGAAGAATTAAGACGTGAACATTAGTATGGATGTGCGGGTGGTGGAATGGATGACAGCTGTGAATGAGAAGACAGAAAGCCGGGTTTGAATTCCAGTCAAGCACAAATACTCTTGGGAAAAGTATGTATCCTTTGTTTTCCCCCCAGCTATGGGTAAATAGCAGGACAGACTATTCTAACGTTGCTAAAAGTTATAGAACTTTTGGAGAATGCCTGGAAAACTTTTCGAAATATATTTATAAGTGTAGGATTTTAAAGAATTCTCAAAGATTTCAAGAAATCTGTTATTACACCCATACATTTAATAGTGTATATGAATTTCAAGACTTTCACAATATATGAGAACTTTTCGATTTTGCTCATTAATATCTATAGTTTAAAGAGATTCTATGTTGTATTCTTTTCTATACTCTGTGGCTTTGTGCAGAGATTGAACTCCTACTTCTTGTTTGATTCTCTGTCTCAATAAATGTCAACCAAGTGATTCACAGTAGTTTTCGTTTTCACATCCACCTGAGCTTTAGTGTTACTATAGCCACTGACTGCATTGTTCAAATCAGTTTATAAATAACATCACAAATAAATACGGTTATAAGAATGGAAAAAACAAACAGCATGTATATATATATATATATATATATATATATATATATATATATATATATATACAATATTAGTGGTAAATATACACATACATATGCAAAATATATAAATATATATAAATACATGCATACACATAAATATATATTTTTTGAATAAAAAAATTCCAAGAGGATAGAATCCAGGTAGAACTCAATGTCCAGGACAGAGTAAGGATATAATAAAAAGGCTTAAACACTAATATTCCATGGTCATAATTTATTCCATTGGAATTATGACCATGGAATATTAGTGTTTAATCCTTTTTATTATATATATATATATATATATATATATATATATATATATATACACACACACACATACATATATATATATATATATATATATATAAAACTCAGAGTAGGGATATTGATGCTAGCTTGTTTGTGGATTTAAAGATCATGAACAGTATCAGTGAGGGGGGAATTGAGGAGATTGTAATGATGTGCGTGTTGTAATCTGAATCAAAACACAGAGCCAGGTCACATTTCAGGAAGCTGAGAGGACAAAGGTTAAAAAAAGAAAAAAAAAAAAAAAAAGGGAAACTTTAAAAATTGCTCTCCCCCCTGCACCCAAGCAATGATAGGTAATGGCTGGGGAGATGTCACTGAATTGAATGAATGCCTTTCCTTAAACCCTGTAAGTATAGAGGTTATTCTGAAGTCTTCTGAAGATAAGTACGTAGTAAGTACTTGTTTTTGTCAGACAAGAAGGCTTTTTGGGGCTTTGTCTGCCTTTTACTATGGTTGTGTATCATAAAAAATAAATTAGGAAAAAAATGCAGAACACACACAGAGGGAAAAGGAACGTTTTATTTTCATCTGTGCACTCATAGACAAGTGTGAATGTACCGAACCATAGTCAAATATGAAGGGAAAAAGGTTTAAGAGTGCAAGTCACAGTACATAAACACCAAAAGATTTTTCTTTTCAAGAGGGGAACACTTAACTATACTGATTTTTTTTTTTTTTTTTTTTTTTTTTTTGCGTGAGTCTTTGGTACACTGATTTTTATGCAGGTGCAAAAAAATAAAATCAGTTGAGTAAAAAAAAAAATCAAAAAAAATCCAGAAATAAAAGAGTATGAACATTGGTACTTGAGAAATACAGATATATATTTTAAAAGTTTATGCTACTGAGTTGACTGACATATATATGGGTCATCCACTGCATTTTCTTTTTTTTTTTTTTAATTTTCCTGATAAATAGTTAACACTTCCGTGTCTGGGAATGTAATTATATGCCTTTCTTAAACTTACATTGACTGATGTTTATGTATGTATTATGTGCCATGAGTGATACATGCTTAGGTGATCATGTACCTTTTGATGACTGACAAGGCAGATTTTTTCCTGCAGTAGGTTACCAATTCTTTCTGCGGTAGACCAGTTGCCATCCAAGACTATAGAACCTGGTCTATCCTGCTATTTACCCATAGCTAGGGGGAGAAGAAGAGGATTCATACCTTTCCCAAGGGTATTAGCACGTAAGTGAATGCAATGGATTTGACTAGAATTCGAACTTAGCTCTGCTGATTCCACAATCTGAGCCACTGTCCATTACTCCACCATGCTTCCTTGATGTACGTATACTTTATCAATCCAGCATGAAATTTTGGTTCCTATTGTCTGTGTTATAAACTAGTGTTTAGTGCTATTTCCAAACTAGTATAGACAAAATAGTAGCATACTTTTATTATATTGTGTCTTATGCTTGTTGGTTTGCTTAGTCTGTACTATCAAGTATTTGATCAAAACTATAATGATGGTCCCCATGAGAAATTGTTGTCAGTGTCTTTATAATCATTTATTTCCAGTAAATGGTCATTTCTTTTTTTTTCTCCAAAAATGGGCCAGCACTGCCAGGCAGTAACGAACTTGGATGTTCATACTTACAAAAAAACCGTGTGATAAAGATTTTTTTTTTTAAAACATCACTATTATTTTAATCACCTTTACTGCTTTTTTTAAAAAGCAATGTTTAAAATTATAATAAAGCTTAAACATATGATGAAAGTAAATCTACAGATTTTTTTTTGTTCTTGAAAATTTACAATAAAAACATTAAACACTATTTATTTATTAGATTGTTTATTCACAAGAATAACTTTATATTTACAACATTCTAAAAACTAATGAAATGCAATATTTAACATTTACCAATTTATAAAGAAATAAATATGAAAATAAGTTTTTATTCAGAGATTTATAAACATTTACTAAATTTTCAAAATATGTGAACGAACAATAAAAAACCCTTATTATTTACCAGTTTATAAAGTCTGAATCGATTGGCAATTAGCCAAAGTTTTGCCAACCATTCGAATAAACAATAGTTGATTATTTCTGTTTTCAATTCTCAAGAACAAAGCAAATGTATAATTTCACTTTCATATGTTTCAGTTTTATGACAATTCTAATCAAATGCTTTTTAAAAGAATAAACATTGACGAGAAAGTGAAGGTAATTAAAATAATAGCAGGAAAAACTATACTTTTGATACTTGTTTTTTTTTTTGTTAACAGGCACAAATGTATAATGCTGCATTAAGGTGAAAGTGTTAAAAAGGCATATGACAAGAATGAGTTACTGGAGCAGATTCAATAATCACTTAATTGTAAATATACATAAAGTATTTAAACACTACTCAGCAATTTTTACGGGTTAAGCAAGGTTTAAGTATTAAAAAAGAAGTTTTATAGGAGGTTTTTGTGAATGTTAGCTAAAAAAAAAAAAAAAAAAAAAAAAAGTGTTCATATTTGAATCCCCAGGAAATTAAATATGCAAGAATTAAAAAGAACAAAATACTAGCCATAGCAAACAAACAGGAAGTTACAGACCAATACTCTAGAATATCCCATCCTCACTAGGTACCATGTTATAATGGCCTCATCATCTGTAAGTTAACAAAGTTGATGAAGAAATCATGTCATTGAAGAAAAGGTAAAATGAGAAGAGGAATCAGCAATTCCACTGATGTATGCAACCAGCAGAATATTTACTAAAAGTCACACAAAGTGTGTATTACTTGTTCTCTAAAAAGATGACCGAGCTTCATTACACTAAATTGTTGAATATAGACTCTTCCATTCACTGAGAGGAATGTCAGCTCATAGGAAAGGAATGCATGAAACAAATGGCAGCACTAACTATTGTATTCACTATTATAGTATTATTAATCAATGTGATTAAACAGTTTCTTTAATAATGTTTTCTTTGGAATATTATTGTCAGGAAATATGAGCATTATAACATTACTGAAGTTTATCAAATATACTTGGTTCCAGGCTATCTTCTCCTTTGCCAAAAAGATTCCATCATTCACATGCATGGCCTTGGTGTTTACCAGTATCTGTTTATATTTCTGAGATGAGGTATTATGCACACTATTTACATTATTCGGACTATTTTCCTCATCTTTGTTGCCATATTTATCACAACGTTTTGGCCGTTGTATGCTCTGGCCTTCTTAAGGCAGTTGGAATGTCAAACTGAACCCTTTATTTCACTTGCTGGGGTAGACTGTGCCATGTCTAATGGATGTCAGTTATCTCCTCTCCAAGTTATCCACTGCCTTAACCAGGTATTGAACTCACACTGTCACTGGATCTAACACCTTTATCCACTGCACCATGTGTCCTTATCTGGGATAATCTGATGGCCAGGGAATTATCTCTTGAGACTTCATCCATCTTTCATTACTTTCTCTGTTAGCTATCTTTTTTTTTTTCCTTTATTGCTCCCCCTCTTCCCAGGACTGCAGTATATTAGACATAATAGCTGACAGTATAGAAAAGGCACTTTTCTATCCATTCATCTGCGAACAGCTTTGTCTTGGGTGACTTTAATGCTCACTGCGATACATGCCTTAAACATTCTAAAAGGTACTGATGTTACCTGTATTCAGACATTAAATTTTTCCATTGCCCAATCTCTTACTCAAATCGTGGACTTTCCTACTCGTTTCTCTAACAAAACTGCAACAGGCTTCTCTACTTGATTTATTTCTTACCTCATCTCCTTGATCTTGCTGAGCTTTACAACACTACCATCTTGGTAATTCTGAACACTTTATGGTAGCTATTGATATTTTGTGCCAATCATATATTAAACAGGAACCCCTTATCCAGAAGACCTGCTTCCTGTAGCGAAACTGAAAGGCAGCAGTCTGTGGGTTCTGCTGAACTGACTACAGTTCGCTGTTCTAAGAGGCAATGAGTGGCATGCGTGATATGTAAGCAGAATAGTGGATGCTTATGCAAATGTAGCAACAGTCCCTGGCTAAATGAAATGCTGGACGAACAAGGAGAAAAAAAATGGCGTTTCGCCTGCAGAGTGCCGGAAGTTAACAATAAAAGTACGAGTGTCCTTGGGTGGGGTTATTTATGAGTCACTGACGTGTAATGTATGCAAATTTCAGCCAGTTAGAACTGATATAAAAAGAGCAATCTCGCAGGTGGGGGGGGGGTCTTTTCTTTTTCTTTTGTTACTTGAGTTGGTCGTACGGTTTGGGTGTGCATATCGTTGGAGACTAAGAAAGACTATAGGAATCTATCTTCCTCCTTATACTTGGGATGGCAGAGTCAAACTTAAAACCAACTCTTTTCCTTCACTTCCATTACCAGCATGCTGATTGGGACTCACTCTGTAATTTTCTTTGTGATGCCTCATGGACTGACATCTTTAACCACTCAATTGAAAATTTCATTACTTCTTGGGTCAAAGCCAGCATGCACACTTTCATCCATTCTCAGAAATATCAGGTAAAACCTCAATCCTATCCATGGTTTACACCAGCATACTTGGCCACCATAGCACACAAGGACCACTTTTTTCAGCAATGACTCTTTAATATCAGTAACAGTTTAAGAGATTTTGTCTTATTTCTTTCTATGTTCTATGGTTTTGTGTAGAGATTGAACTCCTACTGCTTGTTTGATTCCCTGCCTCAATAAATATTGACCGACTGATTCACAGGCAGTTTTTCTTTCCATGTATGCCCGACTTAAAGCTTTAGTTCTACTATAGGCACTGACTACATTGTTCAAATCAATTTACAAATATCATCACAAACAAACGTGTTTTAAAAAAATGCAAAAACAAATGCATTTAACTCAGAAGAGACACGCTGATGTTTGCCTTCATCAACTAAAAGGCAGAGTTTCAAAATAATTGAAAGGGAAATTCTATGTGGCTTGAAGATATTTTGCAACTAGTACATCAGAATGAAATTAAGACCACAATGTTGGTGAGATAGCAATTAAAGATAAGCTATGAGGAGAAAGGTTTAAAAAGAAAAAAAAAAAAAGATTATCATCCTTTAAAATCTTCTACCTAGACTGGTTACCCTTCAAATAAGGAACCATTACATGAAAGTTAAGCTTCCCAGACTCTCTTTCACACACACACACATACGTACACACACAATTTAAAAAAAAAAAAATTAAAACAACAATCAAAACCACTTGCTTTACTTTTAGACAACATTCTTAAATTTAAATATGCAATGGTTATGTGTTCTGGTGAGCAATACAAAAACTCAAATAAGCAAATACTGTATATGCTGTTGGATGTGGCTTTCTTAAAAAAAATAAACCAAAAATATTTACCCTGCATTCAATACAGCAGTATCATGTATGAGTGGGACATAAAGACCATGAAATAAAAGTGTATGCATAGAGCTTAGCTCTGAAACTAGGACTCCTAGAATTAAAAAAAGAACATGGTATCAATAAAAATATCCCTGAAAAATTCACTCAGGAAATTAAGAAAATTATGGAATTTTGCTGCTTGTTTTGTAAAAAATTTTACAGAAATATTTGCTTTGACTAGTATATTGCTACTTGCTTTGTGTATATTCTTGTTGAAATACAGGTATTGAGATTTGCTTTTCTGCTTGTATGATATGGGACTTTATTTAGCAACAAGTACCATATTTCTGTTTTTTTACCTATTACCATCTGTACCAGTATTCATTGATACCAGTAGATTTTTTTGTTGCTATTATGAATTTACTGTATGTGCAGATGTTGCTCCTTGAAAAAAACAATTTTCAATAAATGCATAATGAAATGTACTAAAATTCTTCTTCTCCAAAAATGTCCTGGTAATTAAATCATACATCACTTTTATTAAAAAAAAAGTACAATTAGTATAATTTGTACTAAAACTGTGTCTTTTTTGTGGTTAGTGAGAATGTCACATAAAAGTAAAGTTATAATTTTTTTATTTTTTTGCTTGTGATATGTGCATCTTTTTTTCCTAAATATTCCATGCCAAAATCTGGATTCATCCAGTAGGCTGGCAGGTACTTTACAATAAGGTGTAAATTTACCTATGGATGCAATTTTTAGCAAATCTAAATTTAACAAAGTCTCTGCATAGAATTGCAAAAATCTTGAAATATATATAATCAAAAATGTCTATATGAAGAGTTGAATGTAACAACAAGCCTTTCAGGAAAGTATAATTTGCTTAGTACATAAGCTCAGAAATTATAAAGAGTAAACATTTCATTGTATAAATTTATTAAAGCACTTAACATAATTACATAATGCTCTATTGCCTTTTGCACAAAATAATAAAATTTGCATTAAGCCAAAATATAGAAAAATGAATATATGATGTAAAAATCACAGTTCCTACCTTAAAGTTACTGGTTATAAGTCTAACTACACATAGATACGTATAGTATTAATTAAGTTGAGCTCCCCACTGAGATGTGATGTCGCACAAAGTCGGGTTTATTGTGGGGAACCCGAGCGCATACACACGGCCCAAGGACAAATTACCCAGCTCCGGCAACTGTAGGTTGAGCTGACCTTAGTAGCGACTACTGATCCCACCTCTCTAGTGGAATGGGGGGGGGACATTGGGCAGCTGTTCCCCAGGACCAGGCATCTCACAGTATTTATTTTCTTCAGCTGTGTTTCTGCAGACAGAGTCACAACTGAGTCGCATTCTGCTCCCGAAGACAGAGATGCAACTGAGAGATGATAAATCCCTATGCGGCATGTGCCAAGCTAATGTTGAGGTATAGTAACAGGTGTAGATCATAACGACAAATTTGTCTGGTGATAACAAAGTGCAGAAAGTCAACAAGTAGATGAATAGGTCAGTTATATCAGATAAGGAAAGGCAAAAATCACAATAAATAAAATGAAAGCAATAAAATATAATGATGCAGTTAGTCTGCCCTATATCATGCAGTAAAAGATGCATGATTAAGAGAGACATTGGTTGTAACAGCAATTTACGCTCAACGTACTTTTAAAGAGAATGAAGCAAAACAAACTTTAATTATTCAAATATGAATAGGCAACAGTAATAATGTAAACGAAAAAAGAAAGAGAGAAGAAAGGAACCAGTGCAACAAATTATGTCTGCAGTCAGCAGGATATTTGCAAAGCATCATGTACGCGGTCTTTATTATTGCTTAATAACCTGAAAAGTTTACTGAATACATGCCTAGTGTATCTAAATTTCTTTTGAACAGAGATCATAAAAAACTATCAAATATATCCATGAATATAAAAAAAGCAGACAAAGAAAACAGAGCTACAGACAGTATGTATATAGGTACATATACAAATCTCTTTAAAGATATGCTTCGAAAAACAAGGTTCATAGTCTAACAACAACAGAATTCATTCTAACATACTAGTTGCATATATCTTCAAGCTGCATAGAAATTACCTTGCAACTTTTTTGAAACTTTGCATTTTATTTGATCAATGTAAGAAAACTTGAGACATTGTTACCCTTAAATTAATCTTAAGAAAAGAAAAGTGGATTCCAAATGTCATCAACAAAGATGAGGATAATAATCTGAATATAAATACAAAGATGGGCACATTAGTCCAAATGCAAATACAAAGATGGAGACATTAAACTGAATGCAAGTACAAAGACTGGAACATTAGTTCAAATGTAAATACAAATGTATGGACAGTAATCCAAATGCAAATATAAAGATGGGGATATCATTCCTGATGCTAAAGTCCAAATGAGAATACAAAGAAGGGGACATTAATACAAATGTAAAAGGAATAAATGGCTATATGTATGTGACCAATGCAAAACTTCAACCTGGAGGACATTGGCTGTGATTTGAACAGGAGAGGGATGGGTTCCACGAGGTCTATTTGCAAAAGGTACTCTACACAGGAATGACTATCTATCTGGCTTTCAATCCAGATATGTGGTGGGGACTTGTTAACTAGTCAGTTTCACAGTGACTCTACGATCACAACCAGCCATGGAACTGATGATGATGATGAATTACAAGAGAAACTATGTAAAAAAATAAAAAGTGGGAAATTATGCTCTCTATCAATATTTGATAATGATAGTTACTTAAGAGATGGCCTATGGTGTATCTTTGAGGTTTATTTTAAAAGCTTCATTGTACTTAAATGTAGACAAACTTGTTAGATAACTGTCTAGGTCATCAGCAAAGATACCCCTCCCTCATGTATCATCATAGGTGTTCAGTTTCACATATATTATGAGACACTTGGTGCTACTCTATGTGTTCCCACAGTTTTCCATCCGACTTGGAATAATTAGGTCTCCTCTATTGTCCAGTATGAAGGATTTTTTGCATGACACAATTGCAGTCCAATTCCACAAATTTGGTCTGTTAGATTCTACAGTTACCACATCCAACTTTCTGCTGCCACATTTTCATGATAATCTTGATAGGGATTGCTTCCAGTTACCATGCCTTGCCAAAAAGGATGTCTTCACCATAATCTTAGCAGGCGTAGCTTCTGAGTGCTATCACTTGTCAAAAAGGAGGTCTTCACCATAACCTTGGCAGGAGTGGCTTCTAGGTGTTATGACTTACCAAGGAGGAGGTATTCATCATAATCCTGGGGAGGGGGGGCTTTTGGATGTTATACCTTGCTAAATGGAAACTTTAAATTTGGTTCCAGTGCCACATACCATTTTGAACTCAGAGTTGTCCTTTTCCTAGACTGATTGCCAACCACAGTGAGAGAGCCCAGTCTGCCCAGCAATTTAACCCATTGCTGGGGGGAGAATAAGTGGATTCATACCTCAAGTGTATTAGTGCATAAGTGAACATAATTTGGCTGGAATTTGAACCCGGCTCTCCAATTTCTCATTCTGAGCCACTATCCATTATACTACCTGCACATCAAATAATATAGAAACAGACAAGAGAATATGTAAAGATATATCAGAGCATCAAAAAACAGGAAAAGTTGAAGACCAATTCAAAATAATGTTAGATATAAAAAAAATAATGATGGAAGGAGATACAAGATGAAAATAAGAAAACTGGTAAGCAAAAAGAAATAGGTACAATCAATAAAATATACTTACTCATGGACTGATGTTTGTTCAGTTTGAGTTTTCATATAAGGGTTGTCACTGCCAACTGTTTTTCTTCGATTCGAAGCTTTGTCAACATAATTTGGATTTTTCAGAGCCTCTTGATTATCAACATAAGCAGAATCCTATACAAAATACAGATGTAACAGATTAATCATTTATTGCAAATATTCAAAAAATAAATATTTAAAAAACTTTATCATTTCAAGGATTAGGACAAAAAATGGGTAATAACATCAAACATTACTTTTGCCTTGTACTTGTTAAATAAAGTATTTATTTTTAAGTCTAAGATGTTAAAAAAAGTTCAAATATCTGGGAATTGTTTTAACAGTGGATGGAAAATGTGACATCAAAATGTGAACACGCATTGGATTAGTGAAAGAGGTATTACAAAAGCTAAACAAAGTATGAAGAAACAGGAAAATTGTGACAGAAACAAAGGAAAGAGTGCTGAATTGCTATGTGATATATCAATCCTCTTGTATGGCAGTGAATGCCGTACAATCTTTTTACAGATGAAGAGAAGACTGGAAGCAACAGAAAAGTGTTTCTACAGAAGGATACTGAGAATACCAGGAATGGAGCTTGTAAGCAACAAAGTCTTAAGGAAGATGGAAATGGAAAAGACACTTAGAATCAGAAAGAGACAGCTGAAATTTCTTAGATGAATTATGAGGAAGTAGAGTCTGGAAAACTTAACTCTTACAGGGTATATCGAAAACAAGAGAGATGGCGAGAGGCAGTGGGCCACTTCTCTGATAAGATGGTGGAATGGGCAGGTGGGAAAACTTTGCAAAAGGAGAAATATTCTGAGGGGCACATGGGTTAGGAAGTTGTGGAAGGCCATGATTGTCAATTTCTGAAGGGTCATGGTGCATTAAAGTTACCTGTTAAATTCATAAACTAAATATATTGGAAAATAAAGATTTTATTTGTAATCTATAAGAATGAATTTTATAGAAAAGAGTCATTAAGAGGAAAAAACATTTTGTGGGTAAAATTATATTTTATTTATTTTTAAGATTTGTTTGTAGAAAAACATTACCAGAAATGTGAGTGGCATAACAGGTAATGATACAGAAAATGGAATTAGAGGAATAGAGTTCAAACTCAAGTGGAGGCAGTTTGTATTCACTTCATTCTAATGCTCTTGTGAAAGGCATGAATCCATTTCTCTCTTTATATGTAAGTAGATAGTAGTGCATTTGGAGTCTTGTAAAGTAGTCCATCTTGGACATCAGGCTGGTGCCCTGGTCTTGTGAAAATTAATTTGCTATTAAACCCACAGCAGCATTACGTAGTGTCGTTGTGGCTGAATGCCACACAAGGAATCTGCAGGATTTTTTAAAAATTGAATAAATAATAAAGCAGCTCACTAACTAGATCAAGATTACAATGTAAACTGTTAATGTATTGCTCTAAATATCAAAACAAACAAAAGTTCTGTAGGATAAAAGAAAATTGTAATATTAGCAATGTTAGATCTTTAGATAGGATCTGAAATTTAAAATACAAAGAAATAGCTTAAGTATTAGGTTGGTGCAAAAGTAATGTCGTTTTTTCACATATGTTACTATGTGATAAAACGACATTATTTTTGCACCAACCTAATAGATTTAGTATTTTTCAAGTCAAAATTGGTCCAGGAAATGGTTACTGACATGCTTGAACAACAGAAATTTGTATTAAAATGACACTAGAACTATTAAAACAATTCAGAAACATTAATAACTACTGACAAAATGTGGATAGATTTAAAATAGATTCAACTGATTGTAAGTATTAGGTTGGTGCAAAAATAATGTCGTTTTCTCACATATGTGAGAAAACGACATTATTTTTGCACCAACCTAATATTATGTTTATTCTAATTTATTCATTTCATAATTACAAAAACAAATATGCCAATAATTCTACAGAAATGTACCTTTCCAACAAATAATAATTTTTAGAAGGAGGGTTCAGTCTGTTATGTAAATTCATCCCCCTTATGTAAATAAGGAGGCACGATGGAGTAATGGATAGCGGCTCGGATTGAGAAATCGAAGACCCAAGTTCAAATTCCACTCAAATCCATTACATTCACTTACACATAGGAAAGGTATGAATCCTCTTCTTCTCCCTGTAGCTGTGGATAAATAGCAGGACAGACCAGGTTCTATAGCCTTGGATGGCAACTGGTCTACTGCAGAAAGAAATGGCAACCTACTGCGAGGTAAAAAAATCTGCCTCATCAGTCATATATCGAAAGATACATGATCGCCTACTCATGTATCACGCATGGCACATAACTGACTATGTAAATAAAGACAATATCCGTTTACCACATAATAAAGCATATTCTTACAATATAAATTTCAAATAATTTGAAAACAGTTATGAAAACTGAATTTAAAGTATATTCCTACCTTTTTTCTTTATTAATTATTTTCATTATTTTTCTTTTTAGTTTGTCAAGTGGAGCAATTTACAATGAATTTACATATCAAATGGAACTCGCACAATAAAGTTTAGAAAATTAAAAAGAAATAATTTAATAATTGTGATCTGGAGTATTAATCAATAGTAACATGAAAATTAATGATTATTTCTTGGAGAAGTATGTTTCTGTAAAAAGGCTAAAACAATAGTAAAAGAAATAAAATCATTAAAGCTTAAATGATGTTGTGTTTCAAGGGTTCAAAGTCTTTGATATAAATGCAATTTTTGCATATTCTCAGTACATTAAGTCATTGTTGTTCTTTTTTAGTTACGTACTAGAATTTCCACTAAGACCATTTGAAAAATATTTTGTGTTCAGTAAATCAGCTGCAAAATTAAATAAATTAGATAAAAAATATTTCAGTAATCAATGAAGAAAACTTTTATTAATTTCATCTTTGGCTTTCATGATTTGATCATTCAGATTTTGACATGTTTAGGAATATTTATATTGATACATTCTCTTATATTTTCAATTTGTTATTGCAATTATTATTATTGTTGTTGATGCTGCTATTGTTGTTATTATTAATGTTGTTGTTACTATTAATGTTATTACTATTGTTCTTCTTATTATTACTATCATCGTTATTAGTGTTGTTATCATTACTAATATTGTTATTGTTATTATCTTTATTAGTAATGTTATTATTATTAGTGTTGTTGCTATTGTTATTGTCATTATTACTATTATCATTATTATTACTACTATTATTATTAGTGTTGCTATTGTTATTATTACTACTACTGCTATTATTATTATTAATGTTGTTGTTTTTGTTATTACTATTGTTGTTATTATTGTTATCATTATTATTATTATTATTATACATGTGCATATATTTTTCAGTTAATTTTACTGTTTTGAAACATAACTTGTAAAATAGTTTTACGAAGAAGTTTTGCATACAAATGTTTTGCTGAAGGGGGTCAACTGTGATTAGTAATTGCCAGATGCTGAGATATTTGTTGCTGGCAATTCCTAGGAGGAGTAGTCATGCTGTATATGTAAGTATATCTATTGTAAAAATTGGGCTGCCCATTTTTCAAGATTTGTGGAATGTGTATCCTAACTCATTGGTGTGTAAACAAGAGCTAAATCATTGTCAATAGTGTTCAAGAAGTATGCATGCGTGCAATGTAAGAACACTTATATATATTTTTATCATACATGACTTACCATATCAAAGCACAGAAAAAAAGTATCTGAAAAACTCAATATTCTACCTGGAGCCATTTATTTTATTTTTTTTTTATAATTGAACAAACCTGAATTAACAATAGATGTTTGGCACATTAGGTCATTCCTTCAATATTATTGCTTTGCTTCCAATTTTATGATTTTATGACAATTAAGAACTGGCAGAAGATCACCATTTTCACTGTTACACACTATAATAAACATTTATTTCTACAGAATCATCTGACCATTTACTGTTTAAGTATGATTTCTCTTCTCCTTGAGTAACTTAAATATTACAGAATCAATCTTGGAAATATCTTTATAGCAATGACAATAGTGATTTAAGAAATGACCAGAATGAAGTTTATAGAAATCTGAAAAAAGAAAAAAAAATGTTAAAATATTCTTACAATCTGCTATTAAAACAACAAGTCTACATTTGCGTGCAGTTTGTGTGGTGCAGTATGAATAGATACAAGATTAAATGCAGTTTTGAGACATTAATGGACTGTTGGACTCAATGACGCCAGTGGGTGTATCACAGTCAAGCCGATGAAAAGTAATTGACCGTTATCATGTTTGACTACAAGTGAAAGCAGAGGTGTCTTAAAAAAATACAAAAAGGGATTATAGTAAGCCAACTCCACCCAAAAAATCAATCACCAAATGTAAAGGATGACAATGGCGGCAGGGGTTTGATGATAAATACATTCTTTGTGCATGGAAGAACATGACATGAGTTGGCTGCAGGGTTATCACAATTGTAAGCTGCTAGATGAGGAGACAGGTGTGACCAGGGGGAGAACATGGCTGCTGTTACAGACAAAACATTTATGCCTGATCATCTGCTAATTTCAGTGAGATGGAAAATCAATTGAGTAGAATGGACAACAAAACCATTGGCATGAGAATGCACCCAAACCTGTGGGAGTTAAACGCGTCCGCATGACTGTGTAACAATTGCCCATGTCTGTGACAAATAGACAAGAACCAAAGAGTGAAGAAAGAAATTGTAAAAAGGGTTAACAAGTTGAGGACAAGTAGCACAGACAAGTGTGGGACTGTTTGGATTTTGTTTCTGTGCAGTGACATTAGGTAGAACTCCTCTTGTGTTTGAAACATTTCTAAATTAACGTATATAAAGACAAGCTGACCATGCTATATGCTATTTATGCCATTTAACTCTCACAGGCTGTACAAATATAAAACTAATTGAGGGTTTTCTGTCTCCAAGCAATTGTTGTGAAAAAATTCATCAGGTATCATTTAAAGATAGGCAAAAAATACTGATAGTAAAAAATATTTGCCTCATGGCAGAGACGTAGCATTTAAATATACATACTGTGGTATAAGACAAAGTAACAAATCCAGAGAGAGCTAATTTCATCTTGAAAAGTGGACATAATATGGCCATTATATCAAAGAAAGGAAAAAGCCTAATGGCCCATTTTGACCAGTTAATACCTATAATTGAAGATGTTGTGATAGAAGAAGACCTAGACAGAGAAGAAAGGATGAGTTCTTCAGATCAGCATAATGCAATAGAAATTGAGCTCATGGATGATAACATGAGTGACTCAGACACAGAAGATGATGAAATGAAACTTCTTCATTAAAAAGAACTGGACATAAACCTCAAGGTGGGGGGAGAGGAAGAAAGAGGTTGCAGAAAAAATTTGAGAACAATACAAGACATTAAACCTCTTTGGTTCAGGAAGATGTAGTGGATTAGTAAATAGAATTGTACCTACTTGCATGTGTTAAGTAGAAGAGATATAGAAAGTGTATAGTAAACTAAGAGACAGGCAAGAAGTTGACTATTGATCACATGTCATAGAACAATACAATTATTAATGTATTTTTAAATGCCATGTCCCTTCTGGGTGCTGGCAAGAAAGTAGTCATGATGACCCTCCATTGCTTCCTTTTTCTTTTAAACTGAGCACTCTTCTTAGGAAATGAGTGTTTTCCCACTGCTTTGTTTAGTTTTGAATTCAAAACTATCCTTCTTAACTGGCTCACTTGTTTTGTGAGCCAAGTCTACCCTACTATTTATCCCCTAGCAGTAGGGATAAAAGATGAATTTATATTGATTGATTTGTATGGCTTATCAACACTTTGCAGGTTATTTAAAACCAGAAAATATTTTAGATTGTAAGAATTATTTTCTTGGAAGAAAATAATGATTTTAGTGCTACAATACTAATAGGTAGGGGAGATAAGAGGTGGATTCATAACTTTCCTAAGGGTATTTGTGCATAAGTAAATATAATGTATCCAATGAGAATTGGAACTCAGTTCTCCGATTAACATTTATGAACCAATAACCATTATACCACCTGAACATCCATGTTTACAGTGTCATGTCAGAAAATGTTTCTTGTTACAGCCCATCTTGAACATTTGCAAATCTACCATTTGTCTGTGCATTGAATACTGCTGCCATATCTGGTCTGGTGCTCCTGCTATTCATCTCGAGGTTCTTAACAAAATCCAAAGAAGGACTTGTAATCAATCCTGGCTTGACATCTCGACTTCAGTTACTTTCTTGTCAACACAATGTCGCTTCCCTCTACATACATTTTCATTGTTACTGCTCTGACAAGCTTTTTCCCTCATGTCCCAACTACATGAATTTAAGCATGCTATTAATATTGGCATCGAGGTCCCACCAGTTTACTGTTGAAATAGCTAAATGCAACCATCACTTCTACTCCAACAGTTTATTTTCTCACACTTCCTACTTGTGGAATTCTCTTTCTTTTCCTTGCTTCCCTGATAACTACAATCTTCAAAAATTTAAATGCAGTGTCAATTGCTATCTTCAATTTTTGTGAATTGCATTCATCTTTTGTCCTTTCCTTAATCCTTCTTATACTCATTCTTTTCTCTCATTTTTCATGCCCTGTAACCCTTGTGTACCTGTAGCATTCCTGCCTTGCTTGGGATAAAATGATTAATATATGAAGAAATATAGTTTTAAGGTGTGCTATATTTATGGAATAAAGTGCTCAAATCAGGAATAGAGCATACATAAATATAAAAGTGAACATTGAAGTTAACACTCAGAGGCAATATACTGTTTCATGCTAGACGCAATCATCAGGTGGCCTGATGATTGCGTCTAGCATGAAACAGTCTGTCTCCTCTGAGTTTTGTTTATATATATATATAAATTATTGTTTAACATTTGGAACAATGGTAGGAGAAAATATGCAATATTGGGGTTTGGTTTGGTTTGGTTTTACAGAATATCAACCTCAATGGGATATTTAATGCCAACAAAATTTTTATTGTTGGTAATATTTTTTTTTAAATCTATTTCTGGTAAAAATTTTTCCTTCAAAAAATTCCATTTCTGGTAATAATTTTCTTTCAAATATGTATCACTGGTAATATTTTTCTTTTTTTCAAAAAATCTATTGCTGATAATATATATTTTTCTTTTTCTTTTTTCCAAAAATATATTGCTGGTAATATTTGTTTTTCAAAAATGCATTACTGGCAACATTTGGTTTTCAAAAATTTATTGCTGGTAATAATTTTTTACAAAGTATTTCTGGTATTAAAACCTATTTTTACACTTTCATAGTGTTTTGACCCCAGTTACAATTCCATTGAATAAGGTTTTGCATCTTGATTATTTATTATGAATTATGAATTTTTACATGCCCAAAATATTTTTTTTTTATATGGGTGAAGTGTCCATCATTTCTATATACTTTGAACTATTAACATTTTGTTTCTTCTTATGTTTTGTTCTTTGAACTTCTTTTGTTTCTACTTTCTTGATTGATTTTGCTCCCTTAGTTTTACCATTCGGTTATTTTAATGAACTTTGTCTACATAATGATTTTTCCCTTGTTTGTGATGGGTTAGAGATTTGTTCCTCTATGTCCATTTTCCTTGGTTCTTCAATAACCATATCATTATACTTTTTTTTTTGTATCTTTTTATTCTCTTGAGAATATTTTGATATTTCTATTTCTTGGATTTTTTGTTTGTTTTTATTTTTCAGGTTTAATAGTTTTGTAGATGTAGAGTCATTTTTGTTTGCAGTTCATGGTATAGGGTTTGATTTTCCATTAGGTGATCTTTGTATAGATGATGACTGTTCCCTTGTTTGTGATGGGCTAAAGTTTTGTTCCTCTATGTCCATTTCTCTTGATTCTTCACTAAAAGTTGAGTTATTTTTTTTTTTTTTTTATGTACCTTTTTGATTCTCTTGAGAATATTTAGAGGTTTCTATTTCTTGGATTTTGTACTTTGGTTTGGAATATTCAGATTTAATTGTTTTGTACATGTAGAGACTTTTTTGTTCGAGGTTGATGGGACAGGATTTTTTTTGTCTATGGACGTTTGATTTATGAGTGATATACTACATTTTAGTAGTTCTACTAAACTTTTTAATTTGTTAATAAGATTAATAAGATCTTGGCTTCTTAATGCATTGTTTTCTTTGATGACTTTTTGTTGATTTGATATTTTAGTGATATTTGCATATGATGCTTCAAATGAATTAGATTCAACCTGTTTCCTGGCTTCATGGAATGAGATATTTTGCGTGTATTTTCTTTTAATTATTTCCTTTTTCCAAATGTTACTCTCTTTGGAGTCTGCTGAATGTTTTTCTTTACAGTTTGGATATAAAGGACACCTTTCACAAGGTGATTCAGCATGCTCAGTTTCTGGTTCCCCACATCTTCGACAGACTGATGTTCTCGTACAAACATTTTGAAGATGACCAAAGTTTTGACATTTATGACATCTACGGGGATTAGGAATGTATGGCTCTACCTTGGCTATTGTGTAACCTATCTTTATTTCTTTTGGTAGAGTCAGTTTGTCGAATGTCAAAATATATGTGTTGGTGTTTATTACTGTCATTTCTTTTTACTTGCATTCTTTTAACATCTGTTACTCCTTGCTTTTTTAGGGTGTCGTCATTTTCAATTTCTTCTGATGAACAATGTGACAGTTCTGGGCATTTTATTACTCCTTTTGATGAGTTAAGAAATTGATGCAGGTAGGCCTTGACTTTATTGTTGTCAATTTGCTTGATTTTTAGCAATTTCTCTGCGTCTTTTTTGGATATCACTTGAATTAATAGAGTATTATTTTTCTTTATTTTTTTAACAGATTGTGGTTTGATCATGTCTGAAATAACCCTTTGCAACACGAAAGGAGACACTTTTGATATATCACCCTCTACTGATTCTACAACAATGAAAGTTGGAAATTGATTTTTTCTATTTCCTTTTCGCTTTCAGAAGTTTCATATTGTCTCTTGGTTTGCTTATAAGAAATAGCCATATAATTTTAATTTTTGTATTCACTGTCTGTGCTCCCAACCAATGTCCAAGTTCCTTCTTAAGGGACGCTATCAGGAGGGACTAATCCCATTCGCCCTAATCCACCAAGGCTACACAGACAGTATAGTTGTGATGAGAGTGGATACGAGCACCTGCCCTCCCCCACCATATCTAACCAAGTATGGTATGCTGTAAGGTTTCGTGGCCCTGTTGGACCCATTATCTATCATCCCAACTAGCCCTTGCCACAATGTGACTAGCCGATTGGAATGGATTGGGCTATTCCATCCACCCGTCTATCCCAGGTAGGGACCAAAGTGACGTGTTGTGGAAACTCCTGGTCATTTTACACCAAATCAGGAGTCACTCAGTCTCCAGGCATCACGAGTCACCACCCATGGCAAACGGGTGGCCCCATTTAGGGGAAAATATATTTTTTTTTAAATCAGGTTTTGTGAATGTGCACTTTATATACTGCAATTTGTGTTGATGGTATTATTATTACAAAAAACCCATTCTTACACTTTCCTAGTATTCCGATTCCAGATCAAGGGAGGTGGGGGAAACTATCTACCCATAGCTTGGACCCTAATGGGTGCTACCACTCTGGGTCAGGGTGGACCTGGGAACAACAGCAACTAAGAAGTAGTTCCATGCTCTTCAAAACTTCCTGATCAGTAGCCTTGCTGCTGGATGCAGTTTATCGTCATACCCAGGACAAGCAATATTGTGGGGAGATCTTTATAGATATAAGCAGTGTGGCCACAGAAATAAACATAGCATGGTGACTGAGAAAGTAAAGAATAAACAAATACATAATGTGCAGAAAAACAGTAAAGAATAAGAATTTTATAGATGACAACACAAATAATGAAAGCAATAAAACAGAAATGATTCAACTTTTTGTTACAGTTGCACAGAAAATAACATTATAATATTTTTCTTGCAGCTCAATCTCTTTTATCTTGTGTGCAAGAAGCAGAATGCTTAAACAGCTGCAAATATTCGTTTCTCATCTGCACAAATTTATGCAGCACAAAGGTGATTAAGGACAAATAGCTATTCAGTGTTAAACTGCAACCAAATCGCTACATGCTTTGATCGTCTCCAATCAAAGGATGACAACAAGAAAGGTGCAACATTAAAGCATTTACTAAAAGCCACTAAATGAAAACAAAGCACTAAATCCTAATAATTTTAAAGAGAGCTGTTCTTGATGCACAAAAACGAGAAGACTAATCAAAAGGTGGAAAAACTGATAGGTGCACCTGTTGAAACACTACAACAGATAGGGCAATGGTTATTGGAGTGGAAAGTAAATTTGGCATGCTGAGTCCAATTACTGCAATTCTGTTTCTTTCACTTTGTGCTAATGCCATCTGAAAAGACATAAATCCATCTTTCTTTCTTGCCTTGAAGTGGCCACCAAATCTAGGAAAAGGAAATTCAAAAATTAGCCTGATGGGCGCAGTCAGGCTGTTTTGCCCAAGACACACTACTGTTGCTATGGGTGCAGTACATGTGGTACCTTTACAGACTTAACATGTGACAATATATGTTTTGATAATTAAAAAAAAGCACAAACAAATATTGTAATAAGTAGAACCTAAAGATTAATTCCTTACATATTCCATTTATAAAGACATTCCACTTCAAAAGTTTCTTCTCAAGAACTGCTACTTTTTGGATGCTTCCCTGAACACTACAATATTAACCTCTTCAAATCTAGGGTCAATTATTATCTACTCCCACCACAATATCCTCATGATCTTCATTTCCTATTTCCTTCTTTTATGTCCATACTACTCATCTCATTCACTAACACTACCTCGAGTGACTCTTGTGCTTTGTATTAGGTGAACATAAGTAAAAAAAAAAAATTTTATGGTAAATGAAACAGAATTTGTTCAAGCAGTAGAAAATTAAAGAAAAAAATCACTTTAGTTTTAAAAAATATATATAAAAACCTTATTTGAGGTAAGGTAAACAAACCCAATGTTAGGTCTAAAAAAAATGCATTTGCATAACATCTATATATAAAATTCTGTGACTTCCGTTAGTCTGTACATCACACCCTCTAAAATAGCCATACATTGAATGATCAAAAGGGGAAATGCAAACAGGTAAGGGGGTACAAAGTACAGTTGGTTTTACTAGAGTGCATATCTTAGTGCAAAAAGTTTTCATTAATTTTTCAGGAAAAATTAAGTTTTATTGTTTAGCATACAAAATACTCCTACTATTTTTTTTTTTTTAAATTATTGATTAAAATAAATAATTATTTAATAAAAATGTGATATTGTTTTTTGCATATCTTTTCTTTAAGCTTTTATTTAGAAGAATCCAGTTTTCAGTTCACCCAAAAACAACAAATCATAAGGATAAATGCTTCAAAAAATTGGAATTTGGCTCCAGAAAGAAATATTTACACATAACCAGTTGTATGCTGCATGCTCAAGAGTAAGAAATCCTAAGAATTTATTCTTCACTGTTAAAATGGAAAAAAAAGTAATTTTCTTAAAAAATATTGTTTACCATTAAGACCTATAAAATTAAAGAAATTATAAAAACATGAATTAGGGTTTTTGTCAAAGTATTTTTCCAAACAAAACAGCTTGTTTAAATTTTAATCAATTGATTTGTGACGTTGAATGAAACGGAGTTTGTAAATCTCAACAAAAATGCTAGCGATAACTTCAACAATACTAAATATTGTGAGGATTCCAACATGTGTCAGCGTGTTGTAAAAAAATTCTATTAAAATAACATTCCCATCAGAAAGTACAAAACATGAAGAAGAAAGGATTATGATCACCAAAAGTGAATATTATGTCTCTGAAGATATTTGTGATGTTTTTTGAAGACTTCGTACGGAAGAGAAATGTAAGCAGCTCCTTCAAAAATCGTTGTGTTAAAACTTTCGGAAAAGAAACACTTAATGGCTTTTACTATTCATTAGACATGGTAAATAAAATTCAAGAAAATGGCATTTAGATATACTTCCCTTTACAACTTTTGGAGGTTTATATTAGAAAGGAATTCAATGAGGAATGCACATGAATCATAGGCTTTTATTGGGATCGTAACAAGATTCAACATACATTATTATTACTATTATTACTTATGAATGTATATAAGTTTCATTGAAGGTTGTCAAGGCACTGTGATTAAGCTTTTTAATTTATATTTTTCTTGCATTCATAAAAGTGATTTCCTTTCTGGACATACAGTGTATAAAAACTGTCCAAAAGATTTTGGTAGATTCGTGCATTTCTGGCTAATTTATTAACCATTATCAAGGATATTTTTTCTTGTTAAACTGGATATATATTTGTATATATGTATATATAGGGATGGGAATGTTTTTCATTTCCAAACACAGTCAGCATGTTGTGGCTGTATTCATAATTGAGCCAACTCTCAATATTAATTATGAACACAACCACAATGTGGTGACCACATTCAGGAATTCAAAATATTCCCATCCCTATACATACATATAAAAATTCAACATATTGATTTAAACAAGAAAACATTCTTGACAATGGCTAATAGATTAACTGAAAACGTTCAGACCCACATACCATTTGAACAGTTTTTATGTCCAGAAAATAAATTTAATAAAAAGCATGGAGCCAGAAGAGAGTTTTGTAAATGAGAAATATGAGAGAAGAAACTGTTAGCATAAAACTTATGGTTACAGTTAGCCAATTCAATTTTGAATTGATGAGACCTTGCTGCCAATCTAGTACTGCACTTAAATTCATAAAGTCCAGGTACCATAGAGGAAAGTTCATCAAAACAATTACCATGAAAATATTTATAGAAAAGACACAGGGAAGATACATTACAACAATGGAAAAGTGACTGAAGCTGGGATGCCAGGTCAGGACAAATAATATTGCTGATTCTTCTTTGAATTTTATCAAGAATTTGTAAATATACAGCAGGAGAACCAGACTATATGTGGCAGCAATATTCAAAGCATGGGCAAAAGGTAGACTCATAAATATGTAAGATAGATTCAGGAGAGAAAAATCATGTAGCACAACACAGTGAAGTAACTTTCTTATCAACAGACCTAGTAATTGATTCAATATAATCTTTCCAATTCATGTCAACTAAGAATGTTAGCAAGAGAAAGTGTAATGAGTCAGAAATGGCTCTTTCAGGTGATTGAGAGAAGTTTTGTTTTGAAGGTGTTAAAATTAACAAGCGATTCACTTGTCCCAGTTAACAACAGAATGTAGGTTGTTTTTGGAAACATTCTTTCACTTTCATCGCAGTATGAATTCTTTTTTTATCTTGCTAAAATATCTAACCTCACATTAGTTTAAGGAATTTCACAGATGGGTGCATAATATTCACCAGTATTCCATATGTAGCACTATCCAATATGATATGTAATGTACCTGAGCAGCTGAAGGAAAAACTGCTTTAAAATTATTATACTTGCACAGATTGTTTTATAAAAGATTCTAACCCCTTTTTTTATAAACCAAAATCATTAGTAGAAATAAATCACCTTTTGAAAAAGCAAACAAATGAAAACTATTTAATTTTCAACTCATATTCATAAAGCCTTCTTAAAAGCAGGAACTAATGAGTTACGATTTGATATTTATTGCTTTATTTCTTCGCTGTAAATTGGACAAGTGACCTTTGGCTCTATTTGAAAGTCAGAAAAGGCAAGCAAAAACCTTTATTTCATTCTATATTTTTCTCCATTCAACAAGAAGCAAATATACTTTCACCAATTCTGTTTGTGTTCCCTAATGTAGAAAAAAGAAACATTATCAACTTCAAGAAATGTACTTCTCTAAACATATAGCTCTCCCCACCTCTACCCTTTTAAAGATGAAAAACTGTGAAAGGATTTGTGCAGAAAGCTCTTTAATAATAATAAACTTGTGGATGAGTGTTTGGTGGAATATTATGAAATTGAAATCTGAATTACTTGTTCACAATAACTCATTTTAATAAAAAAATTAAAAGGAGGAGGGGTAAATGAAAGGTTTTCATGAATTGGCTAGTCTTGTATTTGTAAAATCTGCAATAGTATACAATAGAAATGAGTCACCATTACTGAAGTGAGTAACAATTTAACAAGCGTGAATGTTCTGTTTATCTAGCTCAAGGTAGAATTTATATTCAAAAACTTTTTTAAGCAAACATATTTTGATAGAAAAATAACAAGAGGTCAAAGAGAAGAGATGAAAAATGATAGAAAGATTGGATGAAGGACAGTCAGTGAAAATAACAAATGACCTGTATGGTCAATAAGGCATGACATCGATGGTAGATAATCTAAAAAGGACAAGTGTGAGAAAATATGGAAATTTTATGCAATCAGTCAGGCTGATCTGTAGAATTGAAGAACAGTGCAACAACAAAACAAAGCCAAAGCAAACAAACATTAATAAAAAAAAAAAAATACTTTCGTTAATACATACAAAATATATTTCTTAGAAGTGTACTGAATAATATTTATGTTGGAAAATTTTTTTTACTTCAAACTGTCATAAGAAATTAATTTTTTTTTAAATAATTAATTAATAATAAGCAATTATTTGGATACCTGGGCTTTACATAGTATATATATTTATTTTTATCAGCCATTTCCTCAATCTACTATAGGACCCAGATACAAAATGAATTTAACAAAAAACATTTCAGTAGTTAATGAACAGAATTTTTTTTTCGTTAATTAAAGCTTTTATTCTCAGGATCTGATGGTTTTGAGGACTTGCAAATTGATCCATATTCTTTTTTAAATATTTAAACTATTAATGAAGACTTATGCTTGCATCTTTTGAAATCTGTTTAATTTAATAAAATCTCTTGAAAAAATTTGATTTAATAGAAATAAATCTCATTTATCCATTTTAATGTGTGAAAAAATATTCATACAATACAAAAAAAGAATACATAATCTTCAGTTAATACTTTGTAGAATAGCCATTATTCACTTCTACAGCAATCAACCTCTTCTTGTAGTTCTCAATTAATAATTTGCAAATTTTAGTTGGTATTTTATTCTATTCTTCTTCACATATGGGCTTCAGATTCAGAATGTTTGTGGGAGCTCTCAATTGGATTTGAATTTTCAAATAACACCACAGATTCTTAATTGGGTTTAAATCTGGCCATTTCAGGATATGTACATTATTTTCAGCAAGTCATTTCTTTGTAGATTTTGCAGTGTGCTTAAGATCCATTATATTGTTGGAAGATCCAATCAGGGGAAATTCAAGATTTTCAATCAAAATCATTAAATTTGCTTCCAAATATTTTGATATGCTGTGGCATTCATTCTACCATCTTTTACTGACATGTTGCCAGTACCTTTTGCAGAAAAACATCTCCAAACTATGATACTGCCACCACCAAGTTTCACTGTTGGAACTGTGTTCTTTTCTTTGAAGGCATCACCATCTTTCCTCCATACATGATTTCTAGAATTATGTCCAAACAACTCAATTTTAGTTTTATCTCTCCATAATACTCTTTCCTAATACGATTGTTTCCTTATGCTTATGTTGATGAATGAATTTTAACCTGGCATCTCTGTGTCTTTTCAGTAGCAGTGGAGTTTTCTGAGGGGAGCATGATATTAGATTGTTCTTATGAATTTCATTGCTTATTATCCATTTAATAACACAGATTCCTGATGAAAGCAAATCATCCTGCAACTCTTGATGAGTAACCATTAGATTTTGTTTAATTTGACACATTAATTTCCTTGAAGATTTTGTAGAAATCTTCTATGGAGCACCTGTTCTTTGGTTTTCAACAGTTTTGAGTTTTTACACCTTGCAATTAATGAACTAATGATAGTAAATGGAATATTCAGGTTATCTGAGATTTTACTGTAATTTTTACCTTCTTTCCAGAGTTTAACAATCAGTTCTTTTTGCAAATTTGTCAATTCTTTACCTCTCGCCATGATGATAACCTTCTTGCACAAATATCAATTACAGAACATTCTATTTGTGTTTTTTAGGCTAAAAATAACTACTAACATTATTGGACTATATATGGTATTGCACTATATATGGCTTATCTTTCTATTTGTAAGATTAATTTGGATTTAATATAATTTTGTATTAATCTCCTGATGGTATAAGTAACATCTTGCATAGATGTATTAGTATTTGGTTGGTATTTTTTAACATTTTGCATTGATTGGTGAGTGTTATTAACATCTTATATGAAGAATCTTTATTCAACAGTTGCATATTAATTTACCAAATAATTCTATACGTTTAAATTATTTACTAGTTTCTTAAAGAAGCTATTTATTTATCAACTATAAATAATTTTTATGTAGGAAATTAACAAAGCATATAACTTGTTTAGCATTTTGTTAAATTACCTCTCCATCCCATTTTTATTTCTTAGGAAACAGCATTGTCTAGTTTGTATAACTTATGTAAACATTTGCATCTGCCTTAATTTATTGTCTGGCTGCTGTTAGCTGCCAATCTATGGGTCATGACCCATTTATAAAAAAAAAAAAAAAAAATTTTTAATTTTGATTCTTAGCTTAGTTTAAATTTAACATTGATCAACTAATCAAATATGACCTGAGTAAAGCCCACAAACCTTATCACCTCCTTTTTTTTCTTAAAATGAGGTTGAATTTTGCTTTTAAATTTAAATAAATTATTCACTCACCAGTAATTTACAATTGCCTGATGAGATGCATTGATATGCATGAAAACACGACTGCAATTGTGTAGCGATTTTGACATGTATTTGATGTAATATCCTAAAATAAATAATATTGCTTTACTTTGTACTGAGCCCTTTTTTAAATTAAATGTTATGAACTTTGGAATTGTAACCTATTCATTTTCATTGTACCTGGAGATTATATATATATATATATATATATATATATATATATATGATTAAAACAAAAGATTGTCCCAGTATACTTATTATAATATGTAGATTTAATAGGCTGGTTAATAAAAGTTTAAGAATAAAAAGACAACAAAATGATAAATTCTGACTTTAAAGTCTTTCTCTTCATGTTTCAATTTAGTCAAAAGCCTAATATATAATAAATATCATCAATCTTTTTTGCCAACAATGTTATCATTTTTTGGCTTTTTAATTCACAATTTTTATTAACCAGCCTATTATATATATATATTTAAATGTACACAGACAAAAGATCTGAAAAGTGTAAATATTTTTAAATAAGAAAACAAATGCTTTTACCTTTAAACCATATTTTTTCTTTATTTCCATTAGTTCTTTGCGATGTTTCTTTTTCTTTGTCTCTTCGTGTGATGCTGACATACACTCTGGGAAGAAAGAAAATAAAGTTGTCATTGTTGCAAACATGTGGTTTAATATATTTACAACTGGGTAAATTTAACTTGTAAAAAAAAAAAGTACTAATTATTTAAACTATTAGTAAACCACAAGTCAAGGAGTTTCTTTCAAATTTGTTAGTAATTTTATAGGCTGTTTTTGTTAAAACTTGTTTTAACTAATGGCTTACAAAAGATATGCAAGTAATTGTGGAAATGTAAAAGAAGAAAACACTTCTTCTGAAGAGTGAACTGATGAAATATAAAAGACCTTTCCCACCTGGGGCCAATGTACTAATGATGAGGGGCATACACTAACAACATAAGCATTCATAATTGGAATATGAATAATCTTGACCAAAAAATTTTTTAAAAAAAAACATCATCTATTAGGTTGGTGCAAAAATAATGACATTATGTCATTATTTTTGCACCAACCTAATAGATGATGTTTTTTTTTTAATTTTTTTTGTTCAAGATTATTAGTCAAAAAACGACATTATTATAATGTCGTTTTTTGACGTATTTTTTAACGTCAAAAAACGACATTATTACGTCATTACTTTTGCACCAACCTAATACCAAGTTTTCCAAAAAAATAGAACACAAGATAAATCTTTCCAAAGCAGAAACTAAAATCTGGAATTGGAATGAAATCCATCATAAAAAAATCAGGATGTGGAATTATTAAATACTAAACACATCAAATACCTCAGTGTATTGATCAAATATTAATAAATTTACTATAGATAAGGAAATTAAAGATAGAATAGGCTGCACTAGGTATAGTTTTACCCGACACCACAAGTTGCTACAAAGCCAAAACAGTAACCAAAAAAGTTGAGTCATGTTCTCAAATAGCCTTATCAAATTGAGACTTTCATATGAATGTCATGTATGGCCCTCAACCTGTTCAGAAATATCTAAACTGTCTGCTGTGTACAACCACTTTCTCAGATCAATGATTAAAAATAACTTTGAATAAATGAAATGTATAGGTCTTAGCGAAGACCATCTTTCTTCAAACTTTGTGAACTGGTGCTACAGAAGTTCTATGAAACACAATATTTGTTTGTCAACTATTAATACTACTACTTCTAACTACTAATAATATTAACAATAATGCCAGTTATTAATAGCAAAATGACAATGTGAGGTATTATATTTCGGTCTTCCAATGGGCTAGAAAGTAAAATGAAAACAAAGTGAAAAAATTAGAAAAATATCTTGACCTTATAAGGACATTAAGGAACATAAAGGTGACAGTTGTGCCTATCATTGTTGGAGCACATGGAAAAGTGCCAAAGAGCTCAGCAAAATGGTTGAAAGAAGTAAAAATCCAAGAAATATTTGTTAGTTGGTTGTTTTTGTTTGGCGGCATATCAACCTCTATGGGTTATTTAATACCAAAATCTAAATATTTTGTATGCAATTTTATTTTTGGATATAATAATAATTTAGTGATACAAGTCTTAATAATTAACCCATAGATGGTTGGAGAAGATACTTTTCCCAAAGGTAATTTGGTGTTTCAATGTGATGAGGCTGTAAGCATAAAAATCCGAGAAAGAATTGCTGAAAATGTCTAGAATACTTTCTAGGGTATTAAGGAGATCTGTTGTCACTGAATCATTACTGTAGATCATCAGTTATTACCAGTAAGAACAATCAATAAGTAAAATATATAATAAGTTAAGCAACATCAAGCTTGGTCAGTACCTAGATAGGTGATGGCTTGGGAATACCAGGTGTTTTAATTTTGGTTATGCAAGTGGTGTAATGGATAATGGCTTGGAATTGTTAATAAGGGAGCTAAGTTCCAATTCTCATTGGGTTCGTTATATTCATTTATGGGTAAAGTGAAAGGTATGCATCCACCTCTTCTCCCCCAGCTATAGGTTAATTAGTAGTACTGGTACCTGAACTATTGCTATATCCAAAAAGAAAATTCTTACAATCTAAAAGTGTTTTCTGGCTTTAAATAACCTGCAAAGTGTTGATAAGCTGTAAAAAACAAATCAATCAATATAATAATAATAATAATCAATACCCAGATGCTAAACCAGGCACGGCTCTTGTGGCTTCTGATCTTAAATGTTTAGTTTTGTTGTGTTTTACAGCATATTAACCTCAATGGGTTATTTAATGCCGACAACTTTTTTTCTTTTTCCTGGTAATAGTTTGTTTTGTCAAAAATCTATTTCTGGTAATATTTTTTTCCTCAAAAATGTATAGCTGGTAATATTATTTGAAAACATGTATTGCTGGTAATATTTTTTTTTTTTTTTCAAAAAACGTATTGCTGGTAATATTTCTTTCAAAAATATATTGCTGGTAATAGTTTTTTTCCAAAACTATATTGCTGGTAACAGCTTTTTTTTTCTTCAAAAATTTATTTCTGGTAATAATTTTTTACAAAGTATTTCTGGTATTAAAACCTATTTTTACACTTCTATAATGCTTTTTACCTCAGTTTCAGGGTTAACTATTTGCCCATAGCTGGGACTGCAACAGGTGCTACCACACTGGGTCAGCGTGGACCTGGGAACACCAGCAATTAAGAGGTGGTTCCACGCTCCTCAAAACCTCCTGATCAGAGGCCTTGTTGTTGGACATAATTTATCGTCATACCCTGGACGTGGATGTAGTTTATCGTAATACCCAGGATGCAGATGTACTTTATCGTCATACTCATGATCTTAAATGATTCAAGGTGTTAACATGTACAGGTTTTGACTTTGCTGGAGTTAGATTTAGTAAATATCCCATTCAGTACCACAGATTTGCTTGTCAGCTGCCTGACATTAACCATTTGGGATGATACACTAAGCATTTCTGATCATGGGCAAACACAGTGGGAGAGCATCATGGATAGGTATTGAGAATTTTCTTTTTCAATTTGAAATATGAGGGAGTCAAGATGATTTGGGAGTCACATTTAAATATTTGAAAATACCCACAAGTCAGAGACTGGGTTACCCAATCTACTAGCAAGGTCGTGTGTTGCTTTTATATAAAAAAAACTCTCACCATATAATGCATAGTGATGCACGTGCCTGGTATACCTGTATCAGACTGGGTTTCTTGAAGGGTATGCTGGATTTAGTATATCCATGCCCCAGCAACACTTTGTTGGTGGGATTCTCTCGTAATCATTATTAGAATTTTAGGTAGACAGTGATCCCCACCACCACCCATAAAAAAAAAAAAACAATAAGCATTAGGAGTATGATAGACAATCACAATCAAGTGATGATTAAATGATTTTTGATGTAGCTGCATCTAAAAAGTATATTTTTAGATACAGTGGGCGAGCATACATAATGAAAGGGTTTCAAGATTCTATTAGCCAAATGCCACTTAAGGCTTCTTTGGCCCTGTATGAGATAACGATATATTTTTATATATCAAAAACAATATTGGGGGAAAATATATGACAATGTGGGAAAAAGTGTTCTTGTGACACAGCATGTGTAGTCACACCAACATAACAAATTTAGTCCAAAGAAGTCCTAAAGGACAAAATGAATCACACAAAAACTTTTTTCTACTTTCTCATACATTTTCCAAAAATAAATCTATATATTCTGCTGATTGATTCATGTTTAAGGATAATTTTTCTGATTTACAAGAGCAGTTCTCATTTTTTTTTCCAATCTGCATTTTAAATTGAAACTTTCAGCTGAAGTTCTTCGGTTTGAACCTGTTTCATCGAACCAACTCTTCAGGGACAAATTTAAAATATGCTGGTGAATCCTTAGGTTTGTATGCTGTTATTAGCTAAATTCTGATCTAAAATTTTTATAGTATAATATAGACTCTTTTTGGAACAAAGATTGCAATAGAAATGCTATCTAATGTTTAGTTTTAAAAGCAAGTAGGTTTTCTGGGATGATAGTTGCTCATCCCATGCCCAACCAATTTGTACTTCTCCTAGACTAGCTTCCAACCAAGGCTATTTTACTCATAGTTGGTGATAGAAAAGATTCATACCACTTCTCAAAGGTATTAGTAGAAAGTGAATGCAGTAGAATAGTCTAGAATTTGAATGGTGTATGTTTTTGATTTTGTCAACAGCACAGGATCATTTTGGCACTGTCTGTGAGAAAAAGAGAGCCATGACACAATTCACTCGGCCCAAAATTTGGAAATGGGTAAATTGTCGGTATTTTATATTTTTAATTTTGTATATGGGTGTTGTTTGTTTTTGATTTTGTTGACTCCACAATATAGTAGGGTCAGTTGGGCACCATCTGTGAGAAAAAGAGCAATTCACTCCATCAGAAAATTAGAAACAGCATGCTGTACTGCTCAGCATTCATGCCGGAAGCTCCAATATGAACATTTCAGAGTGTTTGGGTGTCAATCTGGGAACAGTGCAGAGGATTCAGAAAGAGTTGGATGAGTCTAATGGTGATTACAAAGGTATGGCAACTTGGATTACTCATTCTGACCAGTCTGATAAAAACAGAACTCCCGAATTTGTTGGTCAAGCCATCAGACTCAACACGGAGACCTCTAACAGCTTTGAGGTGGCAGTGCTGTTCTGGGTCAAGAGGGTGCCTGATGAAAGACCCAATGTCCGACAACAGGACTCTGCAACATGCCACACAAGCAGGAGACCCCAGTCATGACTGTCAGACAATTTCTGCAACCACATCACCCCTTACATTTAGCCACCTAACTCCCCAGACTGCAACCTACTTGATTATTATGTGTGGGATGCAGTTGAGCAAGAGACCAACAAAATTTCTTGTAACACCAAGGATGAACTGAAGACAAGGATTATGGCAGTATTCACCAACTTAAACAAGGAGACTACCCAGAAGAGTTGCAGGAGATTCCAAAGTCGTCTGTGGTTAAGTCAATGGTGATTTTATTGAATAAATTTACTCTTTAGTATTTCATGACATCTTTGTGTAATTTTGGTAAATATCTCTGTTAAAATGAGATGTCAGTGTTATTTTCATATTTGTGTAATTTAGACGACAATTTATCTATCGCACCATCTATATATAAAATTTTTTGACTATTTTTTTTATTCATTTTCTTGCTGCTTTTTATCACAATGTTTAGGCTATTATATTCAATCTGTGTTTTTTTAAGTAAACAGCATGGATTGAAAATAAAGAAAGTCAAATAATTCAAATCGACATAAGCGAATGTACATTAATTGGTTTATGGTTTGATGAATTTTGATCTGAAATTTTCATTCAATACAATGTTTGAATGATGTGATTAATGTAGAAGTGTGAAGTTAAGGACATTGACAAAGAAAGGGATTATGTTGAAAAATAAATGTGTAAAATGTACACTTTTTATCATTAGGCTACAAACTTTCGGTCTAGGCTCAAAAATGATATTTATAAAATACAAATTAATGGAGAAGTGTTGAATTAATTGCATTGACAAGGATTATGCTGAAAATAAATGTTTGCTTAGTAAAATGTATGTTTTTTTATCATTAGGCTACAAACTTAAAGTCTAGGCTCAAAAATGATATGAAATACAAATTATGTTGCTATGGTAATTATCATGTTTTCCAATGTACAATCTTTCTTTTGTGTTTCTGCATGGGAAATATTTTTGTATTTTTAGTTAGTTTTGATGTTGTATTAAAAAAAAAAAAGAAGACATTTTTTAAATGTATGTATGCATGTTATCCCTGTAGACACCCCTGTGGCCAGGATTACAAATGTATACAAATTGACTGACAGTAAGAATAACAAAAGCAGTAATAAAGATGGCATTAAAATACATTATATTTTTTCAATAAGCATACCTATTCATGTGGATGTATAGATGGTGTAACAGCTTCTGGCCTTTTAAGTTCAAATTCTAATCAATTTTATTTTGTTCAAATTATCTCTTGGAAAAAGACATGAAACCATTGTTTTCCAGCTATGGGCTAAATAGTAAGAGAAACTTTATACTATTGCTTTGGGTGGCAGCCAGTTTGAGGGAAGGAAAACTGAATTTAAAACCAACCCAAAGGCTGTCTTGTCCTAAACACACCACTGCTACTATGCCTGCAATACATGTGGTGCTCTTATGACTCTAAGGGGTTATGGGAGTCCTGACACAACCAATTCTTTATACATTAATGAAAAAGCAAATATGGGGCAATTTAATGCAGATACTTATACATCAGGCTGACTACTTGATTGTAACATTTGAACACAAAGATGTGGGATTACAATTTTTAAAAATCTGAAAGGAATGTTATTATGTCCACAAGATATCAGATGAGACTTTAAGCAGAATTCCCTGCAGATAATAAGCTCAAAGTAATTAAAAACTGAGTCATATGTAAGGATGGCACTAATTATAAATTCTCGTTTGTGATGCAGACAGTTAGGTGGCAAGTTGTTTGATTTGATTTTTGAACAACTAGAGGCCAAGGTGTAAACAGGTAATCAGAATGAGTCAATTTACCAAGGTAAATCAGTGATTAAAAAAAAAAGTTAAGACATTAATTTATAGTCACAGAAATTCTGAAACACACTGCGAAATTCAATCTCTGTCACTTCAGAGTGTAGTCATAGCAAAAATATTTTATGACAACATATCCTAAGTCTACATAAATCCTCAAATTAAAACTGGGTTCACCGAAGTTAAAAATAAAACATATTCTTTTCCCTGAAGAGATTTTTTGTCTTGTTCTTTTCTCAAAACAACAAAAAACTGTTGATTTTTTTTAAAAGTTAGTTCAATTCATGTATACCAGGTAAATAAAGAAATTAAATAATCATTGGTTTATCTCTTTATGGTGGTAGGTTTTGTTGCTTTCATGTCTTTAGCCAAGGCTTTTAATATTCTGTATCTTTCCTCTTTGTTTAAATTTGCAACACCAGTTTCTTTGAATATTTTCTGGTTGGTTAAGCCCCCTTTTTTTTTTTCTTTTTTTTTTATTTATTACCCTTTTATTAGGTTGGTGCAAAATTAATGTCGTTTTCTCACATATGTTACTATATGAGAAAACGACATTATTTTTGCACTAACCTAATAATTTTTCTCAACTTTTTTTCCTTTGACTCTCACAAAACCAGTGTTTATGCCATGTTCTTGCCAATGTTTTCAATCTATTTCTTTTAATCTCTGTTCAACTCATTAACAATGTTGTGTCCTCATCACTCATTTTTACAGTATCTTGTTTCTCTTTCCTACGACCCATGACAATCATTAGGTGTCTGAAATTTAAAAATAAAAATCAATAACTATTGTATTATCCTTATTTAATTACAATTTGATAAGCAGCTCTCAAGCTGTATAATAAACTCTTACATCACCAAATAAGTTATTACAAACATATCTAATAAAAACAGATATTATAAGGCAAAATCCACAAGGTATATTTATAAGTATAATGGGCACGTGGCTAAGTGGTTAGAACATTAAGATTTAGATCATGAGGACAGTGTTCACTATGGGCAATTTGTCAAGGAGGTGACTTCTTGATATCAGTTTGAGGAAACAATCCCAGTGGGCAGCTCTGTTGGGAAGTGCCTGAAAACCACATCATTTGTTCACCTAAGCCTTGTAAGTGAAACTGGTAGACTAAACTGTTCAGAAGCTGTCAAAGAAAGACAATGTGACAATATGCTTTTTTTTTTTTTGCATTCTCTCCCCATGAAAATAATCTCATCATAGAGCTGTATAAATCACAAACTGGCTCTGTGGATGTGCCTGAATCGATGTCTGCCACAAGGATTAGCTAGATACCCTAACAGACAGGCATCTTTGGAAAAAGGTAGCTGCTGCTATGATAATAATAATAATATCATCCCAAAAGTTTTATCATCATTAATTGCTAATAGGAGTTATATTGTAAAAAGAATTGACTTGCATAATAAAATCTGACAATTTCAGATGTCCATAAAATATAAGTTGAAGCAAATAAAAAAAAAAGCAGCTGAGGTGAAAGAGCAGCAAAATCCAATGACTACAACAAGAATATCACTTTCTCTACTTTTCTTTTAGTTAAATAAGTAACTGTGTTCATTGCTTACAAAAGTACTGAAAAGTGAACATTCTACAAGTCTTTAATTTGAATATATTTTTCTAAATAAAACACAATTTCAAATAAGTCCCACACTTTCTTTTTACCTTTGGTTACATTTGCAATTAAGGAAAATGTCAATGAAAAGGGCACATAGTCAGAAAAAGAAAGAGACAGCTAAAATTTCTGGGACACATAACAATGAAGGAGAATCTGATACTCACAAGTCATGTCAAAGGCAAAAAGGATGGGAAGACAGTGAGGCACCTATATGATGAGCTTGTATGAATGGATGGCAGAATAAGGAATAGAAGGGAAGGCAAAGGGACAAACACTGCTAAGAGATACAAGGAATAGGACGTTGTAGAGCGTCATGATCACCTAGGCCCCGAAGAAGAAAATTACAGAGACATTGATAATTATTCATGTGTATTAGTGTTGATAGCAGACATTGAAAGAAAACTACAGAAGAAAGTGAAAAAAGCGAGAAGAAAGGATTAAACATCAATTGCAAGAAGACAGAATGCATGGTTGTTAGCAAATGGAGGAACTTAAAATGCAAATTACAAATTGGAGATACCAAAATCAAACAAGTACAAAACTTTAAATATCTTGGAAGTGTTTTAACAGACGAGGGAAAATGCAACACTGAAATCCGAAGGTGCATTGCAATGGCCAAAGATGCATTCCAAAAGCTAAGCAGAGTATTAAGAAACAGAAAAATATTTTGTTACACACAAAGAAAAGAATACTGAACTGTTACATGATATCTCTCCTCCTATATGGCAGTAAATGCTGGACAATCTCCTCAAACAGACTTGAAGCATCAGAAATGTGGTGTAAAAAAAGGATGCTGAGGATACCATGGACCGAATATGTGAGCAACAACAAAATTTTAAAGAAAATGGAAACAAAAAGGAAACTTTTATTTAAGTTCAAGAAGAGACAGTTGAAATTTCTAGGGCACATGAAGAAAGAGGGCTTAGAAAATCTGTTACTCACAGGATGGATTGAAGGCAAGAGGGACAGAGAAAAAAAAAACATAACATACTTAGTGAGTTTGAGTAAATGGCTGGTGGAACAAGGTTTAGAAGAAATAACAAAAAAATTTATTAAGAGCATCAAAGGACAGAAAATTGTGAAGAGCCATGATTGCATATATCCTGAAGGGACACGGCCCATAAACAAGAAGAATATTTCACTAAAGTCAGAAAATCTGTTACATAGGAATAGTGTCGCTGCCAACACTTGAGTTTGAACATAGATCACCAGTGAGCAAACAGAGGCAATTCCATTATTGAATTAAGTAGACCACATGACCATAGAGGAAATGCATATATGGGAGGTAGCGTGTGTGTAATTGATTGTTATTCCTTGTCTATCCTCTATGGATATGCATTTCTACTCTATCCTCTATTACTATACGGACCGCTGTTCTCTACTCTATTCACTATACTATTTCTCTATTAATATCACTATATGGATTACTGTTCGAGTGAGGAAGTACTATTAATGTGAGTGCTATTCAAAGGTGTCTAACACCAGTAGTGTTCAACAGCGTACTATAGTTGTATCTGTAATTACAAAGTCTACTAGAATGAGCATTACCAAAGTGACAATGAGTATTCGTTGACATCACAAAAGTGGCAATGTGTGTTTGTTGACATCACCAAAAAAAAATCAAAGAGAAATAGACAAGAAAAAAATAATTTTAAAAATATATGCAACTAAAAAGAAAGAAAAGATAATGGACCAAATGGTAAATATGTTGTTTAATAAAAATTTTTAAATCATTTTTTTTTAAAATTTTTACTTAATAACCAAATGAACTTTTGGACCACCCAAAAACAAAAGCAATTGTTATGCTATTATTAATCAATAAAATCAAATGATTAAACTGATAAGACTATTAGTATAAAAAAAAACAAAAAACAAAAAAAAAAAATCAATATTTCTTGCTGAAAAGGTATTTGGCTTGGTTTGTTTTGTTTTATGGCATATCAACCTCAGTGTGTTATTTAATGCTGACAAGATTTTTTATTGCTGGTAATATTTTTTCCAAAAATGTATTGCTAATAATATTTTTTTTCTTCAAAAGTGTATTACTAGTAATATTTTCTCTTCAAAAATATATTGCTGGTAATAATTTATTGCAAGTATTAAAACCTATTTTTACACTTTCAATTTTTTTGTCCCCAGTTTGGGGCTTTACTATTTGTCCATAGTTGGGACCCTAACAGGTGCTACCATCCCAGGTCAGAGTGGACCTGGGAATTAAGAGGTGGTTCCATGCTCCTCAAAACCTAATCAGAGGCCTTGCTGTTGGACGTAGTTTATCGTCTTACCCAGGATGCCGGATATAGTTTATCAACTTACCCAGGATGTAAAAGGGATTCATATTTATTTACTACCTTAGTTCAATATATGAAATATTTCAAATTCAATTCCAACAATTAAATGTCAAAATAAAATTAATATATTTGTTAAAAATTATACTTGTTTGTTTTTTATGGCTTATCAACACACTGCAGGTTATTTAAAGTCAGAAAATATTTTAAATTGTAAGAATTTTTGGGAGATAATAATGTTTTATTGATAAATGTCATAACTGGCGGAGAAAAGGTGCATTCATACCGTTCCCAAACATATTTGCACGTAAGTGAGTATAACGAACATAACTGGAATTGGAACTCGGCTCTCTAATTTTTAATTCAAAGTCATTATCCATTACACCATCAACACATCCAAGCTTACAGTACCTGTGGTCATGCATCAAGTGGTCACCCGTCTAGGTACTGATCAGGCTCAATGTTGCTTAACTCTGGTGATTGTATGAGAACCCGTGCTTCAATGTGATATGGCTGTAAGCCTTCGAAATTATATGTTCACAAGAAAAAATTAATCAGATATTTGTTACTGAGCAGTAGACTCCCCCCCAAATTTAAATGGCATTTGTAGCATAAGCAATAGTAAGGTGATGTACAGAGAAAATTTCAAATCAAATAATCTTGAATAAAATAAAATAAAATTAATATATTTATTAGAAGTTATATGTTCACATGGAAATTTTAGTAACAATTACCAGATATTTGTTAGAGTGGCAGACAAAAAGAAAAAATATTTAAATGGTATTTGTAGCTTAAACAATAGTAAAGAGACATGCGGAAAAAATTTCACATACAATAATCTTAATCTAAAACATCTTAAACTTGTCATTGTTCATAAAGCAAATGCTTTGTTGAATTTCTGGATGCTTTAAATTTCAAAACACCTGTGTACTGTGGTTGCATACAATAGACAAGCTAATTCCGCAGGTGAAAAGGCAAAAGTCTATGTATGAAATCTATTTATATTTGAAGGATACATATCGCCTGTGGGTAGTTTTAAGCTATTTTCTAAACACCTTGTGCAGGAGATGATCATAATAATAATAAAAACTTAAAGTGAACCATGAGGAAAGTAATCTCTAACTGTCATGACCACCCAGGTAGTTGAGTGCAGGGAGCATTAGTCTCAATGTAAGGGCACACTAATCACATGAAACATAATCACGGCTTTCAATTAAAAATAATGAAATAATTAATACTGCGATTCCTTAGGTAAACACAGCTTCATCTATAGATATATAAAATAGGAAGAGTTTTTTTGTCAGTCTGCTATACACAACCAAACTATTTTGTGTACAGTTCTCAGACTTAACATGCAAACTGATTGGATCTGGAGGAAAAGTTTAAAGTAATATAAAAAATAAAAATAGTTCTTCTAATGAGAAAGACATCTACAGCTTTTCTGATATATAAATTTATTTTTTATAGTAACAATTACTATTTGTAAGTGTTCAGAATAAGATTATTGTGTCTCCTTTATTGGTGATGTCAGAACAAGAAAAATATTTGTTTTGGAAAAGCAATTTCAGTGAACAATTTTTCCCACAAAATATAAACTTCAAACTTTTTTTTTCATTGTAAACTTATTAGAAACAAATGCAATATATTTTATTTTTCTAATGTAAACAAAAAAAAAATGGGAATAATGACTAATAAATTTTTATTTGACAACAAAGATTAATAAAGCATCATAAGTATGTTGACTAATTGGGTAAAATATTTTGGAAAGGATCAGTTCCTGGAAATTCCAAGAAAAGACAAGTTAAAACACTGTTAAAGTGTAGACTCATTAGTAATCCAAATTTCTGCCAATGGAAATTATTATCTTACAATATAACATTAGCGTGTAATGTCAGCAAATCTTTATAATTCTATTGGTAGGGAGAGGTTTGATTTTAATTGTATTAGGTGTTTCTTTGGATAGTGAAAGGTTCTATTATTCTATTCATCATTTTTTTCAAACAGGCAAAAGAATGTTTTTATTTTTAAATCTCCTCAACATGCAATACAATAAAAAAAAAAAAAAAACTCATTTCATCCTACCAATAGATAAAAAATTATTAAGTTTTGCCAACTATTAAATACCAATGCTATTCCACTTTTCATAATTTTTAAACAGAAATTTGCATTACTGATAGGGTCACGTCTTAGCAGTGTTTTAGTTTGTTTTTTTTCTTAGAATTTCTTGTAACAGGTCCTTTCTAAAATATTTTACCTAAACATATTTTCAATATATCGATGATGTGTTAGCATCATCTTGTTAATGAAAACAACAAAGATTATTTACTTTAATTACATCCTGACTAACACCTTCATCTTTGTTGCTATTATCACATTGTTTTGACTCAAGTATCTGTGAATTTGGTAAACTTCAGAGAATTTTAAACTGATCACTAAATAAAACAAGAATATGTCTAGACATAAAGGGCAGAATAAGAACAATCTAAATTAAATAAAGAGTTTAGTTCAAAATTCCCTGAAGGTTTGGTTTGGTTAACGGCATATCAACTCTTTATGGGTCATTTAATGTCAAAATTTCATTTTCTTGTGAGAATTGCTAATTTTTTCCAATAATTACTTTTTACTATGAAAAAGTATAGCTGCTAATTTTTTCTAGTGTATTTTAATATTTTCATGTTTTGATCCCAGTTTGGGGGTTCACTATTTGCCCTATTTGCAACCACATTGGGTTGGGTGACTCTGTGAACAAAAGCAATTAAGTGGTGGTTCTGCACTCAGAGGCCTTGCTACCAGATGTAGTTTATCGTCATACCCAAAATGCTGAGGGTTATGTGGATCAATAGACACCTGAAGAAGCCTAGAAGGCAAAATGACTGAAATGTTGCAGTAATAACAACATAGATGAGGACAATAGTCTGGATATAAATAATAACTCTTTAGTCCAGAAATTCAGACAAAATCAACAAAAATTGTCAATTAGACATTTCTTGGTTATAGATTTTGTTTTAATTTTTGGAGTTGTGTGGGACTATTTTTCAGGACTAAGGAATTGTTTGACTGTCAATATCCAAGTCTTATCCAGCACAGACAGGTACTTCAGCTAGTATTTGAAGTTTGATTAAAGATTAGCTTGTATTTTGCAACTTAATTTATTTTTTACAAAATAAAAACAGAATATGGTGTTGGAGCTTCTTTTCTCCACAATTTCCTTCCCTTATAGATCTTAATAACTTTTGCCATCTCTCCAATACCCTGCTCCACCAACCATTCACTCAAGTTTGCCAGGTTAATTGTGTGTTGCTTTCTTCTGTCTTTTTTAACCTTAAATTTATTTTGCGAGTATCAAATTTTCCAAGCCCTCCTTCCTCAACATGTGTCCCAGAAATCTCAACTCTCTCTTTCTGATGTTGATTGAATACTACTCTAGAATACTTATACTTAAGTGTCCTTTTTGTTGCCATTGTCTCTAGAACTTTCTTGTTGTCCACATGTTTTGTCCATGGCATTCTCAGCATTTTTTTGTAGAATCACATTTCTGTTGCTTCAAGTCTCTTTTTCATCTGTGAGGAGATTGTCCAGCATTCAATGCCATATAGGAGCACTGATACTACATAACACTTGAGTAAAAGCACTGTTTCAAACTTGACATTTGTAAATAACAGATAACTCTTTCAAAAGGTTGGGAATGATTTTATACAGTACCAGCAGTATAAGATGTTTTTGACAGGGTCTTACATTACTGGAATTTAATTGGAGCAGTTTAAGCTTAAAGTCAGCCCACCTGAAAATCAATATTAGCAACAACATTTGGGTGCAACTGAGGCACATCCCCAAATGTGGGGTTAACAATTTGAATGGGCGGGGGGGGGGGGGTTGGCCCTGAAAAGGGAACTGTATAATAATAAATAATATTATTGTAATAATTTAAAGTATTTATTTTTATGAAAGTTTTTTATGAAAGATATATATCCAAGAACAGATAGTAAATAGTAAAACATTGCTGAAAGTTATAATGGACAGGAAGTAGTGGAGAGCCATTGTCGCCAACAATTTGGGCTCAAAGCCAGCACTGAAGAATCATCTATCAAACAAAACAAATTTCATTGAAAACTGTGAAACATCTGATCACACACACACATTTTGAGAATTATGGATTGATATTATGTACAGAATCCTGCTTATAAAATCTTCCGTGTGGAATCCGTTCTCAACTCAGTAACTATGCTGTTGACACAACCATTTATTCCTGTTTTAATAGTAGGTTTGAGCAGTTCGATAATGTCAAATTGGCATCTGAAAGAACCCTTTTTACCTTCCATCAGCATGGAAGGAAAATGACTCATTGTGCCTTCTCAGACTAATGTTTTTCATTGACATGAAGTGGAAAGATTATATTGAATCAATTGCTATATCTGTTGCTAGGAAAGTTGGTTCCCTGTTTTGTGCTAGACAATTTTTCTTGTCACAATCTATCTTGTATGTTTATGAGTCTACCATTTGTCCTTGCTTTGAATATTGTTGCCACATCTGGTTTGGTGCTCCTGCTGTATATTTAGAGATGCTTGATAAAATCCTAAGAATCGGCAATGTCATTGGTACTGACTTGGTATCTCAGCTTGTCACTTTCACACCACTGTAATGTGGCTCCCTCTGTCTTTTCTATAATTTCATGGTAATTGTTCTGATGAACTTTCCTTTATGGTACCGAGACTGTATGAATTTAAGTGGAATACTAGATTGTTGGCTAGGTCTCATCATTTTACAGTGAAAATGGTTAGATGTAACCATAAGTTATATGCTAAGAGTTTCATCTATTGCACTTCTCACATGTGGAAATCTTCTGGCTTAATGCTTCCCACTCAACTTTGATCTTCAAAAATTTCAATGCAATGTCAATTGTTATCTTCTGTCTTCTTAATTCTTGTTCTTTTATCGTTCTCTCTCCTTAATAGTATTTTGCTCATATTTTCTAACACTCAATAACTCTTTGTCTTAATGGCATTATTGTTTTGCTTGAGGTGAAATGATTAAAATATTAATATTTTTTAATTCTGACAAATGCTACTCTTTGAGGAAGGTCGAGTTAATGTTAATCTACAAAAATTATTTACCTCCCCAATTTTTTTCCCCTATTTTTAATGAGTGGATCAGTATATTTAAGTAGTGCTAATGTTTTCTTTTGTGCCATATTCCTTCAGGATCTGGACGATCGTGGTTCTCCACAACTTCTTGTCTTTTGTAGCTCTGAGTTAATTTTATTTCTTTGCTATTTCTCCTAGTCCCTGTTCTGTGAATCATTTACACAACTTTGTTGGATAGATTAGTGTTTCCCAACCTTTGAACCTAGAATTTTTCTGTGGCCCATGAAATTATTATAGTGTAAAAAATTACTTCCCTTTTACATAGAATATATCCAATCATAACATTTCTGTAGCCCACAAAATGAAATTTACCATGGGCCATATGGCCACAGGTTAGGAAACACCTTGGTAGATTATTCACTGCTTCTCGGTGTAAGGAAGCAAATAATACACAACAAAAATTTGATTATATGACCCCCCCCAAAGGTTCAGTGCATCATGGTTTACACAATGTCAAAGAAATCTTAGAAGCATCTTTAAAGTTTACTCAGCTCTTTATTGCTTGTGGAATTAGTCAACTGTTGCATGGTGTAAGTCAGGAAAATGGATCATACAAAAAATTATGGAAAGGAAAATGGATCTTCACTTAAACACTTGATGTCTTATCTAGAAAATAACTTTAGCTATTTTTTAGACGTCAATGATGAAGAAAAATAGATTTATTGGAAGTATTCAAAATGAAGAAAACTGCAGTTAAATTTAAAACAACCTTCAACATCTCTATCAAAATGAAAAATATTAAGGAAAAGTTTTGTTTGGAGTGGAGTTTCAAAGAGATATATTTGTTTTTACAAAATGATGGAATGTTTGTTTTTTTTTTGTTTTTTACTAAAGTCCACCACTCAGTACAAGGCCCAAGAGCCACTCAAGGTAGTGGATTACTGTATGGTGTTGTATGAGTTTAAGGGAAGGTAAGAATTTATAACAGTGTGTAGGAAAGTTAACCCTTGTTATAGTGGAACACACCTATTCTATAGTTAATACACTCTCCCACCTATAATAAGTAGCAGTAGTAAGAGTAACAGGGGGTTGGTCAGTTAGGCAATGTCGGACGACAGTCAAATACTAAAGCATCAGCGACCACAACTAGATTACTCTGCGTTATACCTATTATATCAAGTTCCTAATGTTTTGTACGTCGAACCTATTTTAGGACCGACTTAGTACAAATACAAGCCTCCACTGTGAAACCACTCAATAACAAATTTGGCGACAAGGGATTCAGATTCATACAGTGGAAGAGGAAAAAAAAATTTGTTCACCACAGTATTATTTGGCGAAGAGATTCAAATTCATATGGTGGAAGAAAAAAAATTTTGCTCGCCACAACATTATTTTGGTGATGAAATTCATACTCATACGGAGGAAAAAGAAAAAATTTGCTCGTCACAATAATTTCGGCGACAAAATCTCGGATTCATACTTAAAAAAAAAAAAAACAACTTGGCAAAGTTTTTCGAAAGACAAGACCAACTTAGTGATGAAAAAACTTCTCAACTGAGAAAATAATTTTTTTTTCTCGATAAGACAGTTTGCTCAAATAGGTCACGAATTGCAAATTCGTTAGGATCTCCCCTACAATTGTGTAAACTTTTAGCGAAGATGGAGGAATGCAAAAATATATTCCAGGAATTCTTTAAGTTCCAGTCGGAACAACAAATGACAATATTACAGCAACAGAGAACATTCCAGATGCAACTACAGGAGGAAATTTTCAATAGACAAATGCAATTTCAACAAGAAATGGAACAGATGCATAGGGAGTTTCAAAACAAAATTCTGGAAATAACTGAGAAGAGGAAAGAAAAATCTACAAAATGATTCTTTCCCAGAGAATACAATATGGAATTCAATTGAAATATTCACGTACAGTCCAGATGAAGAGATAACTTTTGAGGAGTATTATAAAAAATATATGGCTGTGTATAATGAGGACTGCCACTCGTGGTCTGAAGGAAAGAAGGTTAGACTTCTTTTAAGCAAGTTAGGAACTGCTGAGCATAACAAATTGGTAAACTACATTTTACTGAAAAAAACTAGCAAGTTGACTTTTACCGAGGCGGTAAATATATTAAGTGAATTATTTAGTAAAAAGACATCTTTGTTTCACAAGAGATGGAAATGTTTGAATCTGATGAAAGATGACGAAGAAGACTATATAACGTACGCAGCCAATATGAACAAGCATTGTGAAGAATTCAAGCTGGCAGAGTTAAGTGCTGACAATTTTAAGTGCTTATTGTTTGTTCAAGGGCTAGTATTGGAAAGTGATGCAGAGTTGAGAAAATTAGTGCTGCCAAAATTGGAAAACGAACCAAGGATTACGATACAGAAGTTGGCAGAAGACTGCACAAGATATGTTAGCGTAAAGAAAGATTCGAAAAAGATAGAACAGTCTGGTGTTTCGCATGTAAGGAAAATACGCTACAAAAAAGCAAGTCAGTCTACCAAAATTGCGAATTATCAAACAAAAGGTGAAATACCAGAGAAAAATAAACAAAAACTCCCAAAGCCATGTTTTGCTTGCGGTGAACTTCACTGGTACAGATATTGCAATTTTAGGAATAAAAAATGTTTCAACTGTAAAAGAGTGGGTCATAAAAGCTTGCAATGCAGGTCAAAAAATAAAGACAATAAAATAAGAAAATTAAAGTCCAACGAGGTGAACGATGGAATAACCAGAAAATTTGTTACCGTCGAAATAAGTAATAAAAAATAAAAATGCAACTCAAAACTGGTTCTGACCTATCTATCATAAATTTGCATACGTGGAAGAAGTAGGGGAAACCAATTTTAATGAAGACAAATAAAATCACGAGGTCAGTGACGGGAGAAAAAATACAATTTATTGGAGAATTTCTTACAAACGTCACGTTAAATAAAAAAACATGAAAAGTTAAACTATTTGTCATAGAAAATACCACAAACTTACTTGGTATGAATTGGATAAAAGAATTCCAATTATGAGATCTACCGATAAATTCTTTCTGTTACAAGGTAGTTTTTTTAAACTACAAAGCCCCAAAATTAGTAAAGAAACTTAAAGGAACATTTCCAACTGTTTTTTCTCCAGGTTTGGGAACGTGTACCAAGATGGAGGCAAAATTCCAGCCAAAAGAAAATGCTCAGGCGGTATTCAAAAAGAAAAGGAATGTGCTGTTTGCTTCAACTGAACAGATAGATAAAGAATTGGACAGATTAGAGAAAACTGGTGTATTTAAAAAAGTTGAATGGGTAACACCGACGATATATGTGAAAAACAAGCTCCAGAAAGTAAAGATGAAGCCGACACCGAGCAAAACTGGGGAGCAAGTTACTCGCAGTCAAGGACATGCAGTATTATTAAATGATTTAAGTCAACTGAAGTCACCACAGAAAACGTTAAGAAGCACAAGATCAACAAAAGAGAAGCTAGAGGCTGAACAAATAGAACGACAAGAAGAACCTACAGAAACTGTGACTCCATCCTTAAGAAGCTCAAAGCGGAAGGTTGTTTCTGGTAACATTATGGAGGTACCAAAAAATAGAAAAGTGGATTGGCTATATGATGTACTTGGTGAAAGGCGAAAAAGTTCATAGTAACCAGATCAGACAACGTTTTTCAGATGTGGGTGACAGCGGTCCTGCGGAAGAAATGCCGATAGAGGTGATTTTCTATACATTTGATCTAACAACGCCTGCAACAATTTTACCTGAGGTATGCCGATCTAGGAGAAAAAAGAAAGGCAACTGATCATTTAAATGTGGATCCAAAACGTAGGAGATATGCTATGATGTTGCTAAAAAAAAAAATGAATTTTTTTTTTGTTGTTTTTTTCTTCATATTTCCTGTAAAAAATGAAAAATAAATAAAGAAAACTATTTACTCCTATGGAGTAAAATTTTAGGGGGTGGGGGATGTTATAGTGGAACACACCTATTCTATAGTTAATAGACTCTCCCACCTATAATAAGTAGGAGTAGTAAGAGTAACAGGGGGTTGGTCAGTCAGGCAATGTTGGATGACAGACGAATACTAAAGCATCAGTGACCACAACTAGATTACTCTGCGTTATACCTATTATATCAAGTTCCTAACGTTTTGCACGTCAAACCTATTTTAGGACTGACTTAGTACAAATACAAGCCTCCACTGTGAAATCACTCCATAACAACCCTAAACTTTAAGAGGTCAAGCCTGTAGTGATTGTGGAAAACATCCTGTCAAGAGCCTATTCCACAAAGCAGCAATTCTTGGGAAGAAGTTGTCCAAGTGGAGTCTACTTTTTTGCCAATAGAATACAAAGGGAATGTAGATGATTAATCTTTGTGTGTGACATGGCGAGTCCCAGCTGCAAAGGTTAAGACTGGTGAAACCAAAGAATTTAGTTCATCAGAACACTTGCCATGAAATTAGCAGTAGAGTAAAAAGAGGCTTGCAACATTTTGCCTTTGCTAAAGGGGTTGTAGGGTGGAAAATAATTCATTACCCCCAAAGCTGCTTCTGAACTCAATCAAGACAGGCAAGTGATGACTGAGAAGCTCCAGCCTAGATATGGCAGCAATACTCCATTTTGGTCTGATCTGGCTCTTGTAACAGGGGGAGTCAGATACTTACTGCTGTAGTGGTGCAATGACCAACCATTTTCCCTACATCTTTAGCAATAAATCATATATACGAGTTCCACTTGAGGTCTGGGATGAGCTTAAGTCTAAACATATGTTCCCGGCAAGGAGCCTCATTGAGAGAACACACAACCATCATGATAGCTGAAAATTCAGAGTTTGCTCATTGATGGTGGAATATTTGTTTTGGACATATTGAATTTTACAAGCCAGGGTTAGGTCAGAAAAGAAATCAGCTACCAGTTTCTGGTCATCCAAATTTTTGGAGGTGTACCTATAAATTGTTGTATCATCTACATAGAGTTTCACTAATGATCAGAGTATGTTCTTAGGCAGATCATTAATATAAAGTGGAAAGAGCGTAGGGCCAAGGAGAGAACCACCCTGATGAATGTTGGCATTGATCTTATTGTCTTCTGATGACTTGTCACTAACAATGACCCTCATAGACCTATCTGTTAAGGAAGGACTTGATATTTAAGAAAACCCTTCCAGAGATTCCTTACAATTGGTCAGAACTCCATTGTCAATCCTGGTTTCACACTGTTTGGTCCTGTATTGTTGCCGCCAGATCTCCTGTGTCTAACCCTGAGTTCTGAGCTATGGTGTCTGGGAAAGCTAATTTTTGTGAGAAGACACTTCCAGAAGGATGTCATCAGAGATGACTCTCTGCTCGGTGGCAGTGACTGGCAAACTGTAATCACTTTTGCTTGAGAGATTGGTCGTCTCAGTTCATTGTAAATTGTGTTAAGTGTTGCTTTGGATCTCCAACTGATTTGATATTAAATAATCAAACAAGAGCTGACATGTAAAACTGACCAATGGACCAACCATTAAAAATGATGAAATTATTTATATATAGTTCTACACTTCTGCCTAGGAAAAATGTGTCACTTCCGAGCACTTCTGCCTAGGATCAGAGTATCTGTATGCTCTGCTTATGATCAATGTGTTACTTTCCAGCACTTCAGCCTTGGATCAGTATTCTGCCTAAGATCAAACTGTCATTTCCCAGCACTTCTGCTCTGCCTAGGATCAGAGTATCTGTGTGTTTTGCTTAAGATGAAAGTGTCACTTCCCAGCACTTTTGCCTAGAGTCAGTTTTGGTTGTTCTGTCCAGGATCACTCAAAGTGTCACTTCCCAGCACTTCTGTTTAGGATGAGAGTATCTGTGCTCTGCCTAGGATCAAAGTATCATTTCCCAGCACTTGTGCCTTGGATCAGAGGATCTCTGTGTTCAAACATTCAATGTCACAAACATTAGTCAACAACAACTTTCCAAACTAAATCATTGATAAACAAATAACATTATTCTTACAAAAAATACAGGACACCAGCAATAAAAATACCTTACAACAAAACATAATTTACTGCAACCAGTTGTGCAATAATTATAAGCAGGACAAATTCACTATATGAAGAATAAGTAAACTCCATATTTCTGAAAAAAATATCCCAAAAAACATGTAAATAATTAAGAAAATGGAAAACCACAAACCTTGTTCTCACTAATCAAAGTAACCCTATCAAAACTAACTAGTGATGACCAATACAGGGTATCAATTGCACTGCCAGTGCAAGGCTGTGTTTCTTATCATAAATCAATTACCTATATCAGACATACCACCACCTCCTTGAGTAGACATCACATGTACCATTTATCTGATCAAAGTGCTATAAAAAGGCATTTAGTCACCCACAATTTACACAAACCCTTAAGGAAAATTCTGGTTGAAAAATACTAACATTTTATATAAATCACATTACCAAAAACATTTTGTTGTGAGAGAGGCCCTGTAGATAAAACATCACACTCCCAGTATAAATCTCACCTTATTCAACACTAGAAATGGTGTGTTGAATGTTTTTAAAAAAATAGAAAAATGCTCACATGAATTCCAGCCAAACTCAATACATGAAGCTTGGAATAAGCACTCCTTAACTAGTATTCAAAACACTACAAAAAATACATAATAAATAGTAAAACAAGAAGAGAAATTAGCAACACCTAAAAACAAACCCCCTTGAGAATGTCTGAAAAAGTGGTTGAAATTCCTTGCACTCCCACCAAATGAAGAAATGTAAGAATGTTGAAAAAACTTAATAAAAAATTAATCAAATTTTCCTTGATGTCATATTCAGCAAAACACATTTTATACATATATATATATATTTTGAACAATAAAAATTAAAAATTAAAAAATTAAAATCCTCAGACACACTGGGTTGTAGATTAATATTCTTTCGTTTTTTATTATTATTCCGTTTAGATTCCTCGACTAGTTTCGACCAAAATGGCCATCATCGGGAGGAGAAATATTTCTGCTTGCTGCTAGCACTAAACTACAGAAATGAATGTCTTGATGGAGAAAATGAACTTTTGTCTGTAGTTTTCATTTGTTTTTTTATTTTTTTATCTTTCAACATTCCTTGTGTTGGTCAAACAGTCTCTTTTAAGTTGTTATTTGAGATAAGAGCTGGATGCTGCTATGAATTCTCTGGTCAGTTTGACAGTTTTATTGGACCTGGTGAGGGGATGTGTCTCTTTTTAGTGTTTGTGTGTGTGTGTTATTTGGTTCTTAGGGAGTGAGTGAGTATGCTATGTGTAAGCGTGTGTATTGCTGTGGGTGTGTGTTATCATTTGGCTCATTAGGGAGTGAGTGCGTATGATGTGTGTAAGTGTGTATGTTCGTGTGGGTGAGTGTATAAGTGTGAGGCCTCCACACCTCCGTAAGCCTGTCTTGTGTGGGTGAGAAATGTGGGTAGTTTTTTTTATATATTTGTTGAGATATCTATATATTGTTAAATTTGTGATTTAGCCCGGCTGGATATTTTGTTTTTAGACGTTGTATCCACTTATTTTCATGCGACTCTAAAATCTTTCTAATGTTATCTGCTCTGAACTTTTCTATTCTCTCAATTATAGTGAATTTGGCATGGGTTTTGAAATCATGTTTTTCCAGGCGGAAATGTTGTTCTACAGGTAACAATTTTTCATGGGGAGTCGACTTAATTCGTTTACAATAATTGTTAATTCTGTAGTGAAAGGGCCATTCAGATTTTCCTACATATTGTTTCTGGCATATATATATATATATATATATATATATATATATATATATATATTCATTTAATCATGTCTGATTAAACAATTTAGATATATATTTATTTATTTTCAATAAAATCCTTTCATAATCAAATATAAGCTTTCTTGTTTTATGATTAAAGACAGCAAGAAAGGGTACTGTGCGTATATTTATCCACTTTTACTTTACCCTGAGTACTTTCAATATATTCCAATATCATCAGACTTTTTTGATGGCTAAGATAAATAATAATGTTTGTCACAAATGAATTTTTGCTTTTGTGGTTAAACCGTTAAAAATTCAGGTCAAGCTATATATAATTTTTTGATCTCAAACACTAAAGGAAATTTTTTAAATCTTACTTATTATAAAACCCAGGTTGTGTGTGTGTGTGTGTGTCTGTTCGTTTATATATTGGATCGGATTTCCTACATTTTTCAACCGATTTCAACAAAACTTTACAGGAATGCGTAAAATTACCTTGCGGTGGTTCTGACAGTGCCAAAAAGTGGAAAAACACAATTGTTTTTGCACAAAATCAATTTGAAAACACGATTAAGAGGCATCACTGTTGCCAGAATGAAAGAGGGACAACTCATATCGAGTTATACTTATTATAAAACCCAGGTTGTTTGTGTGTGTGTGTGTGTGTGTGTTCGTTTATATATGGGATTGGATTTCCTACATTTTTCAACTGATTTTAACAAAACTTTAATTTTTTTTTGGCAGGTAGTGCTTCTTATTGTCTTGCACACTTTTTTCTTTATTTTTACATTCAGAATGCTTTAAAAATTCCATTTACAAAACAATTGTTTATAATAAAATGCTATTCAATCAGTAGACTCATAACGATTGAAAACAATGTTTTTGTTTCAGTTTGGGTTTGACCAGTTTGTAAAAAAAAAAACAAAAAAAACAAATTAAGACATGCGTGTCCGTCAACCTTAAACAATAATCTTTATCAATTTTATTTTTCAGTCTTTATGATGGTCGATACTTGATCTATCTCTTACTGTTACATACCCGGGCAACGCCAGGCTCTACTGCTAGTATTTTATATGCAAACTAAATTTGAAATTGTTATTATTAAAAATTAACTAATTTCCACTATTTTGTTTTTCTTTATTAAAGAAACTTTTCAAATTTAGACATTAAAAGTAAATGATATAAACCAATCCAAAGATATTAGCATATTTTTAGTTGAAATACTTCTCAATTTTTTTTCAGGCTTTATTCAACAAGCTTAAAGTAGGTCTGACAGAAGTTTTCTAATGTGTGTGTATAAATATATATATATATATATATATATATATATATATATATATATATATATATATATATATATTTTTTTTTTTTTTTTCTGTGTATTTAGGCAGCAAATGTTATTAAGGTGAAATTTATTAAGAACAACAAAAATTTTGCATTGATTAATTTTAATGATTGACGTTTTGAAATTACAAATAATCCTTCTCAGATAAGAAGGAAATTCTGTCAGAAGTTGTCCAAAGTTCATTTTGGAAGAAAAGTACAAGAAATATGGTCTAAGCTTTTGACTTTCCTTAGTTATCATTGGGGTAGGTAGAGACAATGCTGAGAACTACAGAGTGTTGTGACATGAGCAAGGATTATTTCTAAAAGTTAATCATTAAAATTAATCAACACAAAATATCTGTTGTTTTTAATAATATTTGGCTTTATATATATATATATATATATATATATATATATATGTATAAACACACAGTTATTAGCTAAATTCTGATCTGAAATTTTCACTGTATAATGTCAATCTGTGATTAATTTTCATCACTGAATTAAGTTCAATATGCAAGAAGATTATGGTAAAAAATAAATATTTTTGAAAAATTAAAGCCATTTTTCATCATTAGATTGCAGATTTATTGATGTACACACACATATATATATATATATATATATATATATATTAGGTTGGTGCAAAAATAATGACGTAATAATGTCGTTTTTTGACGTTAAAAAATACGTCAAAAAACGACATTATTACGTCATTATTTTTGCACCCACCTAATATATATATATATATATATATATATATATATATATATATATATATATATATATATGGGAAAGAGAGAGAAAATGATGGAATGTTATTTATAAGATAGAATGTTATGTGAGAAAGAATTGAAACAAATTTTACCAGGTTGTTTACTCTCTATTTCAGCAGCATATTTGGCTTGTACTAATCCTGGCTCACAGCCATCGCACGTGTCATATCCATCATGAATGTGAACAGAGAGTTTTGTCTGGCCAACAATCAGGCAATCCTCATGTGCTAAAGACACTGGCTCATGACCCTTGAAAGGAGAAAAAATAAAAATATTTCAGAAATCTTAATAAACACATGTCAATATCAACATCTGCAAATGCTAAATATAAACTAGAAAACTTACAAAAACAACATTCTGAATGATTATCTTTCATTTTAAAATGCAAAATATAATAATAAGAATAAAGACAAAAGGAAAATTTATTTCAATTGATGGGATTCTTTCAATTACGGACTTTTTGCCTTGATGATGTTCCTCAAAGAATAAAATGTGTTGGATAAGTTTTCCTTTTGTCTTTATTTATAGTCCCTTTATAGATATACTGTATTTGACGGCATATAAGACACACTTTTTTTTACTAAAAATATCTTTTAAAATTCCTGTGTATCTTATTGCCATAGGTAGGTTTAAAATTCACGATAGTTGGTTGAATTTACCTACCTGGCAACTCCTATTAGCTTAGACTTAATCATGAAGGAGAAATGGAACATCTGGATGGCAATGCCTGATCACGACCTTACACTTACAGGAAGAATAAAAAGACCCAGCATTGCACAAGTCTGCGAATGGTTGAAGCAAGCTTGGGATAATATTAGACCAGAAATTGTTGTAAAATCTTTTAAAAAAAGTGGCATTAGCAATGCTCTCAATGGAATGGAAGATGACACATTATTTAACGACAATGATAGTAATACCGAAAATGAGTATCAGAGTTTTGATAACGATGACGACAAATTTTATGGATTTGAAGATGAAAAAAATTTTAATGGAAACTGTACTGTTTTTCTCAATCGTAATAATTGCTTGATTTTTACTTTGTTTTCTTACCTTTGGATATAACAAAGTTTTAGTAAGCTTTTGTTTTTTTTCCCTATTATTTTTCATTTAATTGTAACCATGGCTTATTTAACCAAAATAATACCACATAAATATAGCCTAGGCTGTACCATTTACTAATAATTTTACTAATTACTAATTTCTTTTTGATTTTCCCTGATGAAATTGGGATGCATCTTATATGCCATCAAATACAGTACTCTATCTGAAATTTTTGCATATATATTAGGTTGATGCAAAAATAATGACGTAATAATGTCGTTTTTTGACGTTAAAAAATACGTCAAAAAACGACATTATTACGTCATTATTTTTGCACCAACCTAATAATATATAAGGCCACTTTGAAAAGGAAAAGCAACAAAAATTTACAAATTTGTTATTAAGCATTTTATAAAGGAATTTTTTCCATTTCAGAATTAAAATTGGATCTAGAAAACATAATTTTCTGATGTAATAGCATTCTTCAGTTTATTTTTGGAACATTTGTTATTGGCATTTTAGTCCCAGTGCCATGCATATTGTTAATTGGGCTGCCAACAATTTTTTTCTCCACATGGTGGTTTTTTTTTAAAGTGCCACTTGTCTTTCCTGGTATCATTCAATTTTTTTTTTTACAAGCATATGATACATAACTGCTCACAAATGCTGCTACAAAAACATCTGTGTTACCAAGAAAACTTTCACCAGAAGATAACCTTAAGGTTAAGTATGATTTGAGGGGTTGAGACAATTAATTCAGGGTACCACAGCAGTAGTTTATCATTCACCAAAACTTGTTGGCTTTTTCACCAGAGTGTGACAGATACAGTAATATTCAGGCAGGCTAGTTTATAAAAAAACAGTCAGTTGCTGAGAAAAGATATGAGAAAGTGTTGTGGTAAGAGCCAGTTACCCGCCTTACTATTATGAATAGACTGATCTATTCATAAGTGGTCCTGGGTAATTGTCTAGAAGATAATACTATTGCAGTGACTTGTCTAGCTGAGTATTGAATATTACCATTATGTCAGGCTTTGTCGAGTTAAGTGTTGTGTTTTGCCAGACCTAACATCGCAACAGAAAGAAACAAAATAAGATAGTGGTTGAGCTAAACTTAAAAATTTTGATGTTATTTAAGCATAGAAAATGGATTAAAAAAAATAAAAATACAACTGGGTTATTGTCAACAGGGGGACCTATAGGACACATGATTTCAGAATTCCTTTATAATAATATTCTTCTTAAAAATTCAATTTCTTTGCTGTTCTTTTGGGAGGAGAGGATTTTTTGTTTTTTCAAAACACTTTTATATATTTCCTCTCATGTTCAATTTGCAGGCATTCTTTCAATTTTTAATACAGACCTTTAACTAACTGATAGCCACTGGTGTAAATTCCATTCTAAAATTAAATCTAATCACAGATAATTTGCCGAGAAAATATACTAGTAATATAAATACAAGACGACAATCACTAATCCAGTCACTTGTAATTTTATTTAACTGTTAATTTGGATGGACTTTCAGTTAAATTAATTTCTAATGTTCAGTGCTATGATCTTCAGTTCATTCAAATATGATAGCATCAAGAAGACTGCATTAATTTTATCACATTATTAGTCAGGTTAGGCTTATATCTTCTACTGGTAACATCTAACTCAGTACAACCTCCTGCATTAATGGGTGGTTAGCATATAAACCAGCTTCTCCACTAGTTCTTTTGCTGGTGTGGAGGATGGCAAGTCACTCTGCAGGATGGAAAACAAAACCTGTCAAAGAGCAGATAAGTTTCTTATAGGAGACAACAGCTAACATGTGTTAACATGTATGTGTGTGTGTGTGTATATATATATATATATATATATATATATATATATATATATATATATATAGGATTTGATCTCAAACCTTGAATAGTAACCTTCCTAGAGATGATGTCTCAATAAAAACACTAAGTGTACTTTGATTACAGTGAGTGTCTGAATTGGGTGTCAGGAAGACCATCCGGCATTTTGAAACCTTGCTTCAAATCATTATGACAAATCCTCTGTCAGGCAGGACCCACCTTGTTTGTGTGAGATTAATCCTGGTCCTGCCTCAACAAAAAAAAAACATGGCTATATGTATGTATGTATGTCTGTCTTCGTGCTGGTAATCATTTTTAAAATAAAGACAATGATTCATACAACATTAATTTTTATAAATTTTTATCTTATCAGTACTTCATTAAAATTCCCTTTTTTTTTTTTCTTTTGTTTTTTTAAGCATTGTTTATTTTTATTGCATTTATCCAACTTGCACTCATTTACATGGTATTTTACAGAAAGGATGAAGAGTTTAGCCATTGGATTACTAGTGATCTGGATAAAGCATTAATCCAGGATCCCACAGATTCTAAAGATGTCAGATTAATAGCAAATGACCAATAATATTGTTTGTTGTTATGGTAAAATTGCTCCTTCATTTCCATTCAATCTAATTTAACCTGTAAAACTAAAACGAAGAAATAGTACAGCATTAATCAGTGGCAAGTTGCACTATTTTTTTTGTGGGAGAGTGTTGCAAAATTAATTAATCAAAAATAAAAGCATTATTTCCAAAACAGTCAAACTGAGAGACAGAAATTTCAAATGTAATTTTTTTTAGCAATTATTAGTTTCCAAAATTGTTTCAGAACTAAAGTTTAAAAAAAATTGTCTCAAAATATCACTTGTATTTAAAAGTTCTGTGCTACAGTTGTATTGGAAAGTTGTTGTCAAAACTAGATTTATAAATCGTACTTTCATGGAGATTATTTGGAATAGTAAATCTGGAAAATATTATATACATATATAAATATGTGTGGGACTAAATGAGGAGAATGCAATGACAAAATGAAAACATATTTTGTCCTTCAAATGGTCTTCTTCAAACTAACATTGATTTTATCAATGGAATTATATATATATATATATATATATATATATATATATATACACACACAGTCTGATGAAAAAAATATTGGAACTGGTGCAATAAAAAGAAAACTACAACACATATGGATTCAGTATTTAATTTCAATTTCCTTCGATATATATATCTGGCATGTGCCATCAGTAATTACTCAGGGTAGACAGCTTGTGATCTTTATGTCGTAAATCTATAAAAAAAAAAAATAAATAAAATAGTAATAATAATCAGAGTAACCTTCATAATTTTGTTGCATTAGTTGCATATTGTCCCACAGAAGGGAAATATAGCTGCTGATCTATATGTCTCATATTATATATATATATATATATATATATATATATATATATATATATATATATATATGGTGGCTTAGATGCCAACCAACCATTCATGCAGCAGGTTACACTGAGTTACATGTTACCAGTAGAAGGCCTAAGCCTGACCTGACTAATAACTGAACAGTTAAATAAAATAACAAGTGAGTGGATTAGTAATTTAATCTCCTTCTGAACACATACACTTTATCCAGTGCCCTTTCCATTGATGGAAGCATTCTTGAAACTACTGTTTTGTCATAGCAATCAGCTGCCTCATTGACATTTTCTTGTATTTCCTTGATGCCTTGAAATCTTGTTCAAGTGAGATTTAATTTTTTGAAAGAGGAAAAAGTCACAATGGGCAAAAGCTGAGGAATATGGTGGTTTTCGAATGTGGGAAATGTGTTTTGCAAAAAAACTGTTGCAAAAGCTTTGACGAATGGGTAGGTGCATTGTTATGATGTAGTTGCCACTCATCAGACACATGCAATTTTCTTTTCCTGATGAACACATCACGGTAGTATATGCTTTGTTTAATGTCTGACCAGGGTGGAGTATACTTATGATGAACCTATGCCCTTGTAGTCAAAGAAAACAGCCTAAAGCGTCTTCACGTTACTTTGGCCCATTTGTACTTTCTTTGGTCTCAGACGAGTCGGGGTCTTTCACTGCAAAGACTGAGCCTACCTTTCAGGGACATCGCCATAGACCCACAATTTATCATCTGCTATGACCATTTTCCTAAAGTTTTCTGTGGTGTGGTGGAGGTGAGATAACATTTTACACACTTTCCTTCTAAACACTGCCATAAAAAAAGGAAGTGAACAATAATATCGTAACTTGTGCAACAGAGATCAAGGTAAATATGTGTCAAGTGGCTTCACCCTGCGTACTTTAGCTCTGTTAGTATAGCAACAGTCCCATTACTTTTCGGTCAGACCGTGTGTGTCTATATGATGTTTGGGATTCAATGCCTTACATTCTCTTGTGCCGATTTTGGCAAAGTTGGGCAGCTCCATATCGTGAGAATTATTTTTGTTTGAGCACACTTAATTTACAATAAATAAAAGGGATTTTATTCTAAATAATTTAAACAGTACAGAAATGGCAAAAAAAAAAGTCAATAAAAATATTATTTTTTAAGCAATAATAGCTAAACATAATTTTATCAATCAAAATTTGGTTCTTAATATTTAATTTTGAATATACATTTAACAGATAAAATTTAAAGAAAATCTAAAACTGAATTCAGTTAATATTCTCTCACCTGGAACACTTGTTTGTCATTGACACAAGGGGCTGTGTGTTTGCTGTATCCTTTCACGGTATAACATTGTTTCTTTTTATCAAAGGAAATTTTGGCGAATAACTGTAATAAAAGTTTTATTAAAATGAAAAAAAAAATTATTATTAATCTATATAAATAATTGTGAATGTCAGTGTGTCACACTTTTTCAACTTTATTCATAGAGGCCGTAGCCCAACATATCATACCATTTTGGAATCAGAACAACTCTGTAAGCAAAGTAAAAACATTTTGAGCCAGATCTGAACCCACAATCCTGAAATTTTGAATTCCCAAGTTTTCATTACTGCAACAAATTTTTTGTAACATAACAATTTTTATAACTTGGAAATAAATTTGGAAATAATTGAAATTAATTGTGAAATCCAGCAAAAGTGACACACAAAATAAAAATAATTGTTTGTACAGAAAGTAAGGACCTATGTATATCAAACTGTCTTTAAATTAAGTGGTGGCAGAATTATTGGTTAAGGTAAGCTTAAATACTAATGCAATATTTAAATACCATGATTAATTTTGAGTTCTTCTGTAGTCTATTGTTGCTTATTGCATATGGCAGCAGTATACCTTGTAAAAAGAAATCTCCACCAACAGAGGACCAGATTGCAAACAAGAAAGAACTACAGCGAGGAAAAGAAAATGCCATGCAAATGAAAACCCAGATCAAATGGCAGTCAAGAAAACTTTCAATGCTGAGAATATGCAAAGACTTAGGGATTCTCAAACTCCTAAACAAGACAAAGGCCCAATCAAGAGCCCTCCAAAGGAGCTAGCTTAATTGCCTTTTAAGTGAGTTTTCAATAAACATTCTCACAACAATGTTATCCTGCAAGGGAGATAATTCTTGTTGGCCTGCAAAGTTTTGATTTTACTGATAAAATTTTAATTGATAATTAAAAAACAAAACATATTTGTTGTCATAAATTATTAAATTAGATTTAAAGGAAAATCTGAAAGATTAAAAGGAAATAATAAAGAAGTTACAAAAATACTTATTAAATTTATTACCATATTATCTTCACAATAGTTAGATATAACTCTAAGATCCATTAACAATTTATTTTTTTAAACTTCTTGCCTGTGGAACTCTCTTTCAGTTTCTTGCTTCTCTGCCAGCTACGATCTTCAAACATTTAAATGCAATGTCACTAGCCTTTTATGTCTTCCTGAAACCTTTTCTTTTATAGGCTTTTCTCCTCACTAACGTCTTCTCATTCTCTTTCACTTTTGGCCACCACTGGCATCTTAGTGGCATGCTTGCTTGTGGTGAAATGATTAAAAAAATAAAAAAATAATGCTTATGTATTAGTTATACTAAAAATTAATCATAAGCAAAAAAAAAAAAAAAAAAAAAAAAAAAAAAGGACCATTTTCCATTGACACTGCTATTATTTTAACTACCTTCACTCTTCAGCAATGTTTATTGTTTTAAAAAGAGAAGATTAGAATTGTAATAAAACTTAAACATATGATAAAAGTATGATATATGATTTATAATTTTGTTTTCGAGAATTTACAACAAAAATATTAAAACACTATTAATTCATTATAATGTTTATTTACAACAATAATTATGTTCACAACATCCTAAAAACTATCTGTCTATATTTCTGAGATGAGGTATTATGTACACTATTTACATTATTTGGACTATTGTCCTCATCTTTGTCACCATATTTATTACAATGTTTCGGCCATTGTACACACAGGCCTTCTTCAGGTGGTTGGAATGTCGAACCCTTTATTTCCCTCACTATGGGTATACTGTTCTAGTTCCACGTGCCATGTCTAAAGGATGTCAGTTTTCAGTTATCTCTTGTTAATTCGCCTCTCAAAGTTCTCCACTGCCTTAACCAGGTATTGAACTCATACTCTTTGGTCTGTTCACTGGATCTAACACATTTATCCACTGTTATGTGTCCTTGAGGACATCTGTGTATGAATTTCTGGGTATTATAAACCTAATGTCTTCAGCAACCATTTTTACCAGTGCTCATATTGCAATTTTTGCTGTTATCATCTCATGTTCTTACCAGAGCTCATATTTCAATTTTTGTCGTTATTATGGCTTTTCTCTGGCACTCCTTACTACTAGTTCCCATATTGTATTCATTTCTATGCTTGGTTGGATCAGGAGATTTTTGTGGCCTAGCATATGTGCTGATTCCTTAAGTTTACGAATTTTCCAATGATGTTCTTTACCTATGATTTCAACCTGATCCCACAGAGGGCGGTGATCTCCCTTTTCTCTCCATATATTTACTATTGGTTGTTGGAGAAGAAAAATATTAACCAAAATTATCAGAGAATGGTATGGTTAATACTCCACATTAGGCACCCACAATTTGTATCTCTCAGTGAATGTAAATAACTGACAATCAAAATAAAAGCAATATTAATGAACACTAAATATGTATTTACATTATTTACATGCAGACTATTCTCCTCATCTTTATTGTTGCTGTAGTTAGCACAACATTTCGTTTTAGTCACTGTGTCCTCCAGCCTTTATTTAGCTTCATTAATTACATAGTACATTGTGTGTGTGTGTGTGTATATAGATATATATAGACTGACAAACAGATTAAAATTCTTTAAAATTAGAGAAAATAATGTTTATACATGCAATAATTCTGACAGCATGAATTAAATACATAATTGCAACATACTTGAAAGATTTTACAGAAATTTGCTTTATGTAAAACGGTTTCCATACATAACTACTACAATCAATTTCAATATTGTTTACTATATGGTTAGAAAAATGAAGAGAAGCATAACCAAAGGGTACACTCAGGTGCCAAAATAAATGCCCCACCTGACTTGGTAATTTTTAGAACCCCACCCCCCTGGCCTGCCAAGAGCTTAGGAGGGTACTCCAAGCTTATTAATTATAAATTTTTTTAATTGATATTTATTTATATCACAATGCTAGCAAAATTTCATGGAAATTTTTTTCATTCATTTAAAGCATTATGTTTAAAGATATTGATGGACATTTATTTTGAGTTTTTTTTTTAGTCCTTCTCATAGTACAAGAGACTTGTTTTTAATTATTTTCCAACCACCCCATTTATTAAACCAACCCTTTAGGTTTTTTAATTTTTTCCAATTATACCTTTTAACAAAACCCACCTGCTTTGTTCAACACCTAAGAATAACCAAATATATAGATTTTTTAGTCCTTCTTTGATTTTTAATCATTTTCCAACCACCCCATTTATTAAACCACCCCTTTAGGTTTTTTAATTTTTTCCAATTATACCTTTTAACAAAACCCACCTGCTTTGTTCAACACCTAAGAATAACCAAATATATAGATTTTTTAGTCCTTCTTTGATTTTTAATCATTTTCCAACCACCCCCATTTATTGAACCACCCCTTTTATTAAGCTTTCTAATTTTTTCCAACTTACCTTTTATTAAAACCCACCTTTGTTCAACACCCAAGAATAACTAAAAATCATTCCATAAAATTAGAGATAATACAAAGAATGGAATAAGGCGGCACAATAATTTACATAGAATGAAAGGGTAAAGTGACAGAACAGTTATCAGTAGATAAATAGTTTCAGCTAGCTCAGTTCAAATTCTAAAGTGACATTCTTTAATACAGTGATATTCAATTTTATCACTTTAAACATTATTTTTACTGGATATTCATATTTAAGTAAGCACTCCATTTATTTAAGACTACCAGCCTGTAAACAGAGCGTCTAATCAAATACAAGTATCCACTAAAAATAATGTTTAAAATGATAAAAAAATATGTTGGATTAATAAAAAATCCATTCTAAAATTCTCTTTGTTTATGTTCGGCTACAAAACTGTACAAATATGAAAAACTCTGATAGGATCTATGACAGAAGAAATTTTGCTTGAAAGCATTAAATTTGGCCTCGCCTGACCAACTGCTTTCTGTGGTCAAGTCGGTATGGCATACCAAGCTAAACTGTAGTTCCCTCTGCCCCCAAGGTATACGGGTTTGATTCCTGCTGCAGTGTGAAAATTTTTCTTTAATAAGATTTCTCAAGTATTCAAGCCAATAGACAAAAATAAATGGAGCACCTACTCAAATATGAGTATCCACTAGAAATAATGTTTAAAGTGATAGAAATCTATCGGATTAATAAAAAATCCATTCTAAAATAATATTCATCCTGTACAAAACTGAAGAGCTACTAAAGGTAGCTGGTTACATAAGGAAAAGGTTTTAGAAGGAACTTAAAATGCAATCATAAACAAGAAACAAATGAAAAACTTCCAATCCTGTTCAAAAGACAGAGGAGGAGTGTGAACTGGATGATAGAAGAACCTATCTATTCCTATTGAGAAAAGAAAAAGTAATTCAATAGTAAATAAAAGTTTTAGGCGGAGACCTTAGAAGTATAGAGTTGAAGTAGACTTTAGAAGGAAGTGGAAACCCACTCCTAAACAGGAAACAAGGAATTCCTTTTACACTAATGCTCTTGGGAAAGGTATAAATCCACTTTTCCCTGTACTGTCCCATCATTAGGTATAATATCAGAGAGTGAACATGTGAGCACTCAGGCAAACACCTTTCTCTTGATTCCCTTATTTTCCCAGAAGGTAACAACAAAAAGCTGTTATTCCTCTTGTCAATTCAGACAGGGAGTAAGGTTATTAGGTCCAAGATTAAGACAATCCAGGATGGGGTGGGGGTGGGGGTGGGGGGTGGGGGTGGTCAACATTAGCTGGAGAGCAAATAGACTGACATAAGTAAAAGTATAAGTATTTGTGGAATGAACATTTCGTCATGAGAATTTTTTTAAAACTTCCTTAACATATCTGAGCTTACGTGATGAACAATGTGACGCTAAAGGCAATTAAAAATTGAAACATAGCTCACTTGGATAACTAATTCATGTGGATTAAAACAAAATGTTGACGCTTACTCCAACTTTGCCAATGTCATTAACTTGGATTAAGTCTTTCTTGCGTTGTCCAATGGATGCCCCTGTGCAGGTAACAACAAATAGCTTGCCCACATCAAGACAATTCGATTCAGTGACAATCAGACGAATACAAGGTGGCCACATTTCAGATGACTCTAAAAGTGAAAACAGAACAAACAAATGAAGAAAAATATGTCAGAAATAAATGTATAGAAAATTGTAAAGTAAACAATCAGGAGCCCAAATCTACTTTAGAATGGAAGCTGCATTGCATACTGATGTTTGTAGCAGTAGCTCTCTCGCTTTTTTATGAATGGTTATAGAATTTAAAATAACTTGAGCAAAATTTTTATTTATATGTTAGTTTTAGTAAATGATTTCTGGCCATATAGCAGCATAAGTTAGCATATCTGCTTTTACCTCTATTTCTTTTATTATTAATGCCTATAACTACATTAATCTTGTTGGTTCCAATCTGGTAGAAATGACTGCAAAACACTTTCCCCTCTTCAATTTATAGGCAGAAGCACACAAATGCATGCTGGGATTTCTTACTAGCCAATAAAATAGGCCTGTTCTCAGTTTCATATGATTCAGTCCTGATTTGTCTTGCCATGAAGCCAGAACACGATGTTTGCTCATCTGAACTTGCTCTTGTGTGTTAACCCCAATTCTCATTTTGCAAACTTTTTGCTATATTACTGTTGCTTTGCCTTATTACTGTTGATTTACCTTGTATATATTGTTTGCTTGCTTCATATTATTTATTTGCCCTGTTCTTTTCTTTATCTTGTAACTGTTTATTGCAAACTTTGTCAAATCATTTTGTTGTGCAGTTCTGCCATTTATTTATTTATATTTAATGATGACCACTCACTCTACAAATCTTTATCATTAAAATTTTCAATTTAAACAAAAAAAAAAAATCCTTATAATCCTTTGCATGTAGTTATTGGGAACCTTTCAGCTGTCTTTCATTTTTCTTAACTCACTGAATCTATAGCACCAGTTTACTGGGACAACACTCACCTAAAAGAATTACATGTCCTAACATATAGACTAACACAAGTCATTTGCCACTCCTCACTACTGATTTTTTTCTGAGACATGGACAGTTCTGAAATAGTGAAAACATTCATGGATAATGTAATGACATGCAGTCAAGTCTCAGTATTCAACAGATTAAAGCTACAAAACTAGTTTACTTTCATTAACTTAGTTACTAACATTTTAATATCTGTATTGTTACAGCACTATTACCTGGCTGTACTGGCCCATTTTGAGAAAAGCAGGAGATTAACATTTACAAGAAATAAATGACTATAAAAGATGCCAACAGTGACTTCTCACTGCCATTTTGGTTTCAATAAGAAACTGCGGTACACACAAAGCTAAACAACCACCCTCCAATCACAATAAAAATACATAACAGGATGCATTGTATGCTACTATATGACTTTGTTGGTTAGGAAATAGTAGTGAGTGCTAGTTAGTTTATAACACAAATGCTAGGGACCAACATTGACAAGCTTCTGGCAACTGCTGCAACCAAGCTGTCCCCAAATGTAATGCTCTGAAAGGAGGGAGCACAGGGTCTGTGGAGCACACAACCTCCATATACCTGCACCCTAGAGAGGTCACCACCAAAAGACTGAATTTTGATCAAACAGGGTACTAACATTATTTTGCGAGATAAAAAGATGCCTACTAAAGGGACCAACATTTCATGGTGCCTTGAAAATGTATATAAGATACAACAGGCAATGCAAGTTTCTTAAAGACAGAAGTACATCAATGGTGGCAGAAATATTAAAGAATTTAGGATTGATTAGCAATTCTTTACTGCAAAACTGATTCTCACTCTTTCAGTGGCAAGTGATTTTAGTCAAGTTACGTTTAAAAAAAAAAAAAAAAAAAGTTGTATTTTTGGTTATTTTCAAAATATTGTATTATAAGGAGAGATAAAAAACATGTAAAGCTGCTTTTTTTATCAAGGTAGCAATACATAAAAATAAACAGTTGAGAAAATAAAACAAACTTAAAAGAAACTGCATTAGAGATGCTTACTGCTAATGGATTCTTGATTATTGCTTTTTAGTACAATAAATTAAAAGGTTAAAAGAGTGCAGCCATTACTAATAGACTTTAAACTGCATGAAGTTAGTGATACTGATGATAGTTTTCTTCTGAATGTTAGCTGAAGATTGTTTCCAACAAAAATAGCACCATTCTGATACTCATAACCTTTCATGATTCTTTGCTTTGTGTACAATGCACACTTCTATTTTTTGTTGTTTTAATTGCAATATTTATAACTTTAAAATTACCTTGTCTTTGATGACATACAGGACCACTGACGTTTCGAGTTAAACTGTCTTTCTGATGAGAAATCTGTGAATAAAGTTCCATGCACGCTTGATAATCAGCATCATTTGTCACATCTGAACTCTCAGCATCCACATGGTCACTTCTGTAGAGAACAGGCTCTGCTGAAATACTTTTGCTGTTGTAAGGATCGTCTTCACATGGAACTAGATAAGACACAGCAGATCCATTCTCAAGAGTTTGGTACTTTTTCTAATTACAGAAAGAGGAAGAAACAAAGTAAAACTGAAGTTGATTTATATTTAATAAAGCTTATATGCTATTCAAATACACTTGGGAGAAAATAATAATGAGAGGTTCATATCCAAGAATAAAAAATTCAGGAGTCATAATTACGAAGGGTATAAATCAGTTCAAAATGCCAGGGAGGAAAATCAAAAGGGGACAAAACTTGTAATGCACAACTACCTGCTTCACCCACAAAGAACCAAAAAATCCACCTGTTGGGCAAAGTAACGTTCTTTTACTGGGGTAAGAAAGATTGTGATTGGGCAAGACTGGTAGGGATAAGCAAACAATTACCATATTTCAATAACCAACTAAAGTCATCCTGATCTTGATTCTTATTTTCTTTTTCTACACAGAAAATGCAAATTAATTTCTGAGGTAAGACATCATTTTCTCCTTCTTCGCCACAATACGTAAATAAAAATGAAAATATCATTGGATTATTGTCAACCCGTGCGCCTAAAGATTACATTTTCCAACATCTTTTATGATAATATTCTTATTAAAAATACTTTTTCTTTGCTGTTTTTTTATGGCTTTTAAGGCAGTTTTTTACAGTTAACCCTTAAGCATTTGACTCAATCCAACCTGCCTCATAAAATATCAGCTTTCAAAATCTCATGATTTATTGTCAGTTTTTCACTGTTTGCATAACTTCTTGCATTATTTCTGATGATGACGTCTTATTATGGCAGGGTATACATGGGAGTGGGTTACAGCAGGTTGAACATTGAGAGTGATATTTATAGGGCAGGTTGAATGCTAAAGTCCTAAGTCCCTTGTTCATAATCTGCAAGTATTTCTTTTTTTAATACAAATTTTTAATTAGTTGCTCACCATTGGTGTAAATTCCATTCTAAAATTAAATTTAATCAAAGGTAACATCAATTTCCCCCCTAAAGACAGCGCATTATTTTTATTAATACTTCCTAGTGTTGTATTCATTTTTAAAATGAAAAAGACATTTAGACAACACAAATTTTTTATAAATTAACAATTATTTTTATGATATCAAGCAAATCCATTCTCAAAAGTCAAGCATGTTTTTTTTTTAAATTCAACAACACAAAAAAGAAAAATACAGAGTAAATCTGAAACATTTTTTTTTCATATTTTGGAAGTTACAAATACCCAAATAGACAGAGTGAAGTGTGTATTAGGTATGAAATAATTCATAGAACACAGTAAGTTTTTTTGTAAGTATACATTTTAAAAAAGAACCAAAACAATATTATACATTATTTACAGACAGACTAATATCTTCATCTTTGTTGTTATGATCACACCATTTTAGCTGATGTGCTCTTCAGCCTTCTTCTGGTCACCTTCAGGAAATTTTGAACTGATTCTCTTATTCCACTGTCTATGTCTAGGGATGTCTTGCCTTGGTTAATTGCTCAGTTATTACTAGTTGTGTTTCCACAGTGACTAAGTATATACATACTACCCATTCCAGAGACTGAACTGGGGTCATCCTGCTTAGCATTTGGCTGGGAACATTTTATAAATATCAGGTATTATAATCCATGTCTTTGTGACAAACTGAATAAAATACACAATATTTTTAATAAGCAACTCATTTATAAGAAGCTATGCTCAAATTTGACTGACTCTCATTCAACTCCATTAGTGACCTCAGTGTCCCCAAAAAAAAAAAAAAAACAGAAAAGAACATATAATTAGACAAAAAGAGTTACTAAATAAATTATTTTGTCATATGTTCAACCAACTCTATTTTGACTACATTGGAATATAGCACTGGGTATGACAATAAACAACATCAGACAGTTTTTATTTCTATATTGTTTACAGTCAGACTAATATCCTCTTCTTGGTTGTTACAATTACAACATTATGGTCTTCTTCAGGTATCAATTAACTTTTAGGGAATTTCAAACAAAAACCTTTATTAAATCTACGAGGATAAACTGATTTTATTCTGTCGTCCATGTTTAGAGATAATCTCATCTTGATTAATTGTTCAGTTATTGCTAGTTGTGTTTCCACAGTGTCTGTGTATATACTACCTGGTCCAGGGATTGAACTGGGTTCAACCAGCTTAGTATTTGGTTGAGTAACATCTTATAAATATCAGGTATTGTAATTCATGTCTTTGGACCAGACTGAGTAATCTGTGAATCCAGGTAACCTTCAGGGAATTTTGATCTGAATTTTTTTATTCCATCTGCAGGTGTAAATTGCTCTCATTCTACTGTCCATGTCTAGGGATGTCTTGCCTTGGTAAATTGTTCAGTTATTGCCATAGTATATCCATACTACCCAACCCAGAGATTGAACTCACAATTATTATATCACAAAATTCACTAACCAACATTTTAATCTTATAGGCCATTGTCCTATAAAATTAAAAATTACAACTTGGAGCCTTAAAATTAATGATCTTTACTCCTCTGTAATAGCTCTCAAACTTGGCGCCTTCCACTGCTGCTTCTCTTTTTGTATTACCTGCAGATTTTTTTCAAGCCTAACACAGTGAAGAAAATGACCAACAACTGTATATTCTATTTCTTGCAGTTGTAGCAAAGGATATAAAGTTGAAACGAACCAACCCCTAAAAGTAAGGCTGAAAAAAAACCCCACCAAAACGCCATAATTAAGGGTAAAACAATGTAATCAGGTATGCCTGATCACATATGGAAAGAAAAGAGTACTCATCAACCCATGTGGAATGAAATAAAAATACTAGACAGGGAAGAATACTTGAAAATTAGATGTCTGAAGGCATCGACATATATGCTCGGTTATAATGTTAGTAGGCCTAGCATACATATGTGACCAACTAATTAAGAATGAACATCATGTACAATAAACACCAGTAACTAAAATAACTGAATCATGAGAAAAAAGACTGAAGAAGGAAAATGATACAAAAGAAAGTGAAGCAGCAATTGAGTCAGCCAAGTACGAAAAATATATATTTAGAGATTCTTGATAAAATCCCAAGAAGAATCTGCAATGTTATTGGTTCAATGTCAATTCTGCACCAAGGACTGTTACGTCAACTTCACATCCAAACCAGATAGAGTAGTTTCCCTTAGGCACATGTTCTACTGCAAGTCAAATTGTTTTCAGCAAACAAAGTTAAATTTTCAACCAAACATATTACTATACAATTTTGTAGTAAGAGTTACAACTTATAGAATAATCATACTGTTGTTAACCTAAAAAGGGTTACTAAATGAGGAATAACCAAAACAAAGGTTGGAAATGAAATGGTAGTCTTAATAACATCAACAAAATACAATACTCGCCAGTGGTGTGAAGTAAGTAAACCCCTGCTAGTGGGGAACTACTTAGACAGCATATTACCCCCACTTATAATAGTGTCCAACACATATTTACGAGGATTGGGACATGCCCACTAGTGTTCATAGGTACAGTAGATAACACATACATACCTTGTTTTTGTGTGACTTTTTCTTGGGTGATTTCTCTTCTTTAATTTCACCTTCTTCCAATTCACTGGATTCAGTCTGACTTTCTTCATCAGAGTCTGTTGAACTTGCACAGCTGTCACTGGCACTGTCTACACCAGTTTCACCATTATACTCGGATAAATCGACTTTGGAGTGGAATTCATATTCCTGAGTGGAATGATTGTAGTAAAAATAAGTACCTGTTCGGGGATCATAATAAAGTGTGCTGCTCTGAAAAGACAGAATAAAGGATAGTAAGGACAAAAGTTAATAGATTGGGTGAAACAATTTCTTACCAGCAGTGGTTTTTCTTGAAAAAATAATTTTTAAAATGTATTTAATGTAATATTTAATCATGAAAATTTAACATCAACTTATTTTCAAAATTATAATAATTTAAATGGGATTTCAAACTACGACATACACTCGAGTACTGTGCGAGTTTTTATGATCAGTTATTTTACACAAAAAAATCAGTTATTTTACACAAAAAAATACTGGAGGGGTCACGCTATACACAGATTTTTTTTGAAGAGGTTAAAAATCATGCATCTTCAGTGACTGGTTACTCTATACATTGGAGGGGTTAAAATTCATGCATTTTTGGTGATTGTACCCTATCTGGTAGGCATACATTCTCATGGTAGTTTTGTCTAATCATAATGGTACAAAAAAGAATGAAGACCATTTATTTGCTATAAAATATGTCCAGGAAGAGATCCAGTACTACAATATTTGACTATGGTAGGCCAACTAGTATTGCTCAGAAGCTGAGTCCACATTATGCACAAACTATATACAAAAATCAGGATTTCACAAAAAAAAATTCAAGTGTCACACTATACTTGAAATAGTATACATGGTAGAAGTAGGTAAGATTAAAAAAAACATCTCGGCCTAAACTCCATAATGTTATTTCATATTTATTTACTTTTTTCTCAACTGGAGTAGATAGATTTGCTCATCATCCAATTCACACTCTTCCCCAGTCTTTTGAACTGGAGTAGAGGTTTATCCCTTATTTACTGTTTAGGATTGGGTTTCCAAGTCCTCCTAAAGTTTTTTAATTCTTTTTCACTCCCAGTTGTCCCCTTTGCATTTTAGTGGCATTGTCACCTTGCTTGGGGTAAATTGATTAAAAAAAACATTACATTATTTTTAGCTTTTCTTGTCAAATAGCATTTTTTCAAACCTCCAATGAATCAGTTTAAGATGTAAGTGATTCTTCATTGTGCTGTGTTCCTTCAGGATGTGAGCGATCATGGCTCCTCACAACTTCCTGTCTTTTGTAGCCCTAAGTAAATTCTTTCTTTTTACTACATCTCCTTACTCAAATAATACACAGTAGTATTGTATTTTATCCTATTCATCATTTTTTTTTCAAGCAAACAGGCAAAAAAAAAATGTTTTTTAGGATGGTTAAGACATATAAAATAAAGAAATATAATGAAAAAATTAAAAAAAAAGAAGTGTGCAGAAGATGTAAGAAACACTTGATTTGTAGATTTACCAGTTAAAGTGAGCTACCAGGCTGGCATCTCGGCCCCAACCTTTCACTGTCAAAATGGTTAAATGTAACTGTCTCTTCTACTCAAACAGCTTCTTCTCCCACACTTCCCATCTGTGGAACTCTCTTCCCCTTACTTGCTTCCCTTCAAATATTCAAGTGTAATATCAATCGACATCTGACACCCTCTATCCTTTCCCCAAACATGCCTCTTTACTCTTCTCAATCCTCTGTAACCCCTTATGTGCTAGTGGCACTCCCACCTTGCTTGGGGTGAATTGCTTTAAAAAAAAAAAAAAAATTGTATTTTTCCATGTAACATCTGAATATATATATTTTTATAGAGATTAGTTAAGAGTTTATTATAGAATGACCAATGCAGTTACTTACTGAATCATAGTAATAGCCACTATGAGAATCATAGTACATTCCTGAAGAAGGATCAAAAACAAAGGAAGAATCTGGAGCATGAGAAGTGCTACCATCTCCTGAGCCTTCATCCTGTCCTTGGAGAGAGTTGTCTGGATAACTGCCCACTTGATCTGCATTCTCCCCATTAAGACCTTTCTCTTTGTCCAGATCCAACTCTTGGACCATTTTCTCAGCTACACCTTTTATGCTGTCAGCAATTGACAGTGAGTGCTGTCCACAAAACTAGGGTTAATAGAAGACAAAAAAATATAATGAAAACAAAAATATCTTCCGATCAATGAGGAAAGTTTATGAAACAGAACTAGTTTGAGATTTGGAAAGTATGTCGAGAGCAAAACTGATTTTCTTTCTAATTTTTTTCTATTTCTTTTCCATTCATATTCTCTCTCACATACAAAGCTGGAATAGAGATCAACAAATTACATTATAACAAATGAGACAACATGCACAACATAACATAATGTTTGTATAGGAAACCAACAGTTATGTTTGTAAGTGAGCATCTTGAAATGTGATACTTTGATTAGTCTCTATAACAGAATAGAGGTATAGCAGAAAGATAAAAGACCTACTCTCTTTATCCATTAATGCCCACCATCTGATCTTTAATATGAAAACCATCTGATGTTTGATTTAAAACAGGCAGTAAAACAATATAGACTGGTTCAGCAAGAACCAACAAAAACTAGAATCACAGGGACAAAATAAAACAATGATCAACAGATATCCTATATCAGACAAACAATGGACACCTGATGATGGCCAGAGGGGTGGGGGACTTGGCCAAAACGTTATGGTTTATAATAAGGGAGATGAGAACAATAATTTGAATAAATTCAAGTATATCGACAATGTCTTACCTCAAAAATCAATTTCTTTTTTAAAATGATGTTCACCCTGTACAGGGTCCAAGAGCCACTTGAGGTAGGGGGCTACTGAGTTAGAGGCACCATCCCAAGCAAGGTGATAATGCCACCAAGATGCAAGGGACCACAGGAAGTTAAAGAGAAAGAAAAGACTTTAGATGACTGATGACTGAACTTTTACATGCACACATTTGTATTGCACACACATGGATACACACAGTTTCTAGTAGGTAAGTTTTAATGATTTTCTCTTCCTTTTCAGCTGTGTACACACTATTATATTTTCTCTTTTGTTAACATTTATTAGTTATATAAAACTACATGAACCTATCTATGTGTCTGTGGTGACAATGGATAAAACAGAAAAATGAATTTGTGTTCTCTGTGCATTTTTCTTTGTTTAAATGATGTTCATCCTGTATAAAGCCCAAGGGCCACTCAAGGCATAGAGTCTTATAGAGTAAGAAGCACCACTCCAAGCAAGGTGATAATGCCACCAAGATGCAAGGAGCCACTAGAAGTGAAAGAAAAAGAAAAGACTTTAGAGGGAACCAGAAACCCAATCCAAAAAAGAAGACAAGTTATAAACTTCTTTTCCTGAACAAAAGATCGGGGAGATATGTGAACCAGACAATAGGCAAACCTATAATTTATACTGGATTAATTATAGTGGGCATTAATGGATTAATATACAAGAAGCTGGCTATATTTAAAGAAAAATATTACGTCACAACCATCACTCATATAAAAGATTTTTCCTATTTTCTTTTTTACCTTTTCCATACCCCAATCAGGGAACTGTTCCTCACTGGCATGTAAATCATAAACTTTCTCTTCTGTTTCTTTTGTTTTGTTCCCTAAAAAAAAAGAGAAAAATAAGAATACACACTTTAGAAGAAAAAATAAAATAAAATATTCAAAAACTTATTCACAAATCTTTATTACTATAAAAGTCTGTGAATGTTGCTTGTATGTTTGCCAGAAGTCTTATATAAAGAGTGGGTGAAAGAAAGATATGAATTTATTATTGTGTAGGAAGCAGAGGGAGAGAAGGAAATGAAGAAAAAAAATTCTCTCTCTTTCCACTCATCTCTCTCTCTCTTTCCATCTTCCCATGATTGCGTATGTACTTATTTAGATTTAAGCTTTCTTTAAGCAAACAATATTTTAAATATTTTATTTCAACTTTCTTCAAACAGACAATTTTTTTTAATGTTGAAAGCAACTTCAATGTTTCATAATCTGAACATTCAGCAGGTAATATATATATAATATATATATATATATATATATATATATATATATATATATATATAGAGAGAGAGAGAGAGAGAGAGAGATATGATTTAAAAATATGATTTGTTTATACAGTAAGTATTTTTATTTAAACTTTCTTCAAACAGACAATTTTTTTAATGTTGAAAGCAACTTCAATAACTGCAAATAAATGTATTTTTAAAATATCTCTACTTTCACAAACTCTTCATGAAACTGAATGTAAACAGTAACACAAGGTTGACTCAACGGGTCACTGGTGGTCTAGTACAAATTAAAGTTATTACTAATAATAAAAAAAAGAATTAGAAATTTTTAAGTGAGTATTTATCCTATAAAGTTAAAATTTTTCTGTCAATGAATTTATATTTGTCAAACTTAACTGAACAAAATGCAAGACCAGATATGATTAAATAAAGATAGGAAGATTATGTTACTCCATGCTTCCAAATGGGAATGGCCTGCCAACCTTGAAAATAAGCATTTGAAATCTGATTTTTCAACTGGTTTTAGTCTCTGGCATGTGTAAGAAATACATAATTATCACATGAAGGTCTAAATGTATTGTTCCAAGCTTTGCTTAATAAAGCACAACACAACGAATCTGCTACATTCACTGAGGATCATGTTCACTACAACTTTTTGTCAGACTGGTTTGCTAACCATTTCTTCAAAGTGAGGCTTCACGACCAATAAATGTATTTCGCTAAACATACGCCAAGGGACGTAACTCTTGTCTTTTATCAAAAAATAACTTACCATTTGAATAATCAGTTAAGTGTTGAGTCTGCGTTGATTTATCACAGCCATAATGCCTCTGTTTGTTCTCGTTTCTGTAGTCATACAGTTCTTTAGTCAGTTGGTCAATCTCTTTTCGCATGCTCTTCTGCTTAGCATTTGATGTGCCAACTTTTTCCTTGGTTTCCCTCAGAGCTTCTCTCAGTTTTTCATTTTCTTCCTGACATGTTTCCAGGTGAATTTCTCCCGCACTAGGATCCTTCTGACAGGTGAGAGATTAGCAAGCAAAATAGATGCATGTTAAAAAAGGGGCTGACATATCGAGGATCAATTTAACAACTTCTCTCTTAGAGTGGCTATTCGGCCATCAACTCATTTTAAATTCTGGTAATTAAACAGGAAGATCTGTGGTGTGATGCAATGAATAACTGCCTGGAATGAGAAATCAGAGTGCTGAGTTCAAATTCCAGCTGTGTTCATTACATTCACCTACAGGCAAATACCACTGGGAAAGATATGGATCTATCTCTTCTCCCCCAGCTATGGGTTAAATAGCAGGACATAATAGTCGTGAATCAAAAGAGATATGATCGCCCAAGCATATGGCACTTAACTAACTGAAAGTGGATGGAAAGATTTATTTGATCGATGAAGGTATTGTTCACTCGTATCAATACATCATTTTTAAATGCATTATCACCAAATTTATTTTGATATTTCCAAGTATACTTTTTTGTTGATAGTTTGCACATCAGGTTCAGTTCAGGGTTTCATTGCAAATTGTTTCACATCATAAAAAGCTGTTTTGTTGTAACTAGCAAGTTGCTGGCAATGGGTCCTCCAGAACATAGGCAATTTTGTCCAGGCCCAGATTTAGATGAAGAGAGGCTCTAGACTATTCTACTTGTGAAGCCCCTCCAAATCCCCCATTCTCACAAGTAGAAGAAAATGGAAGAATGTTAAATTAAACAATTTCAGTAAAGCTGAGGATGATGATAAGTGTTTAAAATTCTACAGTTGACAATTACTCCTCTAAAAGACATAAGATGTTATTGTTAAATACAATATGTGATTGAAAAAATGCATGAATGTTAAAATTAAAAAAATCTATGAAGAAATCATTGAGTTATTAGGTTAGGACAGTATTATTCTGTAATGCACTATAAGGAAAATTACTGAAGGGTTATTTAGAGTCTACAATGCGTTATGACAGTACATGTAGGAAAGGCCTATGATTGTGTCAAAAATATTATACACCATGGCTGAAGGCCTCTTGCTCTAGATTTTGAGGCCATATAGGCTTAGCAGGCTGAAGCCTATTGGTAAATCCGACACTGGTCATGTCTCTCCATAACAGTTTCCTTTATTATCTGTGAACTGCCATGTCTGCTTGGAAAAGACAGTAGTGTGGTTTCTCATTGCCTTCTCTATGGTTTTGAATTCAATGTAGTCTCCTTAGGCTGGTTGCCAACCAAGCCTAGAGTGCTGAGAGTATCCTGCTATTTAATCCATAGCTGGGGGGAGGCAAAAGGATATTAGCGTGAAAGTGAATACAGCAGGTTCAGAAATTGGAATCTATTTGTTGGTTTCATTTCCTGCGATGATGTTATGTTACTTGCACCCCCTCCTCTAGTTTTGGCAATTAACCCCAACACCCGACTTGTGACAGAAAAAAACAAATTTTTCTTTGTGTGAAGAACTACTTACCTTCATGATCTTATTCTATTAATTTTGTTGCTGTTTCTACTTTGCATTAAATCAACCAGACATGAACATGTATCCAGCCATATGCTTTACAGGGCTATAACCCATTCCCTATGTTGAGGAATTAGTACCTGATTGGTAGTTTATGGACAGGTCTCTGCTACTCATTTTTTGTTGTGGACCATTACTGGAGCTTTTTTTTATGTTTCCTTATTATGCTTTTGTAATTTTACCATTTTTATGTGAAAGTGCTTCGTCTACATTACCGACAAAATTGTCTCTCACCAATTACCTAAGATCTGATATCAGAGCTCTCCCACACAAGAGGTCACAGCAGAGGAATTCATTAGAACTAATGGAAAGATGTCATTTACCACTTCTCAAAAGGTAAGTTGTTTTTCATTCTATTCTCTTCCCTTGCTGGCCATGTTTGTTCTTCTAGGTGAGTTGCTCTTTTGCTGGGTAACACTAGTTACCCAGCAAAATTAAATTACTGGAATTCACCACACTAAACCACTCTAAGGAGGAGGAGGATGTTAAAGTGATCTTGTATCTTTTCATAGCAAAACATTCATACACCTCTGGTGATTTTATAATCTTGAGGTGGAATGCCTTGATATTTTCATGATTCATCCTATAAGGTGGAGTGATACAAAAGGCACTGTAACCAGAATTTCTTTTTATATTACTGTAGATTAATCACAAATAACAAAGATAATTTTTTATTAAATTTTATAAAAGTTAATTACTTAAAATTTAAATTCATAATCTGGAACACTTATCGATAGTAATATATGAAAAAAACTCCAAATTACGAATTTCAATTTTTTTTTAAATTTTTAAATCTTAGGAAATCATATATGACATTTTTTCTCCGGGCTGCATTTTTGGAATAAAAATTTGATTGAACCTTGCCAAATTTTATGTGATAAAAAAGTACATTTAAAAATAAAAAAACAGAGAGGGTTAAAGGGAGATAACCGCGTATTCGATGCCAGAACATTATCATTGATAGTTCTTCCCTCCAATTTGTGGAGCTTAGTTATTATATTCTTAATATTTGATATAAATGCAAAAATATCACAATGATAAAATCGGTCAATAATTATCTATAACTATTTATAGTGGGACTCATGCAGGCAATTACATGTAATCTATAATAATATTTTAAATTTTGAAATCATATTTCTTTTTGGTACATGAATTTTTTTCAAACTATTTCTAAGTCTTTGATTATCTTTCAATCATTCTACCTCACCTGCTACCTTCTGCTGCTGCACCCGTAAGGTGTGACACACCACTCTCATATGAGTATATTTTATTTTAGCTTTCGTTGAAATGAATTTAAATAGTAAACTGAACCCACAGCCCTATTAACTTTTATAAGATTTAATAAAAAATTTATTTTTTGATATTTGTGATCTGAAGTGCATAATATGTAGTATGAAAAAGAAAAAAAAATGATTACTTCTGTTCACAGTGCCTATTGTGCAAGCCCACTATAATTTTAAACAAAACTCCTCAATGAAGCAAAAGAAAACCAACCCCTGTAGATCCAGAAAAGATGCATTAACAGATATATCTATACAACAAGAAATGTTTAGGGAGTATAGATTCCCCACCCCACAAAAAAAACAAAAAACATGGTTCAGGTTTTACCTGTAAAATATCCAGATTGATTGTTCTATTCCTTTCTTCCTCCAGTTTGTTGCATTTTGTCTGTGTGAGAGCCAACTGTTGTAACAAACACTGCAACTGGACATCCCTCTCTTCCAGGCACTTGTTGGCAAGTTCCACCTCTTTTCGAAGTTTGTCCACATCCTCAATGAGTTTGTCCTGCAGTTGCAGCTGTTGCCGTGCCAAATGTAGAGCATCTGTGGAGACCTGAAGTTCTTGTTCAAGCTTCTCTACTTTATCCCGCAATATCTGCACTTCATCAGAATCATTCATCTCACTTCTAAAGATATAAAAAAAAATATTAAATATTAAACCTTTAGTCACTGTTTAAAAGAAAGAAAAATATTAAGATGATACAATATATTAAGTCTAATCATTGTTTCATTTTTTCCAACAGCATCTGTTAAATTTTGATTGACAGTTAATGAATCCAATAGATATTATAGAGAAAGATTAATATTTATAGTTAGGTTGGTTGATTTTATAACAGGTTTTTATAACAGGTTTTTATAACAGGTTTTTATAACAGGTTTTTATAACTCTTGCCAAATATTAATTTTTAAACAAGATTGTTTATCTTTTTTATAATTTTTGCTCATTTTGTTTTTTATTTTAAAATTATATATGACAGACTAAAGTTTTCAAACAAACAGCATTTGTAATTTTTATTTTTACTTCCTAAAGATCAAGATAAAATATAATAGTACAAAAGTAATCATAAGCTTTTACTTAACAGCCCTTAGAATCTGTAATCCCCAATTCCTGCCTGAGGAAGAGAAATACATTGAAAAAAATGTCAAACTCCTCCAATGTTTGAATTATTCCCTGTATAATACCAAATGTAAAGCCAACAAAGTGCACAGAAGAAATATACAAAAAATCCAGACAATAATAATAATCACAACCATAGCAAAAGTAGGCACATAATCCTACGTACCATCTCCATAACAGCCACCTTCGAAAATAACTTATACAACCATTATCTGTCTATATTTCTGAGATAAAAATGAAAAAAATGGTTGCTGATAAAATAATATATAATAATAAATTATAATACCCAGAAATTCATACACAGCTGTCCTCGTGGACACATGGCACAGTGGAGACATGTTTTGGTTAGATCCAGTGACAGGACCCAAAGAGTGTGAGCTCAATACCCGGTTAAGGCAGTGGAGAACTTGGAGAGGAGAATTAACAGGAGATAACTGATAACTGACATCCATTAAAATGGTGTATAGAACTAGAACAGTCTACCCCAGTGAGCAAAATAAAAGGCTCAGTTTGACATTCCTGAAGAAGGCCGGAGCATACAACGGCCAAAATGTTGTAATGAATATAGCGACAAAGATGAGGACAATAATCCAAATAATATAAATAGTTATACAACCATAACCTGAAATTCTAAAATAATACAAGATAAAAATAATAAGAGATATAGTTAGCACCAAAACAACAGGACAGAAGCAGGAATTTGCAAAATAGATTGTACAAAATACCTAATTGTGTACAATTGGCTAAACATCTAGAAGCCTCAAAAAAGACTATATAAGCATTGCAGAGATATGCTGCATAACAGCACTTCAAACACATTGGTAGTTCACAGTAGTTTTTTATGTGGATATATACTTTTAAAATGTTCATTTTTAAAAGAATATTTAGAAATTTCTGTTTTTTTTTTTATATTCACATGGGAAGTTTATGCAGGATTAATGTATAATAATGTCTCCTTTAGACTAAGTTAGGATTTGACCCTTTCACTTCAACTTAATGTAGAGAGATTATTTCAGACAAGATAATTTCTATGCAGATCCCAGCTACAATATGACAAGAATGGATCTACTGTTTCTAGACATTCAAAAATTTCTTCAGTGCCCATAATGAAGATTTGTGAGGGGAATTCCAGAAGCTTTGAGACGTTTTTTTTTAGGTCAGGCAGTTATAATTGTCCTAGATTATTGTAATTTTGGTATATATATTATGATACATCTAATAATCTGACCTGCTTATTTTTTGTTAATTCTGTTATGTATAAATTCATTTTCCTCATATGTTAAGGTTTTATTACAATTCTAATCATTGTTTTTTAAAACAACAAACATTGCCAAGGATAGAGCAGTGTCAAGGGAAAAACCAATCATTTTGACACTACATTTTTTTTTTGTAGGTGCAAAGGTCTAAATTTGCCCATAGTTTGATGCATACACTCTTCCTTGAATAGACATGTTGAAAAAAATTGCTAAATATAAAATATACATTACTTAGACCTACAGAGTTAATATTATCATCTTAGTATAAATGATGATGAAAAGTTGTACATCGCTTTTGAATTTCTGGGATGAAGAGTTATTATTATTTACATACGGACTATTATCCTCATCTTAGCTGTTGTGCCCTCCGTCCGGTCTATGTTGATCCAGGTAACCTACAGGGAATTTCAAACTGAACCCTTTATTTAATCTACTGAAGTAGAATGTTATCAATCCACTGCTCATGTCCAAGTATATCTTGCCTAGTTCTTATTTAGTACTGCTCTGTTATAGTTTGCCGTTTCCACAGAGTCCAAATGAACACAATCCAGCCCAAGGATTGAACTTACAATTACTATATCACCAAAATCATGAACCAACACTTTAATCCACAAGTCTATTAGCCCGTAACATGGCTTTCCTCTGCCTTTTCTATAAATATTTTCATGGCAGTTGTTCCAGTCAGCTTTGTACAATAAGTGGCCTTGATTAAATGTAAATGGTAGAACTGCTCAACAAACGGAATTGACAAAGTTTGCAATAAACAATGACTTCAGTATTTTTTTCAAACAAAGTGGCAAGAAATTTTGTTCTCCCCAAGAATATTGTATTGTAGAGGTGGTATCTGCTGACCTGGGTTGGGATGAAAAAATGCAGAAAAAATATAAGGAGCAGGCCATGCAGACAAGAAATAGAGGGTTAAAATAGCATAGAGTGTTAAGTAACATAGTTGAAATAAAATTCATAAATAAATCTTTTTAATGATTAGGTAAAGTGTGTTAAATAATAGTTTAGCAAACTATTATTTTTAGGGAGAAGTGTATCTCAGCTCCGACTTCGGGGTGAGATGTAAGACATAATAAGAAAGTTGATTTTGATTGGCTGAATTAGCATGGGAATGACAAACAGAGAAAGGTTTTTCTTGACTGTCAAGCAATGTAGATGTGTTTTCTTTCATGTCTGAAATAGCTTCCTAGTGAGTGGGGGGGGGGATGACCTCCACTGAATAGTTAGATAATGTATATGCCAACATGATTAATAAAACTAATTAAGTTAGTGTTCTCTGTGCCAGACCAATCAACTAGTGATCACTGGCCAAGAGAAAAAAAAACCAAGCTGAGATCATTCACTGCTGTCAAAATGCAATCAACATGGAAAGGCAGTCAACTCATGCGTCTGAAAATTTTGACACCTTTTCCTTTTTCAAGCCATAATAGTAACATTTAGCTCTTAGCACTTAACAAAAATTTGAGGTAGGAAAACCCCAGATACTTCTCGTATTACTTACTAAATTATCTGGACACACATTACGCACATCTATAAAAACATACAAGAAAAACTGTATATGCTTTACTAATTCTTTATCTTATCATTTTGTTGTATTCCGATCTATATTTGACCTCACAATTTTACTCAGTATTAGTTTCTTGTGTCTCCAACACCACATAACAGTCAGATAATAAATAATACTCGTTATATTGTTTCCACATCTTGCCGTTTCTCATTTGAATGAGTATTTTTGTATATATAAATGTAAAGGGGTTTATAATTATTTACTCAAAGTTATAACTCCCCAACATATGTGTAGTGAACTACCGCTGAGGGCAAAGAGGCCCAGAGTTGTTATGCATTTTTGACCCTGATGTGATTTGAACATGCAACCTTCTGGACTCAGACATACTACCGTTGCGCCACAAGGCCATGTACATGTCTCATTCAACCTCACCAACTCCTGGTGCTGTCTCCTTGTTTTTTACTCCCGGCTTTCCTTTCTACCAGTGTAATGATGCTGGGTCAATAGATAGCCAAACTTCTCAATTCTTTACAATTGGAATTGACTTTGCTTTTGTGGTCAAGATTGTTGCAAAAATGCATGCAACCCTGGACCTCTCTGCCCTCATTGTAGTTCACTACAAAAATGGAAGTAGTGATAGAGCAATAGCAGACAAATTTCTTTTATTCCAAATGTCATTAGAAAGAAAGAAAAGAGTGCTGAAATGCTACGTGATATCAATCCTAAATGGCAATGATCACTGGACAATCCCACAGATTAAAAAGAGATGATGCAACCAAGATGTGATTGTACAGGAGCATGCTGAGAATCCTATGGACGGAGCATATGAGCAACAAGGAAGTTTTAAGAACAATGGAAACAAAAACAAAATGGAAACATACTTTAAAATCAGAAAGAAACTTTTGAAATTTCTTGGAAGGAAAGTTTGGAAAATTTGACGCTCAAGAGACATATTGAGTGGAAACACCAAATAACCTACTATGTAAAAACGGATGGCAGAACGGAACTGAGTGGGATAGTCAGGAAACAAAAGTTTCAAAAGATAGGAAATTGATTGCCCACATCTTGAACGATCACAGCAAGATTAATATTATTATTTAAAGAGTAAATTATTGACGAACTGAGAAGGGAGATAACTTTTAAGGTAAAGGGAAATAACCGATAATTGTTTTGGTAAACTTCGGGATTTTTTTTTCCAATGGTAAATAAATGATACGACAAAAAAACAAATTTTCTGATTACATTTACAATTCGCAAAATCTTGAAATGATTCCCAACTAAATTAGATACTATATGAATTACTAAGTTAACGTTAAAATTCATAAAATAAATGATTCTAGGATTTTTACATGTTTTCCAGTCATTGTCATTTTTCGAGTAATTTTAAAAATAATAAAGAAAGGAAGTTTGAGTTTGCTGTTGGGATTTTTAAGTTTTTACATCAAAACAAAATAAGAAAAAAAATTACTTTAAAATAAATATCAAGCGATTTTTGCATATGAACTTTTTACGCTATATCGGCTATTTTTAAGACGTTACTTCGAAAACTGAAACAGCTAATAATCGTAAATTTGAAATAAAAATTTATCATTTAAAATTGCTATTTTTAACTTGACAATGAAAGAAACTTGTCCAGTTATTTTTCTTTTTCCTGTTCTTTTTCTCTTTCCGTCTTTTTATATTTTTTTTTAACTGGCTACACGCCAGTTAAAAACCAAAATCGCGAACAAGACAGTTCTTTTAGTTCTGGTTAAAAAAGGAAACTACAAAACTGGAATATATTATTTGTTAAATACTTTGAACGGGAGCAAAAAAGTACTGAAATAAATAATCAAAGCATTTGAAGGCGACAAAAAGGGATCTTGTGAAAAATTAATTTTTATTCCCTATTTTACATCATTGATGTGAATTCAGAAAAAAGACGCATATTGCCGATAAATAGATAATTCGTATAAAATGCAAGACATTAACCAACGACTGGACATCGTTTACATTTTTATGTTGAATAACACAACCTAAGCTTACCTTTCTTCGCATCACCTTTAGGAGCATGCCACCATAGCAATAACAAATATGGAGCCGCATATGCGTATCATATTTTAAATTGTAAAGTTAATTGTTCCTAAACAAAAATAACATAGAAATGAACATATTTACAAACACTGAAAAAAGTGAGTTAATTTATTAGTTGATGGACTTTTTTCTTTAATAAGGCATCTTAGTTTCGTAATTGATCCATGCCAGAAAGGAAAGCATTTGTTGATAGATCCAACTTTCTATTGCGGTGTAAAATCTTCTCGAATGACAAACTTGACCACCGGATACTTTCTGCTATGGATTATGACGCAATAATTTATTACATAGAAAAAAACATTTGTCGTTTAAAGAGTATAATTTTCTGAAAATGTTTTATTATCAATGCTTAACGAAGTGTTAGAAAAATACTAACTTACTAAATAAAAAAAATATTTGGAACTACTAAAGACTGGTGACTGGTCCAATATTGGGGTGAAATTATTTTTGACAGGATTCTTTCAAACTTCCTTAAGCCGTGATACTTGTTAGAATTGAAAAAGTACCAATATTTTATCATTTTTTTTTTCATCCTTTCTAGCACGTTCGAAATTTTGGTAAAAATCTTTTTTTTTTTTTTTTGCGTCATCTAAATTTCCTTAGAATCTTGGACGGACCGTCCAAGATTCATTAAGGAAATTTAGCGTCTTTTTGGGCGTTAAAGGTAAATTACACTTCCTGGTTAAACTGAAGGGACTAGAGAGTACAAGCTTGTCAATCTGACTGAGTAGTGAGTTCTGTCCTCACTGGGTGCTCCTTAATATCGGCTTTGTTCCACATCTAAGCTGCACTTAGTAAATCTTTTTCTTTTTATGTATCGTGTCCTTTCAGACGTAGGCGATCATAGCCTTCCACTTTCCCTTATCCCTTGTGGCTCTCAACAGGTTTTGTGTTTCTACCAACTCCTCCAGACCATGCTCCGCCATCCACCTGCCCAAGCCCGCTACGTATGTCCTGTACTACTTTCCCCTGTCTCTTTTCCCCTCTATTCGTCCCGTGAGTATCAGATTCTCCAGACCCTCCTTCCTCATCACGTGTCCCAGAAATTTCATCTGCCTATTCCTTATAAGCTTCCTCCTTGTTTGAATCCTCTCCAAGACCTCATCGTTGCCCACATGCTCGGTCCATGATATCGTCAGCATCCTTCTATAGAACCACGTCACCGCCGCCTCGAGCCTCTTCTTTATCCTTGAGGATACCATCCAATATTCGCTGTCGTATAGGAGGACCGATGTCACCTAGCAGCTTACTCTTTTTTTTTTTTATCACTATAGAAATCCTCCTGTCTCGTAATACTCTGCCGAGCTTCTGGAATGCATCCTTGGCCATCCCAATCCGTCTTCGGATCTCAGCGTCGCACCTACCATCAGAACACTTCCCAGATACTGACACTTCCGCGCATGTTTGATTTTATTGTCCCCGACCTGCAAATCATATTTTGGGTTCATCCTTCTACTGATGACCATACAATATACATTCTGTCTTGTAGTTTAGGTTTAGTCCTTTCTTCTCTCTCTCCCTCGCTACTTTCTGTAGGAGGTTTTGTAGTTTCTTTTCCGTGTCTACTATCAGTACCGTGTGATAAAAGCGAAAGGAAAATCTGCAATATTATTGGTCCTGACCTTATGCCTCGGCTTCAGTCATTTTCACACTGTCGTGACATAGGTTCTCTGTGCCTTTTCTATAAATATTTTCATTCTAATTGTTCTAATGAACTTTTCTTTTTGGTACGTAGACTTTATGAATTTAAGTACATTATTAGATTGCCGGCAAAGTCTCATCATCTTACTGTCAAAATGGCTAGATGTAATTGTATCTTCTATGCAAACAGTTTCTTTTCACTTGTGGAACTCTCTTCCGGCTTCATGCTTTGCTGTTAAATTTGATCTTCAAATAATTAAATTCACTGTCAATCATCATCTTATGTTTTCTTGATTCCTGTTCTTTTATTGTTCTCTCTCTTTAATATTTTTTTCGTATTTTTCCAAACTCGTAACACATTGCATCTTAGTGGCTCTATTACCTTGCTTGGGGTGAAGAAGTGATTTAAAAATATAAAAGAGGTCAATGCGCTTACATTCTCTTGTTCAATTAAAGATAGACTCAACTAAAAATACAAAAGCCTAACTTAGTATGGTTTATAGAACTGGCCCAATGCGTGTTGGTATGAGTTTTTTTTTTTACAGCATTTGATATTTCCAAGAGGTTACCCATCAAGGTGTTGAGCAAGCTCAAAGTTGTTTCACGTCAGTGATTCGGCGTGAACATGTTTTCAACGCGATATCGCCGTAAGCCACCTTACTAACAAGCTTGTGTAAATGGATGACAGAACAGGAACTGAAAGAGGTAGTAAGAAACAGATTTTAGAAATACAAAGGATGGGAATTTGTGGAGAGCCATGATCGCTCACTTCCTGAAAAGACATAAAAAGTTTTTTTTTTTTAAAGTCAGAATGCGCTAGCAAAATGATCCAAGGGAGATAACTACTTCGCTCAAAGGGACATAATTTTGCTTTTTAATTTTTGTTATCAAATAAAGTTAAGTCAGTTATTTCTAAAGAAAATCTTACACACACTTTCATTTACAAAAAGCTCACCGTAGAAATGTAAATAAATTGATGTTTTAAATTCTGTCATAATTATTAGTAATTCCTCTATTATATTTTTGTGTACATGGCTAATTACCAATGCTGTTATATGTTGCAGTAATGCACTGAGTTTAAAAGCAGAGACAATCAAGCACATGTAAATGACGAGTTGTCATTCTCAGTTGGTGAGAGGAAATCAAATAAATTTCAACAAGGCGATATTTTCATGTAGTTTTATATAACTGAATAACAAAGGATAGAAAATACTCTAATATGCATGCAAATATAGCTGTAATGAAAGAAGAAAGTAAAATTTAAAAATTGTTTGGCTGCTACATGTATATATGTGTGTGTATGTGTGAAAGTTCAGTCACTAAGGGGAAAGATATCCCTTTATCTAGGAAAAGGTCCTGTGCTGGTGTTACTTTTGTCATTCACTAAAAAGAAAAAGAAGAAAAGAGAAAGAAGATGGCAGCTTTGGCAAATCAAACAAAACCATGTGGAAATAACCCATATATATATTACTATGAAGATTGCCTATAGGAATGAAACAGACTGCCACCATTGAATATTGACTTCTGTATCCATTTTTATATTTACATATGCTCAATTCCTGATATTGAACAGTTAAACCAATAAACATAGCATACCTTAAAACTATTTTATCTCACACACACACACACATACATACATACATATATATATATATATATATATATATATATATATATATATATATATATATGAGTTACGGTGGAGTAATGCATAGTGGCTTGGATTGAGAAATCAGAGAGCTCAGTTCGACTTCCAGTCGAATCCAGTTACATTCAGTTACATGCTAATACCCTTGGGGAAAGGTATGAATCCTCTTCTTCTCCCTCCAGCTATGGGTAAATAGCAGGACAGACTGGGTTCTATAGCCTTGGATGGCAACTGGTCTAGGAGAAGGACAACTCTGAAATCAAAACCTGCGGAGGGTCGTTTGGGGACCTTGTGGCACGTAGTGCACCAGGTCTCTGTATTCGGCTCTTCAAAAAGTGTGGATGGTCCTGCACGAAACCTTCACCACTATATTCAAATCTCATGTGCTGTTGTCGGGCTGTCGGTTTTCTAGGAACTGATCTGGTTGATCCTTATATGTCGAATTCAATGGGAGAGTTGAGTATATATACACTAGTCACCCAAAGAGAACAGGAAATGCAGCCTCTGATGTATATTCTTTCCCATTCCTGAAAAGGTTTTGTCCTTATCATCAGCCTAGGTAAAACAGTGATCGTGTTCCAGCTTTCTCAGGAAACCATAAATATTAGTGGATGGCCACAAACTAAAGATGGCAGACAAATTCACTGCATTCTTGATGATGCAATATCTACTTGTGTCAAGAAGGCAACTGAGACATTTGCAGCTCTAAAACTCAAATCTGGTCCCAGAGATGACTTTAACAGTACACAAACATAGCAGTCTCCAATGCCTGTGTGCTGATGTGTGACATGGATTGTGTATCATGGACATTTACACAATCTAGGGCAGTGGTTCTTAACCAGATTTAGTTGCACCCATAGGGGGTGCAATACTGGTTCCTAAGGGGTGCAAGGATATAGAATTATAAGAGTTGGTTCATTAAGGAAACTCTACCGTAGTGTTGATGGGAAGATCTCATCGATCTGAGAAACAATCATGGAATCCAAATGGTGTTCACCAATGTTCGCCTGAAGCAACTCTGGGCTTCTCTGTTCGAAACGTATCTGGTACTGGCAAAAAAAAAAAGCTCTGGCTGTGCTGGTGCCTTTCGCGACTACATACCTGTTCGAAACTTGATTTTCTTGTCTGCTTCACATCAAAACCAAGAACAGCAATTGATTGGATTCCCAACACAACATGCGAGTAGCACTCAGCACCAAGACATCAAGATTTTATGTCATCATAAACAGAAAACAACAACAGAAAAGTCATTGAGTTTGTTGCTCAAACATAATCATTCACAACACATTCTGCATAGTACAAGCACATGTTACCATAAGTTTATTTTTTGCTAATATGAAAGTAATCTGGGTTTTTGTAATGCATTATTTAGTTGATAATCGCTGGTAGTCACTGATGATTGTTGGTGATCACTGATGATCACTGGAGGTCACTGATGGCTGCTGGTTGTCGCTGTTGATTGTTGCTGGTTGCTGGTCATTGCTGTGATCACTGTTAGTGGTTGCTGGTCATTGCTGGTGATCACTGCTGGTGGTTGCTGGTCATTGCTGGTGATCACTGCTGGTGGTTGCTGGTCATCCACTGGTCATCACTGCTGGTGGTTGCTGGTAATTGCTGGTGATCACTGCTGGTGATCACTGTTGTGGTTGCTGGTGATGGCTGCTGGTCGTCGTTGGTGATTCCTCTTGGTCATTGGTCTAGATACTACCTAATCATCCTGGCTGACACTCCCCTTAATTGGGTATCCACTTATAGCTTCTCCTGAGGTGAGACATTACACAAGGTCAGAGTTTAACATGGGGAACTCGAACATGGATGCTCAGGCCACTGGTCAAAATTTTCTCTAGATCCTGTGCAATTTAGGGCAGACCTTAACTGGTCTTAGCTTGTCATTTTGGGGCAAGTGTCTCAGTTCAATGTGCTGATTTTATGGCATAGGAGTGTTACAATAGTGCAGGGTTTTGATGCTACTTCCAGTTATAAATGAAAAATTAAAAAATAAAAAAAATAAAAATAACTCTAGGTTATATGTTGCTATGATAGTATCAATATTGTTTTTCGCTAATTCTAGAAGAAGGCGCAAAAACTGGTTGGGTATTTGAAAGGAGTGCGAACAAGGAAAAAGGTTAAGAATCATTAATCTAGAGTGATTCTCGCAATATTGTTTAAGATCAGTCTTTGGTATCAACTGGATATTCCAAATGCCAGACACTGCGCTATAGTTCAAGATTCAGCAGAGTAGTGACAATCTGTTTCTTGCTTCAGGTCTGAAGATTGTATTTCAGCATGAAACAGACTGTTACCACTGCCTCAATGTCCACTTTTTACATTTACATATACTCTATCCCTGATACTGAGCACATTAACCCATAAATATAGCACACCTTAAAACTATATTTTTATCATATATTCAACCTGGGACTGAAACCCGACTGATTTGGTATCAGTCAGAGATTCTAACCCCTGGGCTATCGATGCCCAGCAGAGAGAAAGGCAAATTTTTGCATATTTATTTTTTCATAAACTCATCAGTCACTCAGAGAACTTAATCACTAAGAGAGTCTTGCATTATCAGCAGTAATAATGACTATTTACAAATTCATTACTCCCTGCAGTGTTCTACTGATTAAATTATTTTATCGAGAGCTAATATTGTCATCCACAGACCGACTGTTTCACAGTATTACAGCTCATCAGTGTGGCTAGACATCCAGGTAAGATGAGAATGCATAGAGTACAATTTCAACATTTTTAATATTTAATTTAAGAGGGGCTCAATACAAAGTAGAGCAATATTCTTTATTTTAGGACATTACATCAAAAACATGTCAAAATCACTACACAATTGCAGTCATGCTTTGATATGCATAGTGATTAAATTGTTCACTCACCAGTAATTTACTGATGAGATGCATTGTATGCACATCGAAACATGACTCCAAATGTGTAGCGATTTTGACATGTTTTCAATGTAATATACTAAAATAAAGTATTTATATATATATGTGTGTGTGTATATGTGTGTGATAACTGTTGACTCAGTAAATGTGTATGATCATCACTGACAAATTTTATGAATGTTTTTCGTTCTTGTAAAAATGACAATGTCTCATGAAGCCAGCTATTAACTTCTGATGCTTATTGCATATGTGACAAACTTAGTGTACAAAACCAGGCCTGTTTTGTAAATTCTGCTCAGCTTTTTCATAGGTTTTCATGTGACTAGTGTGACCAAAGTGGTATCTCTAGGTTTCCAGACACACTGTCAAATTTGTCAAAGGTCTACTAATATGACTCTTCTTATGGCTAACAAGGCTTGCATTGAAGAGACATACTCTGACATATTCATCACATCTAAATTGATGGGTTGCTGGATCAATAATTTCCCCTTTCCTAGTTACACTCATTACATGTTCTTGGAAGATCTTAGTGGTTTCATGAATTGTATGCCTCCACTTATTTTGATCGCAAGCAGTAGTTTTCCACTCTGGAATATCTTTATGGCAGGCTGCAAGATTCTCTTTTATATAGTCCTTAAAGCCACTCCTTGTTTTTATTAGGGTTGAGTGTCATAAAGCAACTTGCAATCTTGCATTTACTTAGGCATCATGCTGTTGTCAAAATGACTGCCCAGCAACAACTGCAACAATGAATATGCACTTCAATGCTGATTGCACTGGACTTTTTCAAGAACCACAGTGTCTGGCATGTTTTTTTTTTTTTACAAACTTAAGAAAACTGAAGAATAAAAAATTAGCGTAACAAACTTATGTCTGTGATACTGGAAATAAAATTGTTACATTATCTTTGGTGTTCAGAGGCAAAAGAGGGGGAGAGGAAGTGAGTATAAGGAGATAAGAAAATGATGAAAAGGAGAAATAACCATGACATTCTACACATGTATACATGCACACACATACACGGACACACACATACAGGCGTGTACACATACATACATGCAAACATGCATACGCACAGAAAGAAGAAAAAAAATCAATATAGCACCAATAAAAAGCACATAAATTATTTTTTAACTTAATATAAAATAAAAATGAGAAAATTGGCAAAAAAATATATTTACTGATACCCCCTAATGAGTGAATTAAACAATTCCAAAAAAGGTTCATCTACAAAACTCTGAAGTTGGGTACTGAACATTCACTTAGCTAAGTGACAAACATTACATTATTAATCCTATATATATATATATATATATATATATATATATATATATATATGTGTGTGTCTGATTAAATAAATAGCAAAAATTATGTCTGCTTATTTTTATCATAATCATTTCATGTCCATGAATATTTTTCCATTTATTACAATTAAATAAGGCAAGAAATGCACTGTAACAGTGAGAATCACTTTTATTTCCAAAGTACTTTCCATGTCATCATCAGGGGTGCAACTGGTAAGGCAAAAACTATGTGTAGTCATCCAGTACTTACTTTTGAGAGACTTTGAGTAGGAATTTGAACTTAGTCTCTTTTGTGCACTATATATATATATATATATATATATATATATATATATATATATATATATATATGTGTGTGTGTATTTAGGTAGCAATCCCTCTTTTATACATGTTTTGTTTTGTTAAAGACAACTGACAAGGTTTTGCGATTAAGCTTCTTATTCAAGTTTACTTGTGTTCATACAAGTGTTTTCTTTTCTGGACGTAAAGTGTGTAAAACCTGTCCAAATGTTCTGCATCTCCAAGTGCTTTCATCTATACTTTTAGCCATTATCAAGGATGATTCTATTTTTAATTTTTGACTGAATGTATGGGTTGTGTGTATGTATCTAGAGTTTTGGGATGTTTTATTTTCCAAAAACTGTCAGGACACTGTAGCTGTGTTTATAGTTAATGTTACTTGATGTTGGCTTTTTCTTTTTTATTATTAGCACTTGCATTATTTTTAATCTTTTTTACATGTCAGTGAGGTTATTATGCTTGTATTTTCTACTAGTATGTTTTGAATGGAGTCCGGTAGATTTTCATGTCTGTTTAAATGAGTTCTAATGGAGCTGAAGTCAGATAGATGTAATGTAAGTCGTCTGAATATGTATGTAGTAGTGTGACCGATATAATTATTTATGAATAAGGGGTCATTTAAACTTGTAAATAATGTTGGTTGTTTGTAGTTTTGATTTTGCAGGTGTGTTGTTATTTTTGAGGATAAGGTTAGCTGCTTTAATTTTTATTTTTACATTTTTTGGTTTGGTTTGAAATGGTTTGTTTTATGGCATATCAACCTCATTTAATGCCGACAAGATTTTTATTGCTGGTAATAATTTTTAAAAAAATGTACTGCTGCTAATATATTTTTTTCCAAAAATATATTGCTGGTAATATATATAATTTTTTTTTCCCCAAATATGTATTGTTAATATTTTCCTTCAAAAATGTATTGCTGGTAATATTTTTTACCTTTTACATTTTTTACACATTTTGTGTCCCAAAAAGAAAACACTTTTATGAAGACAAGAAAAATTAAATAAAATCTTGATTGTAGTACCTTGTCAGTAGCCTTTTACATTATATATATATAATTTACAGACAGACTGTTTCACTGTATGACAGTTCATCAGTATGGCTAGACATCCAATTGCTTCAAGCCATGATCGAAACTCAACTGGCATCAGTCAAAGTCTTTTACCTCTAGGCTATTAGTGCAGAGCAGAAAAAGGGAATTTTTTAATGTATTACATAAGTGATATATATAAAAGCCAGGCCAGCAACCAAAGTGCTCAATTCTTATGAAGAGCTATGTATCAAGCAGCAGCTGTTAAAAATTCCCTTTCTCCATAATACTCACTCAGCAAGTGAGAGCATATATATATATATATATATATATATATATATATATATATATATATATATTGTGTATTTAGGCAGCATTTTTCACAAATTTTTCTCAAAATAAACTATGAAATCTCCACAAATATCCTTAAATGTCTATAATTGGTAACAGAAGCCATTGGTTTATACCAACGGCTTCCCATTCTTAATACTTCTCGAATTCACTCTTGCATGGTCATGTGTGACGTCATGAGCTGCAGTGTGATTTTTGCTTCCAGCGTCTTATATGCATGTGCTTATCGTTGCTTGGAGATCATCCATGTAAACAGAAACAGACTATCATCACTGTCTTGTCCGTATATTGCTTAATATGTTGTACAGTAATTGTCATCTCTGATAATGGCTTATGTAAGTCAAAAAGCTTAGATTGGATTAAAAAATATGGATCAATTTTCTTTCTTTGTTTAATGATAATGTTATTAAACTTATCAGATGTTATGAAAAGAATTTACATAAAATAAATAGACAACACTTGTCTATATTATTTAATGAAACATATATATATATATATATATATATATATATATATATATCAATAAAATTTATTAGGAGTTAATATAGAATGGTGTGACATCATACAGAACAAGACCGTGTTGTTTAAAGTTCTAGGAGGAACTATAGTCCTTATTTCATGAATAGTTTTGATTAGTATATTTATCTTCATTGTTTTAATCATTGTGTCCCAAAATTTTATTATCAGCATATCAGCTTTGTTTCGGATTCTTCCAAATTCAAGTTGTGACTAATTATAATAGTAATGGAGATAGTTAAAATAGCTGTTTCCATACAGGAAACATTCACCATTCATTGACCAAACTGTTTCCACTACTTGTGGTGAAAATTTAAAAAAATCTTTTACATAAAACAGTTTTTCAGAAAATTAGACATCTTAAGTCAACTATTATCACTCTTTCTAATACTGAAGAGAGTTTCTTTCCAAACATTTTGAAGCTACTGTGGAAAGTTAACATTTTAATTGTATCATTATTTTCCCTTCTACTGATAACAAAAAAAGACAAAAATATTGATAAAACAAAGGGTCGTGTTGATTCCAATCTAGTGAAAGTGACTGCAAAACACATGCCCCTTAACAATTTATCGACAGAAGCACACAAATGCATGTTGGGATGTCTTCCTAGCCAATAAAATGAGCTGGTTCTCATTTTCATCTGACTCAGTCCTGGTTTGCTTTGTCTTGAAGTCTATGTTCATTTGTTCAAACTTGCTCTTGTGTGTCAACCCCAATTCTTAGTTTATGAAATTTTTACGATATTACTGTTGCTTTGCCTTATTACTGTTGATTTGTCTTGCATATATTGTTTGCTTGCTTTATATAATTTTTGCCCTGTATTCTTTTCTTTTTCTTGTTATTGTTTATTGTAAACTTTGTCAATTTTATTTATTGGACAGTTCTGTCATTTATTTTTACATTTAACCATGGCCACTTACTCCACAGGAATTGACTCTATTTCAACAGGTGACAAATCAAAATATGAACTATGGGAGGTTACATTTTTTAGGATATATGAGAATCAAAAACAATCTTGGTACCATTTGATTGCCCCAATAACGAAGAGTACTGTGAGATAAAATAGACGTGTTTGCCAGATTAATCTAATTTCTCAATGATCAAAGTCTGTCTCTTATTATGAGAAAATCCCCAACAATGGCAGAAAAGCACTGCAAATTTTGTGAGAGAGAGAGAGCACTATTTATTAAAAGGAAACCAAAACTAATTTCCTTTTATATTGAATTTACCTCTCTATGCAAAACTATTACTGATTATATTATTAGAACTGAAAATGTGATCACTTTATTAAAAACCTCTGGAGAGGTGATCAGCGATAGTCTGCTAATAGCCATTTTCTTAAAAGGTCACCTGACCAAAATTTAAACCATTAACAACTGTTATTACTCAGAATGATAAACTAGTAATGTTTAGTCAATTCAAAGTAGCATTGTGAAGCTTTGAAATAACTGAAAAGAAGATTTAGGAGAATAACAGTGAAAATACTGTAATGGCTTTCAGAATGCCACACATTAATGTTCCTACCTACTTTACTTGTGGCAAACCTGGATATAAAAACCCTGACTACTGAAATAAATTCCAGTATTATCCAGGATATAATCCCTCACTTTTATATAGAGAAAAAAAAATCATCTAATGGAAATAATAATAATAAAAAGTTATGAAATATTAAAAAAAAGTAAAAGAGAAAAAGTTTGAAATATTAAAAGTTAAAAATGAATATTTAAAAAAAACAAAACAAAATTGTTATATATTCAAATTTTATATATATATATATATATATATATATATATATATATATATATATATACCATCCTGGGTAAGACAATAAACTACGTCCAGCAGCGAGGCCTCTGATCAGGAGGTTTTGAGGAGTGTGAGGCCACCTCTTGATTGCTGGCGTTCCCAGGTGCACCCTCACCCAGGATGGTAACACCTCTTAGGGTCCCAGCTATGGGCAATTAGTTAACACCCAAACTTGTGTAAAAATAGGTCTTAATACCAGAAATACTTTGTAATAAAAAAAATTATTATCAGCAATAATTTTTGAAGGAAAAATTATTATCAGCAATACTCAAAAAAATATACCAGCAATACTAACAGCTATATATTCTTTGGAAAAAGTATAACCAGATATAGATTTCTGCAAGGAAAAATATTCCCAGGAATAGATTTTTGAAGAAAAACATTAACAGCAATAAAAAAATTTTCGGCATTAAATAACCTATTGAGGTTGATATGCTGTAAAACAAACCAAACCATCTATATATATATATATATATATATATATATGTGTGTGTGTGTGTGTGTATATATATATATATATATATATATATATATATATATATATATATATATGTGTATATATATATATATATATATGTATATATGTATGTATGTATATATACATATATATATATATATATATATATATATATATATATATATATATATATATATATATATATATATATATATGTATGTATGTATGTATATATGTGTGTGTGTGTGTGTAAATGTTTATATGTATTTTGTTTGTATTATTGGTCCCAAAATTACCCAAAATGATGCAACCTTACAGACATTTGGTAGATGCACTAACTCTGAAGTGGTGATCAAAACAACAAAGATTGGTGTATTCATTTAAAAAATTCATGTAATAGCAAACTTTTGATAGGAGGGAGGGAAACCGTATTTCTTCTTTTCGGTTTTGAAAGGGAAGTTTTTTTTATTGATATTCACAATATGATTCCACTGAGGCTGATCGAATTTAGAGCAAGTTTTGTGGAATTAAGTGGAATACGAATGGATTCAAATTTCAAATGGAGTCAGCAGACCTAAATCAGTAAAGCCATTTCAGCTATTACAGAATTATAAAATTGGTCATTTCTACTCACATTTATTGCATATAAAGAGAGTGGCAGTTATTTCTCTGTGGTCAGTAGGCGGCATTTAGAAACCAGGGCTTAAGAGGCACAGAAAAATTTAACCCAACAACAGACGGAGAAAGCTTACATCACAAAGCAGTGGAAGATATGCTTTGACAGTGAGTCAATGAAATTAGCAGAAATGCAGTGGAAAGACAGCGGTGCTACAAACTCTGACTGACAGTAGTTTCCTATTGCAGAGAAATGTTCCAGGCAACCTTTGCCCTCTGTCAGTTTAAACATCTCTCCAAATGCCACTTTTCATTCTGATCTAGACACTCCATCCATAAACGACCAAACACTATTGAATATTATTACACCTTTTATTCCTTGCTTACAATTGTCAAGTCTGGAAAGACTGTAACAAGACTTTGTAATTTTAGATTCACAAGGAGAAGATATACATTGGTAATCATTTATCACCTATATGGTCAGTTGTATTGCACACTGGTCAGTTTACTGCAGCCTTCTTGTCACTGCTGGTCATCTTTTAATGAAATAAGCTCTACATGGAGTGACATGACTCAGCTCTAGTATTATTTACATATTGTATGTATATAAGGTATGTTGATTCCATTCTATGATATGAAATTTATTAATTTAAAATAAAAGAAAGCAAATATGTGGGAAGATAAATTTACGGACAAGATTTTCTTGTCCCCAAATCTAAATATAAAATTAAACAATGATGGCAACAAGAGATTCTGAATATTAATGACAGTTATTGAAATAAAAACAAATCCACTTAGTGTTAGATGATCTATCTATCTATCTATCTATCTATCTATCTATCTATCTATCTATCTATCTATCTCACCATGTTCATATCTATCTACCTCGCCATGTTCATATTTATCTATCTATCTCATCATGTTCATATCTATCTATCTATCTATCTATCTATCTATCTATCTATCAGTCTGTCTCAACATGTTCACCTCTTAATGGCTGGTGTTCCCAGGTCCACCCTGACCCTGGGTGGTAGCACCTGTTAGGGTCCTGGCTATGGGAAAATCACCCCCCACCCCCCCAAAAAAAACTGGGGTCAAAACACTATGAGAAAGTGTAAAAATAGGTTTTAATAACAGAAATACTTTGTAAAAATTTATTACCAGTAATAAATTTTTGAAGAAAAAAAAATCTATTACCAGCAATACATTTTTGAAAAAAAAAATGTTACCAGCTATAGATTTTTTAGGAAAAGAACGTTACCAGAAATACATTTTTGAAGGAAAAATATTACCAGAAATAGATTTTTGACAAAACATAATATTACCAGCAATAACAATTTTGTCGGCATTAAATAACCCATTGAGGTTGATATGCTGTAAAACAATACAAACCAAACCAAACCAAACCAATCTATATGTTCATATCTATCTATTTGAGCTTGTAAATATCTATCAATCAATCTATCTATCTAACCAAGTTCATATTATCTATCTATCTATCTATCTATCTATCTATCTATCTATCTATCTATCTATCTATCTCTCTATCTAACCCTGTTCATATCTATTTATCTCATCATGTTCATATTTATTTATCAGTATGTCTCAGTATGTCTCAGCATGTCCATATCTATCAGAGTTTGTAAATATCTATCTATCTCACCATGTCCATATTTATCTATCTATCTCACTCTGTTCATGTATCTATATATACATATATATATTTGTTTGAATAAAAACAGACCACTTTAAGGTTCCATGTAATAAGTTATTTCACCACAACCCCTTTATCAGGGCTCTGGATCATCAGACTTTACTTCCAAAGGTTAAAATGAAAAAAAATTCACACGTTTTTGATGGACCTCATCAAGCATATGTAAAATTAACGAAGTGGGGAAGTAAGGTGGGAGAGAAGATAATATATGAATGGGTTAGGTGTACCATTTCAATTCCTTATTCTTAACCTCCCTGTCTGTCGGCTAGACGTTGTTTAAGCCCAACGCGTCTTGTCTCTAGATATCGATGGGTAAGGGGTGAGACCGACATTAAAGGAAGAAGCTACAGCAACCCTAATAAATTACATTCCACGAAGACAGGTTTCATTCAGATTCTTAGACGCTGTTAATTCGGGTTACTTTAACGGGCATATTTGGGAGGTTAAGGTTTGATGTAAATCTAAATGTCTAAACAATCTACGAAGAATTTAATTTGAAGTTCGTTGGAGTTTTGGGTATTTTCTATGAAACAGTCGATTAGAGAAACTTATAGACAGTACATTGAAAGAGTAATCCATTTTATATTTAGTAATCTTTTTTTAAAAAACTTTTGTCTTATTGGTTGTTAAGTTGACATCTATTCGTTTGATTTTTGTTCATCAAATAAACTCGTGGTTGTCTTTAGGTACCCAATTATCAACGGTTATTCCAATTTAAATAATTTTATCATCAACAATGGGGTAGTATATTTCAATTTGAATTAAATTACCAATTTAAACTTTACCTCCGTGCTATCCAAATCTCACCTCCAATTGGAGAATATTAGAGGAGAGATTTGTATAAAATGTCACTAGGAGAAAATTAGGTCCTTCTTTTATAATCTTTTGTATATCCATACTCATATACACTTCTACACATGTCCTAAACCCCTATCTATATCCACATACCTATATCTCACTATATACCTATGAGTTCTTATATACACCTGCACACACATCCACACCAAAAACTATATGTATATTCCCGTATTTACACATATACACCTGCAGAGAAACGCATACCCACATATCTACATACATATCTCCACATGCACTCATACTTACGTATATACATATATACACATAAATTCACCCGCATATCCATGTACATACGCACATATACACTTACATACATATATATGTATACACATATACACATACACACAAACACATATATATCTACGTATACATACGTACATACATACATACACCTACACACACATACATGCATATACATACATAATATGCAGCATATCTACATACACATATGCGTTAATCTTCACGTACACATATATACAAACGTACACGTCTCTATCCTCATGTCCACCCATACACCCACTTATGCCTGCATTTGAAGACTATATCAGTCTTTAATCACATTATGGATACCCAAATCGTATAATTATCCATATTTTTACACATATATCATCCTCTCTCATATCTATGGTAAAACATATAGGTACCCATCTAATTGTACACCTCCACACTCACATAAAAAACAAAACAAAAAAAACAAACCTGGTGTGCCTCTTTTTCCATATAAAAACATATACATGTACATATCAACAGGTGCATCAGTGTTCAAGTACATTACCATAGTTGTATACATATAGTCATGTGTTGGTGCTCATGCGTGCATAGTAATATTTCTAAAAACAAAGGGAACAAAAATCACTCAATATTGTTCTTTCTATATAGTTATTTCTCAATGTATTTGCTTAGGTTAAGGTTGTTTTTGTGCCGGCATTTAAAGACTAGTTCATTGTGTCTATTTAGTAATATGTCTGGATTTTTATGTTTGATTATGAAGCTTTTCTCCTTTATGCATAAGTTGCATCTGTCTCTGAAGTTTTTGGGAGTTCTGGCTCTTGATATTATTTTACACACACACACACACACACACACACACACACACACACACACATATATATATATATATATATATATATATATATATATATATATATATATATATATATATATGTGAAAATATATAGAAAATAGGAAAGAACTGGTTAGGTAAATAATCCAAAGTTCTTTAGTATTTTTGTTATTATTTTTTTAAAAATTATAAACAAAACTAGAACTTGTAAAACTTGGGATGACCCATGCCCTTTATGCCTAGATGAGAAACTACACATTATTAAGTTTCTAAATAATAAAAATCTATTAAACAATAGACATGGGTTAATGGTTTTTTTGCCAACATCATCAAATCTTTGCATTGAATAATTAGCATAAATTTTTTAAAAATCCATAGTCCTAATAAATAGCTTAAATACCTTACAAAAAAGATAACCCTTTATGAATTCGTCAAAAAACAAATGTTACGGCAGTTTTTTGTTTTTTTTATATACACAAAACCCTTTCAGAAAAAATAAAATAAAAAAATAAAAAATCTACATAGACACGTAAACCAGACTAGACGAAATCAGCTTCCGTTTTAAATTTAGACACCCCAACCTTACCCTGACTTGACACCTATGAATGTAACTCTATACTGATACAAATTATTAACACCCTGCGCCCCCTCTTTATATGAACAATCGCGCTGGCCGTTACCATGGAAATTTTAATTTCAGTAATGAATCTGCTATTAAAACACGTAAATTTCAGAAATAAGTTATTCCAAAAAAAATTTCGCTTGAAGATGGAACAGAGCTTACTTTAATTCAATTTAATTCAAATAATTATATTGAAGTTTTCGGCTCTTGTTTTGAAACATGAGAACTCTTATGTAGCATGTTGGAATCATATTTTTAAGTAAATAATTATATATATATATATATATATATATATATATATGTAATACTCCTTTATTTGTTGAAATCCATTTATGCGTGATAAACGTGTATATATATATATATATATATATATATATATATGTGCATGATAGACACCTGTGTGTATGTGTGTGTGTGTGAGTTCAAAAGTCATAGGAGGACCGATGCAATGAAAGTGCCTCGTTGACTCTGTTTCTATCTACATCCAATTATATTTGAAAGCTAGAGCTAAAATCCATAAAGAGTGGGAATGAGAATATTATTGCCTATTTATAGGCTTAAAGAGCACCCCCTCAAGCAGCGTTTTGGTAAAGCCAAGTGGGATAACCGACACCACTTGGGAGGGGCACCATGTTTTTATTTTCTGTATGTTGGTGATTTAAAGGCAGAAATTTTGCCACACGTTATTCTTTAAACTCTATTTCGTGGTGATGTCATGGTTTTTGCTAGAAACACCCGTTGTAAAACCTGTAAGTAATCACATGCCTCTGTTTGCAAGTAATCATCTGATGAGATCTTTGTGCAGCTGTTTGTTGCATGATGAAAACCTTGGCTTGCTGCATTTAAGAAATCCATTTTAGTTTTCAGTTTTTGTTATTTGACTGGCAGCTGGCTGAATTTATTGTGTGCCAAGTGCTTGGAATGTGTGCACAATTCAACAAAGGTTTGCACTATGTTCAACAGGAATTTGAATAGTCTAGCATTTGATTACCAAAGACCCAGTGGTGGCATCCTACCGGTTCATGCAAACTGATTCTTAAAATTATAAAATCTAAGTGTTGTGATTTCCGAGATGAAATTCGGTCTCCAATGAATGACAAATGCAAGAAATAAAGATAAGAAATTAAATGTATTTACACAATAATACAACGGGTAATACTGTTAGTAAATCCAGGAATGCTGTTAGTAGCAATAATAATATATATATACAGTCTCGAAGTAGGACTTCCTTAGAGTCTACGTGCTTGTAACTGTGACTTCTACAAGTGGTTACCTCACACTATTACTCTACCTCCAAATCAATCACAATCTCTACTCTCACTCTCTGCTCTGATATTCTGACTGACTCTGGGTATTTAACGGCAGCAGTCCAAGTAACACTCTGGTCGAGTCCACTTATATGAAAAAGGGGAGGACCCCATAACACTAAGTGAACCAATTGTTGGATTATCCGAAAATAATTATATATATTAATAGCCAATGGTCTAGGTAAAATGTTAGTTATGCCATGCTTGTGTGTGTGTGTATGTGTTTACAGTGAAATGCTAATGGATACATGCATCCTACTGTTTTGAAGTTAAAAATATGGCAAATCTCCTAGTCATAAATTTGATAGGTCCTCCATTGGATATTTGGGACTGCAGCAATTCAGCTCAAATATTGCTAAGGAATCATAACACAGTTAATGACACTAGAATCAAAAAAGCATCATACTTCTGAACAGAAATATAATGAGAACAGAATTTCAGTATCTTAATAAATAAATGTTTTCTATTAAATTATCAAAAAGGTTTAATTCTTTTTGATACTATAAAGTGATTTGTTTCCATTCTCAGATTGAAAAGAAAATAATCAGACTAGGTTCCTAAAGATTACCTGCCTTTATAGAACCGGTTCCTGGAAATTTAGGATGCCACCATTGCAAAGACCTTTTGTAGAAAAAGTTTTTTTTTAACTTGGTTAAATCTAAAATTGGCAGAGGAAAGGACTTCAGAATATTGTGAATACTGTTTGCCAAATAATAAAAGGGTGCCAATTTGCCTGAAAAGATAAATTTTAGAAAAGTGATAAAAAAAAATTTTTACCTGAAAGAATTTAATTAAATTTTCAGTCTTCCATCTCATAGTAATATACTCTTGCCGAGGCAATAAAACATTTTCCCTCTTTAAATAAAAAGAAGTTTCCAATGATTACTTTTTAACGTTGTTTCTTTTTGATAATCAGTATGTGAAATATTGATACAAATGAAAATTGAAGCTTGAATTAAGATCAAATCCTGTCTCTTCTCCTTGCCTTTTAATTAGCTCAATAAATCCTGCTATTTTGGGATGAAGAATTATACCGTCTTGATTTATGTTTCAATACCATTCCTTTAACCTGGCTTGTTGTTCATGGAATATTTAAAAGCTCTTGTGAATTGGATAAACAGAAATTTATTGAAAATAAATATTCCAAAATGTTTTCATTTAAAAGTTTTTCCTATATAAATTGATTCACAATATTCAAAACAGATCTCTAGCTCATTTAAAATTTTTCTTTTCTATTGCTAATATTTTAATTTTATTAAATTCAGAAAATGAGAAGCTCTCATTTTTTTAAAATCAACAACATGTAAATGTTCAATTCTCTTAATATCATTATTGTCATTGTTCAAAAATGCTTTTCCAAGAAACCATCTATTTTGATGTTGCTATTTGTTGCATTCTCTCTCTTTGACATCAAAATTATAAATGTAACCTTTGTTATAAAGAACTCTACCACCTTGCTGTCTTTTTCATAAAATAGGACCAGTCATTTTTAAGGTCCAAAAATTTTCAGGTGAATTGATGCTTCTTTGAAATTTTAGCAAGATGGTGGTAACTTGCATAACAGTTTTTTTTTAATTAGTATCACCCCAAAAGGTAGTAAAGCCACTAACACACTAGGGGTTACTGGGTGTGAAAGAATTAGGAAGAGAAACATTAATAATGAGCTGAAAGAGTAATCAAGCAGACAGTAGATAGTGATTGACAATGTATTTAAATTTTTGCAGATTAATGTTGGCTGGAAAGCATGGAGCTAGAAGGGAGTTCCACAAGTGAGGAGTGCAAGAAAAGAAACTGTTAGTATAGAACTTATGGCTACATCTAGCTAGTTCAACTGTAAATTAATGAGATCTCAGCACCAGTCTGGTACTGTGCTTAAATTCAAAAACTCTAGGTAGCAGGCTTAAGAATTTGGCATAAACATCAAAAAGTCTCTTTGTGTCAATGTTTTTGATTGGCCAAATTATTTTATTTTCCTATGTTCCTTTCTTTTAGATTTGTTATGGTCCGGTTCCTTGTACCACGGTGATAGTCCAAGGTAGAACCAATAAAGAAGAACTCGAATATGGATATGGAATAACACAGATATATTACAAACAGGAATATATACAGAGAAGAAGAAAGTGTTAGTACGAACAATCAGGTTCAGTAGTAATTGTCTGAACGTGACTCTGTTTCGGACTGCCTCTGACTCGACTGACTGACTCGCTCGATCTGACTGACTGACAGACTCCTGACGGACTTCACTCCAGACTTCAGACGGAACCGTATTTAGTCACCCCCTCATGAGGGCATCATGTGGCACGAGGCTGGTTTAACATGGGATCTCTGCGCCAAAAATATGCCCTTTGAACCCGTATAAACGGGTTCAAGGTTGGTTTACCTCCCCGAAAGAGACTCCCTCTTTCGGCGTAGCCTCGTTCGAGTTCCTCCCCGCCCGAAGGCAGAGAGTTCAACCGGTCAGCCGGAACTCCCTGCTTCCTCTTGAGGAGCAGTATTTATTACATATGGAATAGTCCATTATGTTATTATGGGTAATGTCCCATAACACATTTTTTTTTATAACGGAAGTTATGCGTGGAGGCTACCTTATTTTTGGTATTTTTCAATCACAAATAAGTTAACTCTGCTCCTGCAAACTTCTGGTGTTTTTGGCTGGGTTCAATGTTTTCTTCTACTTCCTCTTTTGATTTGATGGTTGCTTTTCCTTAGGTTGAGACAAGTATAGAAAGAGAAGTTCAGAGACAGAAAGGAAGAAAGAGATAAGGGTTTTAAAGAAAAGTGCAAATGCCTTATTTTAATTTGAATTCTTTTTATTTTTGTTTATATATTTTATCATTATTGGGATTCAGTACAGAATAATTCTCATTCCATTTTCAACATAGACTTGGAAATTGCCAAAACTTGACTTGTATAAAATGTAGATAAATTAGTTTAATGTTTATTTTACATAGATATTTCGCTTTTTTTGTTCTATGGGAGACAGGCGATCATCTTCTGACAATGTCTGTTCCCACCATATAGTGGTATAATTGATTGGGGTGTCTATTGCCTTGTGTAATGATTAAAAGAAAATGAACAGAATGTTGATATGTACAAAATAAATCTTTATATAACAAAATATAATAATCATTTATTCATTTATCCAATTAGGGCATTTTGGACTGCTCTTGTTCTCACTTTCCCTATTTCTGGTGGAATTGTGGTTCATAGTGGCATTCACGGCAAAATAGTGCAATGGCTTGCTGGTTCGTTTTGTACTATGTTGAGGTTACCCTGTTCCTCCTCTCAGACAGTCCTCTACCCATAGGCAAAGTTGTTGACCTCTGAGGCACAGCTCCTACACCCAAGCTGGTGATTGGCTGATGGCCACTTGCACAGTTCGGTTGGAGAGAGGTGTACTCCTTCACTGGTTGGATCGGGAAAACCTTCTGACGACCCTCATATAGTTTAGTCAGCAGGTTTAATATATAATATATAATAATAATACAGAAGTTTAAGTTTCAAGAATTCAAATGTAAAAATCCTGGTGTATAAGAGAAATAGGTAACAAGAAAAAGAATGTGGGTGGTATTGAGCTCTTGGAGAGGAAGGGGTGATTGTATAAACAGTGGTTGCTGCTGCTAATGCAATGCTTTTCAACTAGAATCAAGCTCTCCTAGCCACTGATGTTTTTTGTATAGTAAAAACATTAAAAATTTCCCTTTCTCTCTGTTGTGCGATGATAGCTTGTGGGTAGAATCTCTGACTAATGCCAAATTGGTAGAGTTTTGACCCTGGCTTGAAGCAATTGGTTGGATGTCTAGCCACACTGATGAGGTGTGATACAGCAAAACAGTCTGTCTGTGGATATATATATATATATATATATATATATATATATATATATATATATATATATTGTGTTTATGCATTTTTCTTTAGCAAAAATAAACTTGGCAATATATTTTTATACTGAAGTCTTCATTTGGTTTGTTATTGTCTTCCATCTGATGGCTAATATACCAACCACAATAAAACATAAGAAAAATGTCAGCATATACAAAACAATGTAAAATAAAAAGAAATTTTAATAAAGGGTTTTTGTGAGGTTGAACCCAGTTAAAAGGGTATATTTATCTTGAAGCTATAAAATGTGAATGTTCTTAATAGTTCTTGTGATTTGAAGATAGTTTGTGACAGAATCTGTTCATACTTTCAGAGTTCAAAGTCTTCAAAGCAGAGCATTGTTTTGAGAACAGTACTTGTTCTCTGTCATGGAAATGACTATTTTCTTACAGTAGCTAGGATGAAAACCAGGTTTAATTTTGTTGTGAAAATGACAATTTGGTTGTCAAGACTTTGTTGTGGAGTGGGTGTCTTTGAGTCTATGCTCAGTCAGGTTTTCAGATATTTTGGAAGGCATTGCATCTCCCTACTCCCTGGTGTCCATTGTGTTTCCTACTCCCCTCATACTTCTTGGCGTTCACATCTGCTACTGTTCTTGATGGCTGTATTGTAGGGAATTTTATAGCTAAAGGTTGGCTTTGATTTACCTGAAAAATTTTGGTGGTCAGCACAAGCATTTCAGATTTCAGCCAGATTCAGTAGCCATTGGTTAAAAATCCCATTTATCAAAACAATTTATTGTAGTAGAAAATCATTTCTGTTTTTCTTTCCCTTTCCTTCATCTTCAATTGAACTCCCTCCACTCCTTGGTCAACAAGCTTTGCATGCAGGGTGGCAAGATACAGGTTTCAGTAAATTATTTTATTACCTTCATCCTTTTTCCCAAAACTATAGAGAGCTGAAACCTACACAGAGTAAAAAAAAAAAAAAGATTACTTTTAACGCTTCTCAGCCTTATATCCTTGCTGGGAAAGATTCCTGATTGGCTTGTCAAACTATCTACTTTTAGAAATAGAGAAATTTTGTTCTCCTTGTTATTATTTGTTTATTTCTTTTCTTACATTGTAGTTGTGAAAGCTTTCTGATTGATTGGTTGAACTATGGCTTTGTTTGGCTGACAGTTTTTATTATCTGTCTATTTTTAAGGATGATGAAATTTTAGTCTTTTTGTTATTTATTTATTTCTCTATCACCACAATTCCAACTGTATTTCTGTTTTAGCCTGCTGATTAATAGTAACATGACTTTTTCTAGCCATGTTTTTTCTGTTAATTTTTCTCAATGTCTGTCCCTTAAGATTAATGCATTAACAATTAGGCTGCCAATAGAAGAGCCTGAGTGTTTCCTTTTTGTTTTATGACAAGTTATTGGCTTAAAAATAACTTCTGCTTAATTATGATTGGTTAAATAATGTGTTTAGGGATTGGAGACATGGCACTGTGAATGTATGAGGGTGACTTGAGCTAGTATTTTTTGATGAAACTAGACTGGACATATAGAGCTGGAAATAATTTGAATTGTAATGAAATTAACCAATTTTTATGATTTTGGATCTTGAAGCAACAATTTGCAGTTGCCTCACTGAAGGTCTTGTAACGGACCGTTGGGTGGCGATGATGTGATGAGTATATAGAAGAACACATGTGGGTAGAATTTCATGCTAGCCGGTCCAACCACATGAAAATGTTGGACTTTAATTAAGTCCAAAGAAAAACAAACAAGACTGATAAATATATGTAAACAAATATATGTATTAACAACAAGTACAAGCACATGGACAGTTACATTGAGTGCATGTAGTGAATATTATGTGTATGTGTTGTGGTGAGTGTTCATACGTACATGTATTGTTCTTAGCGTATTCCCAGAATTTGGGAAATGCTGTATCTGTGAGAGTTCCCATATTGATGTTAGCTGAAATGAGAGAAGAATTACCACCTCACCTCCAAGCGAGGTAATGGCCCAGGGCCTGAGGGGAAAAAAAAGAGGTTGAGGCGAAGGGTCAGCCAGTATTTATAGCCAGGGGAGAGAGACCCCTGGTGAAGGGTTAAGGAGGTGAGGAGGAGCTAACTCCGACAATACCTCCCCTCAGATTTGAAAGTTGTAGAAAACAAACTTTTAATATGAAAGAAAAAGGTTCATGAAAGTTTTGAATATTGTCCTTGTGAACTGAAAAGAAAATGTGTCTAAGCGTGGTTGAGATGCGTGAGTCGACGAAATGTGCTTGTGTTGTCGTCAGGGTGCTCGGTGCTGTGTATTTCTCAAGTCGGTCAGAGTCGGGGCACGTTCTGGAAAAAATGTCGGTAGTGGTCTGCGTTTGCTATCAAAATTTGTCTTTTTTCCAATGTTCCATGTTGAATTGGCTTTGTTGTCCCGTCAACCTGTTTGCTGGCCTGGTCGTAGTTTTGTTTGAAAAACGAGGTTGTTTGTTTGGTATGGGTGGATAAAATTGGCACACAAGATTTAATAGAAGCAGCATTGTGGCAAATTTGAGCTGATATAGAATTTCTACCGAGTGTCGAATGCGTATTTAAGAAAATTTGCTATTATTGTCGACTGAATATCACACTTGCAAATTCTTAGTTGCATTGTTGCAAAGATAAAGGACAGTGAGTCGCCTTTTGTGGTTGAAGATAAAGGACAGTGATTCGCCTTTAGTTTGAGATGTGGTTCACACTTTATCCATTTCAGTCCAGAAGAAAGGAGTTGAATTTAGTTAAAAATGGTGTTGCGTTTTCCGTTCAGTAAACCGGGTGAAATTAGGTCAGACATCGCCGAGAGAAAGAAAGGGTCAAGCAAATATAGACCAGTGTGGAAAGAGTTCTAAGGCTTGTCTCATAGTAGTAATTGTGGCTCTTCTAGTGGCGATTAAAGGCTTCCGTGATTTCCACGTGTTGAAAATTCTTTTTGCTGCGCAGGAGAAAATTGTTTTGTAGACCTGTTATAGTGAATTAAAATTGTGATTTTGTACTTTCACCAGTTTAATCACAAATTTTTGTTGGTGTATAAAAGCTCTTTCGTTAAGTGTACTGTACGGCGTGCATATTAAGATACGAAAAAAAGTTTTTTCAATGTTTTTCCTATCTGGCTCTCTTTTGGGAAAGTGTGTGTAAATGTGAGTTTGTACATATATATTGTCTTGTGTGTTTTGGCAGGAGTTGAAAGATAAATCAAGTCGGGAAGTCACCATTATGTAGCAGACCGTTGGGTGGCGATGATGTGATGAATATGTAGAAGAACACATGTGGGTAGAATTTCCTGCTAGCTGGTCCAACCACATGAGAATGTTGGACTTTAATTAAGTCCAAAGAAAAACAAACAAGACCGATAAATATATGTAAACAAATATATGTATTAATAACAAGTATAAGTTACAAGCACATGGACAGTTACATTGAGTTTGTGTTTAGCATGTTCTCAGAATTTGGGAAATGCTGTATCTGTGAGAGTTCACATATTGGTGTTAGCTGAAATGAGAGAAGAATTACCACCTCACCTCCAAGCGAGGCAACGGCCCAAGGCCTGAGGGAAAAAAAGAGGTCCAGGTGAAAGGTAAGCCAGTATTTATAGCCAGGGGAGAGATAGACCCCTGGTGAAGGGTTAAGGAGCTGAGGAGGAGCTAACTCCAACAGTCTATGTAGTTTTAACAATCCTGATGCAATACTTGACATCTGTGAAGTAACATTTGTAGCTGAAAATAATTTAAATTGAAACCAGTCAATTTTCATGATGTGGAATCTCAGAGTAATGACTTTCAATTGTCTCTTTGAAGATATGTATATGTATAAAAATATCACATTGTTTTGCATGGATATATAATTCTGGATGAAATATTTTTCTTTATTTTGGTGACTAAAAAAACTGTAAAAAAAAATATTTAAAAATAAAAAAATCATGTGTTGAAAGATAAAATTTCTTACATAGCGTAGAAATTAATCAAGTAAATACTTATCAAAATAGGAAACGCGATATTTTAATATAAAAAACGAAATAGTTGTCAGTGTAATAATCAATCACGTATGCCTACGAAACTAACTGCTAGCTCTACTGCTAATACGAAGTTCAAAGTACGAAACAAATTTAATAACTTCAGTTTTTAGTGTAATCAGTAATCATGTTGTCTACAAGTAGACAAGCTTTTCTTCGTCTTGCTGTAAGTAAACAATTAATTTGTTGAGTTATTATTTTAATTATTGTGTACATTTATTCATAGTTGAAAGAAGAATAAAATATTGATTTATTAAATCTCAAGGTAGAAATTTGAAACTTCGTCTGTTTCTTTCGAAAGTCATTCGTTTTAAAAACAACCTTTGAACAAGAAGAATAAGTAAATAAATTAAATAGAAGTTTTCGCATATGTTTTTTATTTAAGAAAAAAGGAACACAAGTTTGAATTTTTTCATGTAAAGATTTTAATATATATATTTTTTGAAATTATTAATGAATTCGGAAAGTACTGTCCTACATAACCTTTGCCACTTAAAAACTCTGACACGTGATCTAAAGTTTATTTTCTTCTGGGTGAAATTAAAATATAATAAAATTATTTTAAATTTGTCTTTAAAACATTTTAAAAATAAGAAAAATCTTTCGGCAAATTCAGTATAATCACTACAACTACATACACCATAGAAAGTTCACTTAATTTTAAAAACAAAAATTGTTCGAACTCTCAAATAGTAATTTTTTCGTTTTATCGTGATTAAAAAAAAAAAGAATCACGGAATAATTTTTGTAATCAGTTAAGTTATGTTTTTTAGAGAGTTTCTGTTTTTTACTTTACTTCACAAAGCTTATCTCTCCAGTTCATTTGTCTTCTTTGAATATAACGCTACTTACAGTACACTTAGTCTTTTGTTTTACTTATAAAAAGAAAATAAATACTTCGGTTTAACTAGGACATCTTGATCAATTCGCAGGCAACAAAGTTTTACGCTTTTCCCGTAACGCACTAGTAACGGCGTTTTAAATTAAAACCCAGTCACTACTCTCCAGTCTTGACCCCCCCATTTCTTTTTAAGTCCCAGAAGAATCCAGGAGTGGATATATATTTATATAGATATTTTTAATTTCTGACAACGCATCACATTGTCATGTTAAATGAATGTTCTCAATTCTTGAGTTCCAAGGTTGTGACTTACAGAAGTTTTTCAAATGTTCGAATCTAGATTAAAAAAAATGTCAAATGCTGATTTTTAACAAGGTAGCTAGATTAAAGTGATTGCTGACCCTATCTGTATCTCTATTTTCGTCTTAGGTTTTTGTGCTAAAACAAAGCTTAGTCAACTTTCAGTGTCCTTTTGAAGGTACTACTGTGTCTTAATTTTGTTCCTCATATTGGGATCTTCAAAACGCCATAACCAATCCTGATTCTACAGTAAAACACAGATTCCTTATATTTATCAGTAAATTACTATGCATTCTTGTCAAAGACAGTGGTGTGGTTTTCTGTTGTATCCTCCAAACTTTGGAATTCAGAATTTTCTTCTCTTAGGCTGATTTATTCTTCAAGATTCTTCACTTCCAATCTCATTAGAGTCCAAAAATTTCTTTGTGTCCTTGTGGGTGATGAATTATTTTCTACCCTTCCATAGGCAAAATATCACAAGCCTCTCACTGCTCTATTACTGTTTCCATAAAAGTGTTCAGATGAACTATATTCCTTAGTTTCACCAGTTGTAAACTTCATGGCTAAGACCTGCCATGCTATGCACATTGTAGTGCACCACCCCAATTTCATATTCCATTTGTGAGATGTAAGTTTCACTTGAGCAGCTTCTTCCTGCAAACTACTGCTCTGTATAACTGACTACCAAAAAGGTATTTTCCTGATCACAACAATCTTAATCAGCTCAAGTCTATGATTAACAATTATATTCCCCACATTTGTATAAATTGTGACACTTACTCTGCAACTCACTACCTCGAGTGGCTTCTAGGTCTTGTACAAAAAAGAGCTTGATAAACTTGATACTCACAGGACTGATTGAAAGCAGGAGGGACAGAGGAAAGCAACACATAAACTATCTGGCAAACTTCAGTGAATAGATGACAGAATGAGGTTTAGGGAGATAAATGTCGGAATTTCAAGTCTGACTGTTTGAAGAAAGGGAAGGTAGAAAAACTATAATGGCAACTAATAGCATTTGAAGTAAAACTCAGTGCAGAAAGAAAGAATTGATAATGAATTTGTACTTATAACTGGCATAACCTCGCAGTGGCAATCGTTTGTGTCAAATTGCAACAAAAAACACTATATGTTGCCTACAAGTAATTCTTGTAGAAGTAACGATAGAAAATAAAGAGTTAGGACTTATAAACAGTTTTGGTAACGCATCCAGTCAGCTTCGAGAGAGAGCAAGGTCGTAACAAAGGAAGAAAAAATCCAGCCTTTAGCTAACTATTTTAGCATTTTATGTATTTCTCTTTGAAATGCAAATTTTGATTCCCCTTCGATCAGATGGTCTGATATCTGATGTATATTTATATGTATTTGCACACATGCATTTGTAACATGTGCTGCCAAACAACCTCCATTCTTGGAAAAATACCTTTGCAGAGGATTTGTACCAAAAACAGAATTTTAAAGATTTCACCTGCCAAATTAATATTAAAACTATTTTAATTGCTTCAGCTTTTGTTTCTAGGATTTTGATGTCTGAATTAATTTTAATCAATAATTTTAATTTCAATGAAAACACTCGGATTCATTTTATTGATAAAAATCTTAAATATTTATTTAGGGGTATAAAATTTATTTTCTCATTGAAAACATTCATTTACATTTGAGTTTTACAAACAAACTTTTAAAACTTTAGCCTTAAATCCAAAATTCATTAGATGTTTATGTCATGGAAATGTTTCAGGATGAAATAAAGTCAATTATTTACCTTTCATTTGTTACTTATTATCCTTTTTAGATAAGTTTTTGAATACATTTTACTGATAATAATGTCAAGGCAGTGCGTTTTTTGTATATCTCTCAAAATAGTTAATAATTTTAGTTTTAAAAACTATTATTAAATTTTGATTTATATTTATTTAATGATATTTTAATACAATTTGAGAACATTTGTATTTTATGAGAAATCTGGAAAGGTGAAATGTTAATCTTTTATATATTATTTTTTTTACTTTTATTTAATCAGATTTAACCCAAGCAAGGCAGTAAAGCCACTAAGACACAAGGGGTTACTGGATGTGAAAGGATTAAAAAGCAGAAACATTACTAAGGAGCAAGAACAATAGAAGAGTAATCAGGAGGACAGTAGATAACAATTGACATTTTTGAAGATTAATGTTAACTGGAAAGCATGGAGTCGAAAACGAGAAGTGTGAGAAATGAAATTCTTAGCATAGCACATACGGTTACATCTAGTCAATTTAACTGTCAATTGATGAGAACTTGTTACCAATCTAGTACTGTTCTTAAATTCATAAAGTCTAGGTACCATAGCAAAGAACTTATCTGAACAGTTATGAAAGTATATATAGAAAAGATAAAGGGAAACAACTTTGTGATTGAAGCTGAGATGCCAGATCAGGATCAATAATAGAGCTGTTTCTCCTTTGGATTTTATCAAGAATTTCTAAATATATAGCAGGAGCACTGGACCATATGTGTGGCAATATTCTAAACATGAGTGAATGGTAGACTTATAGATATATAGGTTAGATTCTGAAGAGAAAAAATGTTTTGCACAACACTGAGAACCAACTTTCTTAGCAGCAGTGGATTCAATATAGTCTTTCCATTTCAAGTCAGCAGAGACTATTAGCTCCAGAAGGCACAATGGGTCACTCTTCTGGTGATCAGGCAGAAAGGGCATTTCTCAGATGACTAATAGAGAGCAGTTTTGTTTTTGGAGGCATTAAAATTAACAAGCCATTCTTTACCCCAATTAACAACAGACTGTAAGTCATTTTTAGTATCAGCTGCCTATTTGACCTTATTGAACTAATCATGCTATTGAGACAAGAGTAAATGATTGTGTCATCAGTGTAGATACCATTTTGAGAGCTGATACCATCGGGAAGGTCATTAATGAAAATTAAAAACAAAGTAGGAACACGGATAGAGCTCAAAACAAAGTAGGAACAAGCATAGTGCCCTGGTGGATAAAAATTATATTAGGTTGGTGCAAAAATAATTTCGTTTTCTCACATTGTAACATATGTTAGAAAACGAAATTATTTTTGCACCAACCTAATATTTTGTAGATACATATGTATCCACTAACTAATGTTTAAATAATAATAATATATTAGATTTAAAATACATTCATTCATTGAAAGTTATTTTGTGAATGTTTCAGGTACAAGACTAATGTTAGAATATATAGGCTTTGAAAGGTCTGAACAAGAGATGTGTACTTCTTAAAAAGATTAATTGAGCCTTGTTTGAATGCAGGATCTTTCATGGCTGAGCTGTCTAAAGCAGACTTAGCTTAAAGGTGGTTTTTCCAATATGAAGGAAGGCAAGTTTGATGCCTGCTAAGAGGTACATTATTTTTTATGGAAACTTTCTATTAATTACCCAGATTGGTAGATGTCAATTATGCTGTTTTTTTTATGAGTGAGGGATGTCTGCACAAACTAATCAAACTAAATATAGCATTGACAGTAGGAATATTTACAAGATTTATAAAAAAAGTAAAAGAAAGGCGCTTTCTTCCATATTGACTTTTACTGATAACAATAAAATAGGGCAATGTTGTTATAGTTTGATAAATATGTTAAAATTCTTGAGACACTTTTGTAAACCAAATGTCCACAAAAGACTTTATGATTTTAAAGTAAGAAGTTTCAGTTTTATTTTATTTTTATTTTTCTTAAAAACATATCTTGTTTCTGTAATTTTTCAGGTTGATGATTTCAATTTTGTCAGTTTTAAGTTCTTTTCAGTGGGAGGTAATACAAATGTATCATTTATACACACATACAGAGACAAATATATCTATTTCTGTCTACCTGTCAAGCTAGATTATTTTGGAGTCCTTATTTTAACCTTAAATGTTTTAATCTTTCATTGGATTATCAGCAATGTTTAACCTTTCTTGCCTGCAATAAAACCGTGTCAGAAGGACAGTTATTCTCTTGATACTGCAATTACTGCATAAACTTCTCATTACCCTGGCAATGTTTATTTTTACAAGATTATAAAAATATGTGAACCAAATACAATGTGATATTTATTATTTATCTTTTATAAAGTTTTATTATTTAACATTTTATAAAGAAATAGATTTTAAAAGAAACCTTTTTATTCAAAAATTTATAAAAATTTACAAAATTATCAAAACATTTAAACCAACTACAATGCAATATTAATTATTTACGATTTTATAAATAGCTATGAAAACAAGTTTTTTATTCATAATTTTATAAAAATGTCAGTGAATTATAGAACAAAAATATTTTAATAAACACAATTTTCTGGAAATAATAAATTTTCTTTTCAGGTTATTTAATATCTTGTATTACTACGTGTTTTAATTTTCCAACTTTTATAAATTTATGAATAAAAAAAAATCTTTTCATATTTATTTCTTTATAAAATGGAAAATAATATTTCATTATAGTTGGTTCACATATTTTTATAATCTATGACTAAAGCTGAGCTGCCAGATTAGGACTGATAATATTGCTGATTCTTATTTGGATTTTGTCAAGGATCTCTAGATATATATAGCAGGAGCATCGAGCCATATGTGGCAGCAATATTCTGAACATGAATGGTAGACTTATAGATATGTATGATAGATTCTGGAGAGAAAAATTGTTTCACATGACACAGTGAACCAATTTGACTTAGCAATGTATTTAATATAGTCTTTCCATTTCATGTCAGCTAAGAACATTAAACTGAGAAGGTGCAATGAGTCATTTTCCTGGAGGTTCCCTTGGGAGTCTGTTCCCAGAAGTGACAATTTCTATTCTTTCAAATTATGTCTTCTGTATTCCATTGATTGATTTTCAATAAACGTTTTGGTCCTGGAATCAAAATGACACTGTTTGAAATAAAATCTTATCCTCTTTGCACTTCTGTAATATCACTTTTCTAACACTAGAATTTTTTTGCAACATGTTTGTGTGTTGAAATCCTCACAGTATTTAGTATTGTTGAAGTTAGCACTAAAAATTTTGTAGTAATTTACAAACTCTACTCTCTACTGTGTTTATATTTACAGTGCTACTACTGTGTATTATATTTTACCAGAATGAAATATATATATATACTTAAAGATATGCAAAAAATAATATTGCATTTTTGTTAAATAAGTATTTGTTATTTTAATCATTAAATTGTTTTTTAAATTAGTGGAAGTATGTTAAATAAAACTTTTAAATTTTCCCTCAAAATTAATGAAAATTTATACTACTTAGCTACACATCCTACTAAAACCAACTGTACTTTGGACTCCCTTACCTGTTTGCATGTCTCCTCAAAATTTGGTTCTGATTGTTCAATGTATGTCTATTTTAGAGGATGTGATGGACAGACTAACAGAAGTCACAGAATTTTATATATAGATGCTTTTAAATAGAATTACTATGACAATTATTGAAGAAACATTTTGAAAGAATACACAAAAGCATTTGATAAAGTATGACAAAGAACGTTTTGAAATGTTAGGAAAACCTGATTTACATAGAAAAGATATAAAAATCTTATCCATATCCTGTATTGGTAATGAGTTAAGTAAATACACAAACAAAAAGAAAAGTACAAGAAAAATGTATTTTATCACCAAGATGATACTATAAGGATTAGAAGACCTAGTATTTATTATTACAACACAATAACCTATGCAGATGACACTGTTGGTATATGGTGACGGCAGATTCAGAAAAAAAAGGACTAAAAGATAAAGTAGTCAATGAAAGCATGAAGACCAAAGATAAGAGTTACATATTGGGTCGACAGAATTAAGTATAGTAATAGACAATGGAAAGTGTTTGCACTGAAATTTGACGATGCATTGGAATAGTGAAAGATACTTTTCAGGAAGTGAACAATTTATTAAGGGATTGAAAATATCCTTTGAAGAAAGGAAATACAGCAGCACTGCTATGTAATATCTAATCTGATATATGGTGGTGAATGCTGTACAATTTCACTACAAATGAAGAAAAAACTTGAAGTGACATTAATATTCTATTGTTGAATGAGCAACAAAGTTTTAAAAAATGCACTCTGTAAACAGTCATTTGAAACATATTTGACAATGTTTAGCATTACATTACCCACGTAATGATCAGCTTTACCAAAATTTCATAAATTATAATTTGTTACTATTAGGTATCATGTTTTTCAAATTGTAGTTTGTAAATATTGTATCATTTATTAGTGTTGGTTTTTAATACGGGTTAAAGGGAGATAATCATGATTTTTCTTTTTTTTTTTTTCTAGTGAATTCAGTTGCTGTGTTCCTCAAACTTTTCTTTCTCTTTTTAGTCACATTGCAAAATTTTATACTCAGCATCCTCTTCTTTGTTTCTATCTATTTCTAGCCTTGTTTAATATTATTTCAACTTGTTGAGAGCATTAACTTAGTTTCTAGAATGGAAAAGAAAATAGATGGCCTGTCACTTTTAATGTCTCCAAAACATAAACGTCGCTCCATTAATCATCTGAGAGACCCCTCTCTGCCTTCTCTCAGCATGGCTGATAGTAACCTCCAGGAAAGTGACTCGTTGCACCTCACGTTCTCAGCTGACATGAAGTGGAAACACTATATTGAATCCATTGCTAGGTCAGCTGCTAAAAAAGTCCACTGTATCGTGCAAGACAGTTTTTCTCTCTGGAATCTATCTTGCATATCTATGTCTACCATTTGCCTATGCTTAGAATATTGCTGCTATATATGGTCCAGTGTCCCTGTATTTACCAGGAGCTCCTTGACAAGATCCAAAGAAGAATTAGCAATATTATTGGTCCTGATCTGGTGGCTCAGCTTCAGTCACTTGACCACTGCCATAAAATTGCCACTCTGGGTCTTTTTTATAAATACTTTCATGGTAATTGTTTGGATAAGCTCTTTGCTATGGTACCTAGACTGTATGAATTTAAGTGCAGTACTAGACTGGCGTCAAGATCTCACCAATTTACAGTTGAGCTGGCTAGATGGAACCGTAAATTTTATGCTAACAGTTTCTTTTTTTGCTTGTGGAACTCCCTTCCGGCTCCATGCTTTCCTGCCAACTTTAATCTGCAAAAATTTAAATGCAATGTCAATCGCTATCTACTGTCCTTCTGATTGCTCTTTCCTCTTTCTACTCATTATTAATGTTTCTGTTCCTAATTCTTCCATGCCCTGTAACCCTTGCATCTTAGTGGATGTACTGCCTTGCTTTGGGTGATACTGATTAAAAAAAATATCTCAGCATTATTGTTTATAAAAAGACTGGAAACTAATATGTCATATCTCTTCAGGATGTAGGCAATCATGACTCTCTACAACTTCCTATCCTTTGTAGTGTTTGTCTTTTTATTATTCCTCCTACTCTCTATTCTACAATCCATTTACACAAGCTTGTTAGGTTGGTACTCATTGTTTCCCTCTACCACTCTTTCTTTAATATATCCTCTGAAAGTCAAATTATCCAAGCCCTCTTCCTCAGCATGCATCCCAGAAATTTAAACTCTTTTTGATTCTAAGTGTCCTAGTTTTCCATTTTTTTAAAAACTTCTTTGTGGCTCACATGTCCTGTTTATGGCATCCTTCAATAGAACCACATCTGTATTACCTCAGGTTTCTTATTTATCTGTGAGAATATTGTCCAACATTCATTGTGATATAGCATGATTAATATTACATAGCAGTTCAGTTTGATTTTCTTCATTTTTAATGAGATTTTTCCGTTTCTTATATTAAGGAATTTAATAATAAATGACAAAATTTAGAGTGTAAGCATCAACTAAATTTTGTTTTCATTCTTAGATACAGAATTTGATTTTCTTTTGAATGTTACTGAACATTTCAAGTTAAATTTTGTACAATTGGGAATGGCAACAATTATATATTCCTGTGTTTTGAAATGATCAAAAAACAAACCTATTGGATTGTCTATAACTTTGAGAAGAGTCATTAACATTTGAAATTTTAACTTAACCCCTTCTTCATGTGCTTGATGTTATCTGACTATTTTGGCTGATTTCTGTTCTAATTTATGTCAGCTGTAGGATGCACGAAAAAAGAGGACACCACCTTTTTTTTTTTTTTTTTCAGGAAAAAACATCTAAAAATATAGATAAAAAAAACATGTTGGAAAAACAGTTTTTTTTATACTTTTCTCTCTTGATAAAGTATGAATCAACCAAAACATTGTATAGAAAATATCAAGTTCATAAAGAAGGGAAAACTGAGTTGAATAGACAATTTTTAATGGTAAAACAAAATTCTATGCTGATATCTGTACCTGAAAACTAGTTTTTATATTGTTTCTTTTCCTTTTTTTCAGAAAAACTATGCAAGGCAATCTCGATTTGCCAGCACATTGGTGATTGCTGAGCACAACAATGAAAAACTCACTCCAGTGACACTCAATGCAATAACGGCTGCTTCCAAGATTGGTGGAGATATTACTTGCCTTATTGCTGGCTCTCAGTGTACCAAGGTAAGTTTTTATCATACTTTCTAACCAAATATAATTTTTGACTTTTGGGATTGTATTGCTGATATTGTCTAAAAACACCAGTGAAATAATTCCTACTTTAGAGTGACTTTAAAACAAAATGATTGTAACATTTACTGAAATATGAAAGTTAAAAAAATCTGGAATGAGATAGCACTGAATGGGAAAAATTAAAGGCTCCTAAGACAAGTCAATCATTGATATCTTTTGTTATGAAAAAAAATATAACAACCCCATTAGTATCTGATTTATTTTGTATTTTCTGTCTGAATTTCTGGGATGAATATTTATCATTATTGTCCTCATCTTTGTTGTTGTTATCACAATGTTTTGGCCATTTTACCCTCTGGCCTACAATCTGGGTAAATTTTGAATTTTGAACTGAACCTTTTATTTAATTTACTGGGGTAGATTGTTTTCATTCTACTGCCCATGTCTAGGGATATCCCACCTAGTTATTATTTTTTTTAGTACTGTTCAATTATTGTTTGTCCTGTTATTACTGAGTCCAAGTACATGCTGCCTGGACCAGTTTGTATTGTCTTCTATATTTTTACTTCTTACTAAAGAAGAGTGTTTTTTATTTTCATTTTTAAACAAGAATTTTTCCTGTCTATCTAGGTATCTTGACTTTCTATGTGTCTTGTCTGTTCAGAATGTGGACAATCATGGCTCTCTAAAACTTCCTATCCTTTGTACTTTCAATTTGCATAAAAACTGATTTATTTTCCTCTGATGAAGTTTCTTAATGCAAAAATAAAAGAAATTGAATATCTTAATTTTGGTAATTGAATGACAAAATGGACTATGCTTTGGACTTCAAAAAGACTTCTTCAGTCTAAGTAGTTTTTTTTTTATTGATAGAATCATATATGTAGTGCAGTGGGGAGAATAAAATGAATGCTGGCTACAATTTTACATTGAAAATACGGGGACGTTTAAATTCAAATTCTAAATTTTTGCTGTCCGATGTAGATAGATACATAACCTAACTAACCTCATTCACTTTCTCTTTCGTTTTTGTTTTTATGTTACTGTTTATAAATTTCCTACATAGCAGTAGTTTTGTTAGGAAAGGAGATATATTGTCTGGTCCTGGGTGTAAATTTACTGTGTGAGACTCAGAAATTAGTGCTCTTTCAGTACATTTTTGCCTTAAAAAATTACTTTCTCATTTAATTAACACCGTATAATTTAAATAGAAATTATGGTCAGACTTATGATGAATGATGACTGCATTGAGTGTATTATCATATACTAAAATTTTTTGTGACATGCTGATGTGTGTTGAAATCCTCACAATATTTAGTATTGTTAAAGTTATTCGTAACATTTTTGTTGAGATTTAGAAACTCTTGTTCAATTTTGCAAACCAATCGATGAAATTTGAATAAACTGGTTTGTTTGGAAAAATACTTTGACAAAGACCCTACTTTGCAGTTCAATAATTTCTTTAATTTTATAGGAGTTCATGGTAAATAATATTTTTTAAGAAAATTTCTTTCTTTCCTTTTTAACAGTGAAGAATAAATTCTTAGGATTTCTTACTCATGAGCATGTGGTACACAACTGGTCATGCGTAAATATTTCTTTCTGGAGCCAAATTCCAACTTTTTAAAGTGTTTGACCTTGTGATTTGTTTATAGTTCTTGCAAATGCAGGGAAAACTGGAAACTGGATTCTTATATATATAAAAACTTAAGATACGCAAAAAACAATATTGCATTTTTATTAGATATGTATTTATTATTTTAATCACTAAATTGTTTTTAAAATAGTGGCAGTATTTTGTTTGTTAAATAATAAAACTTTTAATTTTTCCCCAAAAAAAATTAATGAAAATTTATTGTACTAAGCTATGCACCTTTGTACCCCTTTACCTGTTAGCACTTCTCCCAAAAATTTGTTTTCATTTGGTCAATGTATGGCTATTTCAGAGGGTGTGAGGGACTGGCAGACTAACAGAAGTCACAAAATTTTATACACAAATAAATTTCATTGATCAAAATTTTGGTGTATATCTTTTTATATTGTTAAAGTATAATTGTTTGTGGAAATATGGAATGTTTTTCTAAATTTATTTTTATTCAAATTACTATTTGATAAGAGTATCTAAAGTCATTGGATACTTATGGTTAGTAAGAATTTTTTTTTTAATTGAATTCACCCCAAGCAAGGCAGTAAAGCCACTAAGACACAAGGGGTTACTGGGTGTGGAAGAATTAGAAAATAGAAACATTACTAAGGAACAAGAACAAAAGAAGAGAAATCAAGAGGACAGTAGATAGTAATTGACATTGCATTTAAATTTTTGAAGATTAAAGTTGACTGGAGCCAGAAGAGTTTCATAAGTGAGCAGTGTGAGAAAAGAAACTCTTACCATAGAATTTACAGTTATATTTAGCCAGCTCAACTGTAAGTTGGTGAGATCTTGATGCCAGTCTAGTACTGTGAGGTACCTTGCGAAGAGCTCATCTGAACAATTACCATAACAGTATTTATAGAAAAGGAATGAGGCGACAACTTTGCGGTGATGGGAAAGTGACTGAAACTGAGATGCCAGATCAGGACCAATAGTATTGCTGATTCTTTGGATTTTATCAAGAATCTCTAGATATATAGCAGAAGCACCAGACTATATGTGGTAGCAATATTCTAAGCATGGGCAAATGTTAGATAGATTCTGGAGTATAAAATTAGCATGACACTGTGAACCAAGTTTCTTAGCAGCTGACCTAGCAATGGATTCAATATAGCTTTTCCATTTCATTTCAGCCGAGAATATTAGCCTGAGAAGGCACAGCAAATGTCATAATGTCCATTTTTGCCACCTTTTCTTTAGTAAACGTGGGTAGAAGAAAATCTCTAATATTAAATAATAAAAAAAAAAGCAGTCAAGCAACACAGCAAGAATTAAAATTTAATTCTGTTAAATGCTAGCACTTTGTATGCTCCTCTTTATTTTGATAACGTGACAATGGCCTAGTGGATAAAATCGTTGGTTTGTGAATTTGGTTACATAGTGATTGTGAATTCAATCCTTTGGTTGGGCAGTGTATACTTGCACTCATTGGGTGAGCAATAACTGAACACAACTAAATAAAAATAAAAACTAGATGATATCCCCAGACATGAGCAGTAGAATGAGAACAGTCTACACTGATAGTTTAAATAAAGGTTTCCGTTCAGAAGTCACAGTAAATTACCCAGATTGATCTATGCCTGAAGAAGGTCAGAGGGTACAATGGCTGAAATGTTGCAATAACAACCACAAAAATGAGGACAATAATCCAAATATAAATAATGCAAATTAGGATAACTCCTCATCCCAGAAATTAGCTGCTTTGTTTATATTCAATGATTGTACATATTCTAGGTTATTAGTAAAAAATGTTTTTATAAAAGTATATTGCTGTTTGTCCATGACTGTTTAAATTTAGAGACATTGACTGGTTATTTTTTTAAAGTTGAGTTGGCTTGAGATCTAGAAGAATATTCTAATGACAGATGTATTATACTTGAAGTACCCCTGTAGGTCATTTTTATTTTGCTGTATTTGAATGTTCTCTGTATATATGTCTTTAAAATAATGGGACATATTCACAAATGAAGGTACCATAGGGGCTTACAGGTAAAATAGGTAAGAACAAAGAGAATTGGGTAAATGGTGTAATTTTTTATTAAATATGCTGCTCAAATTATATGACAATATTAGGAAGGGTTTCAAAAAAGTATTTTCAACATAAATTTGGATCAAAAGCCAGTGTCATCTTTCTTCAGGATATAGGCAATCATGTCTCTCCACAACTTCCTGTCTTTTGTTAATCTAAGTAACTTTTGACTATTTGTCATCCTTTTTTGTCCATGTTTGGCCAATTGTTTACACAAAATTGTTAAGTAGGTTATTCATGCTTTCTCTCTGCTTCTCAGGTCTTGAGTGTGTTCTGTATGTGTTAAATTCTCTGTGCCTTATTTCCTCATTATATGTCCTTGAAATTTCAGCTGTTTATTTTTTTTTTTATAAATATAAGCTTCCTTGTAGTTCCTGTTTCTTATAAAGTATAAAGGCATCACTGTGTTAGGCAGCCTTGTACAATGAGAATTGTTGTAGCTGACGGATAGTGCACAAATCGTTATCTGATCAGTATTGACTTAGTCACAGTGGAGAAGGGGTATGATATTGTAAGACCTGAACCCCTAATGCTCTTCAGCTAAAAACATCAAGTGATTATGTGTACTAAGGCATCAAACAGATGTATTTCTCAAAAAAATTTTCATACGATTAGAATAAAGTAAAAATCAATTTTAAAATAAAAACCAGCTTGTCCTGGGTATTACGATAAACTACATCCACATCCTGCGTAAGACGATAAATATTCAACAACAAGGCCTCTGATCAGGAAGTTTTGAGGAGCATGGAACCACCTCATAATTGCTGGTGTTCCCAGGTCCACCCTGATCCAGGGTGGTAGCACCTGTTAGGGTCCCAGCTATGGGTAACTAGTTAATCCCCAAACTGGGGTCCAAACACTATGAAAGTGTAAAAATAGGTTTTAATATCAAAAATACTTTGTAAAAAATTATTATCAGCAATAAATTTTTGAAGAAAAATTATTACCAGCAATACATTTAAAAAAAAAAAAAAAAAAAAAAAAATTAGTAGCAATACATTTTTGAAAAAATATTACCAGTGATACATTTTTGAAGGAAAATATTAGCAACAATGAAAATTTTGTCAGCATTAAATAACCCATTGTGGTTGATATGCTGTAAACCAAACCAAACCAAACCAAACCTAATATAATAAAAAGGAATAAGAGGAAAGTAAATCCGAAGTAGTTCACAATAGAAAATACTATAAAATGAGCTAACCATATTTATATTTATTGCATAATTTTTTCTTACATTTTTGTTCTTTTCATATTACTGTCTACTTTAGTTGTTTCATCTTGTCCCTTTTTATTATATCAGTTTTTATTGTATTAAACATTTTGTCTTGATAAATTCTACTGTCATTATATTTAAGAACATTTTTTTGTATTTTTCTAGTTTCTTTATTTTTAATTTTTTTTTTTTTTTTAACAAATTCCTTTCTTTTTCTGATACTCAGTACATTTTATTTTCACTTCGATCATAATCTTCCAGTAAAACTGTTGATATTATTTGTAAGTATTTGACAGAGGGGCATGCTGAGTATTACGATAAACTACGACCAACATCAAGGCCTCAGATAATGTTTTTGGAAAAATAATATTGCCAGCTATACGTTTTTGAAAAAATAATTTACTTGAGTAAGAATAAACAAGCTGTGGTTTAAGGACGTTATCCTCAAATTATATTTACAAAGTATATATATTTAATATATATGTGCAAACTGGATTTGGCATTAAATAACCCATCGTGGTTGATATGCCATAAAACCCCAAACTAATTTAATTTTAACATTCTCTAATTTTTTTTATTTATTCAAATTAATTAGTATAACTTTACATTGACTGTTTCCAGTGCAATGAGGTTCATTGTCTCCTCCAGTATTGCACAGATTTACTAAGCTTGGTTTTGTTTGGTATAATTATTATAGCACTTGGTGAGGATCAAATTTTTATTGCATAGTATTAACGGTCTGCTAGGTTAGTTTGAAAACTTTTATCCAATGAGATGGTCTTTTTTCCTTCCTTTATTTACAAGGATGTTATTTTTTTTTATTTTTCTTAAGGAATTTTACACTGTTTAATTTGATTTTCTTATTGATATAACTGTCTCCTGCCAATTTCTTTCCGATAAGAACATGGTAGTTATCTCTGCAAATATCTACGTTTGAAATTTATGTACATTTCATTACTTTCCTTATGTTTATATTAGTATTATTTTGTTCCTCTTTGATATTACAAGTTTGTAATATAAAATTTAATATTTCTGGATAGTTGGAAAATGGAAAATTCCAAGAATACCTCAGTATTGCAAATTGCATTAGAGAAATCTCATAAAATTAGCTCTATCTCTGGTCTGGTTGCAGATTTAAACCATACTTGTCTGCTTTATTTAAAAAAGGAAATTTATTATCCTTTATATTATTGACTTTATTGCACTGTTGTATTGCAGTTATAATCAGATTATGAAAGTTTTCTTATCTTAAATGCAATGTTGGAGATGCCTATTCACTTGCAACTAAAAAAGTAAAACTGAAACCAGAGCAAAGAACCTTTCCTCTGCTATGATGACTTTTGTAAAATCTCATACACTTTTGTAGTCAATAAAACATAATTTCATTATATTTTAATTTTATACAATTTTCTTTAACTGTTATTATTTGTTTCTTGTTTGCTTGGAATTTGTTAAAACTTGTGCTTGATTTGATTTTAGTTTGTAAAGTTAGCTGGAAGATATTTTTATGAACCTTAAATTTTATATAGAATATTTGTACTGCTGTGTCATTTGACCACATGCTAAGCTCATGAGTAAAGCAAAATCCTCATGTGCATTAGCTTTGTTTGCCTTCAGAACTTGTCTTATCATAGATAATTCAAACAATACAAATTACTGGCATGTACTTTGCTTTCAAATGATAAATTGTAAAGAGGCTGGCATTCTAAGAAAAATATGAAAGCAATTTTCAATTACTAACATGAGGTTTTCTTTTGATTTGAAAGAACTAATAATGTTATCTACTGCTTTGACATGTGATATCCATATAAGTGAAAAAAATTGCTAAATAAGTTATTTATAAAGAAATTCTGATAGGCAATAAAAAGTGGATGCTTTACAACAACATAGAATACAAGAAATCATGGAGCAAGCAAACTGAGCTGTTAGCCATACCAAAAGTCAGTTGTCAACCAGTGGTGCTGTGTATATGGTGGGATTGGTGTATTTATGTTAGTGTTAGAGCACTGGAGAGATAATTAAAAAAAAAAAAAAAACTGAGGTTCTATACCTTGTGTAATAATGTCAAGGATTGTTGCCACAAACTTATTCAAGAGAACAACAACTCAGTTCAAATTTAAATACTGGATCTTTAAAGTAACAAACTTTATCCTTTATTTATGCTATTTACATCATTCAGACTGTTGTCCTCATCTTTCTTACCATATTTACAATGTTTCAGCTGTTGTATTCTCCAATCTTCTTCAGATGATATACACTGGAAATTCGAACCAAACCCTTTATTTAGTCCACAGGGGTAGATTGTTCTAATTCCATGTGCCATGCTTTTTTTTGATGTCTCAGTACCAGTTAATTCCCTTTAGTAACTAAACTCTCCAAGTTTGTTGTTCCCTCTGCTGTGGTGAGGTACTGAACTCAGAACTCTTTGGGTCATATCACTTTTTGGATTACTTCAACCAATGCTTTTACCCACTGATACCCATGGCACATGGAACTGGAACACTCTACCACTTTGGACACAGTTCAGTTCGAAATTTCAAAGTATAGGAAGGTTGGAGCGTACAATGGCCGAAATGTTGTGAATATGGCAATAAAGATGAGGACAACAATCTGAATGATGTAAATAGTGTAAATATTTATAATACTGCATCTCGGAAATATAGACAAATTTATCCTTTATATTGTTGATTTTATTGCTCAGTTGTTTTGAAGTTATAATCAGTTGGAGTTGTAAGATTTGCAATATCAATAGATACTGCAAATTTTACAACTCTTAAGACTGATAACTTTAGTAACGATATCTTCAATTTTTATGGAAGAAGAAAACTACTAGTTTAAAATCAAGGTTAACTTTTCCCCATTACTCAATTTTGTACTGGTAACATATTGCATGAATATTGCCAAGTGAAGATTTTATTCATAGTTGTTAGCAGAATTCACTTTTAGGTGTTTGTTCTTCAGGTGTTTCCATGCTGTGCAAATATTAAAGATTTTGTTAACATTTGAATATCATCATGAACAAAATTTCTGAAACTTTAGTCTCATGTCTACAAAGGTGTTGGATTGTTATTTGTTCTCAACTCTGTGCTAATTCAGAATATTTGCAGTTATATATGCCAGAAGTTTTCGATGAAATAGTATGTCTTAATCTTTATAAATAATTTGCTTCTGAAGTAGATTTAGAATTTATGACAAAGTGGTGTTATAAACAGAAAGTGAAAGTTGCAAGGATTGGCATCTTGCTTGTGTGATTCATGTGAAGAATAGCTTGTCTGTTATCAAGTGCCATTAGCTAATACTGTTGTCCCCAAAACAGTAGTGTCATATATCTGGATGAGCAGTTGAATCAGATTATGTGTGATTGGATTATTGATGTCTTTTGATTTTTGTTATAAAGATGATGCACAATAATCTTGTTATTGGGTAATATTCAGGAAATCTTAGAATTTAAATGTCTCTGTTTTTATTCAATAATATCTGATTTTAATCATTGTAATCTCTATTTAGAAATATTCTTATTATATGTCTGATCAAAAAGTTTGTTCTGTTTATTAAGTAAAAATAAGGCATTTTTATTTTCATAATTAACTTCATTGAACAACATATTTAGTATTTGTTTCACTACCTTCTGACATTTTCAGGCAGCTTCATAATTTAATCCTCCTAAAACATTTGATATTTTTAAGCAAAAAACTGCTTTTTGTGTCTTTTGCAGTCTTCCATGAAATTTATTGTTATTTAAATTTAAACAGTTCACTAAAGACCAAAATATGTGGCAATTTGAAAGTGCTGAATATGTTGGAAATTGTAACAATTTTTGCTTGGTCACCAAAGAAACATGAAACATGTGGCCTAACATTATCATACTGGAATACTATGCCCCTTCTTAACTAATTTCTAACACTTTTTGCTGCCTTCACTTGGTCAAATTAGGAACAATAAAAAAATTATTTGTTTCTGTAAGGCACTCATGGTAGAGGGCTCTCTTTCAATCCTACAGCATCATTGGTTGACAACTGACTTTTTTCATGTGGTTAGTTAATGGCACAATTCGTTTACTCTATGATTTCATGCATTCATTATTCTTGTAAAACAGCCACTTGTTTGGTACAATTTCTTTATAAAATGAGTCATTAAGTAATTCTTTCACTGGTGTGGATATCACATCAAAGTGATTTACATAACTAAGCTGTGATTTTCAACTTGTGAGTTAGACATTTTGAATATGTTGGGAATCTTTTGTATAATATTATACCCACTTGATTCTAATCAACCTCAGCTACTTTACCCAAATTAAGAACATTGTTTAGCAAGAAATCCTAATCATAAAATTTTACAAAATACTTTGTTGTATTTGATCATTCACAATATATTTTCCATAAACTGCACAAAGCAAATTTTTACCTTTCTTAAAATAAAAAGTGTAATATATGCAGAATATGTTGCTTATTTGTCTTAACTGTTAGAATCAATCAACAAAAATAAATCAATTTTGATAGATTAAAAATAACTGCATGCTGATATTACAGCTATCATAATACAGTCAAAAAGTTACCTTTCTTTTTTTTTTTTTTTTTAAAGTAAAACTAAATACTCCTAACACCATCTAAAAACAATAAAATTACCTTTTTGGCCAATCCACTATATTTTTTAATGTTTGTTAGTAAAAAGCAGCAGTACCAGTTATGTGAATTCAGATATTACATTTAAAATAATTATTTTTTAGAAAGTTGATAAATTTGGTTTCAGATGTTTTTAATCTCAGAAATTAACAAGGAAGAAATAGGCTGTATAGTTTCATGCTATTTTCTCAGTTTATCAAGATGATACTTCAAAAGTTTTTTCTACAGAAAAACTTTTGAAGTCAATAGCATGAATACAAAACAAAGGATCTGGTGCCAAGTTCTGATGGCACACCAGATAAGAAACACTGAGCATTAATTGTGGCTGATTTGAATGACTTCTCAAGCATCTTTGAATATGAACAATTTCTGGTTGTTTGGAATCCTGGTTTTTGACAAAGCTAACTACAGCCATGTTAGAGAATTTGTTCTAGGAAAAAAATTAAAAGTGGGGTATCTCTAAGCAATATTCAACAATAACTGAAGCATGACAAGAATTCAACATTGAAGAAATTCAACATTCAGCTTAAATTGTGTAATGTTTTCTCATTGCACAAATAATCAGTGTTATATCACAAAAGCCCATATTATGAGTTGGTATTCTGATTAAAAAATAAAATCTTGCATTTAATTTATGAAAAATAGTATAAAGAACATTTATCTATTTTTACTGCTTTATGACAGTGTTACTGTATAAGTGGATGTGCATTGTGGTGTAAAGGGATAATGGCTCAGAATGAGAAATTAGAGAACCGAGTTCTAATATTAGTGAGGTTTGTTACATTCACTTATGAAATCCATGGGAAAAGTAAGAATCTATCTCTTCTCCCCCTAGCTATAGGTTGAATAGGAGGACAGATTGGGTCCTATAGCCTTAGTTGTCAACTTGTTTATTGCAGAAAAACATGGCAACCTACTGCAGGAAAATCTTTTGCCTAATCAGACATAAATCAAAAGAGACATGATCACCCAAGTGGGTATCGCGTATGGCATTGACTATATAAGCAGCAAGTTTTTGTAATAGCAGCTTTGTAAGATGAGACTCTTTGTCAAGTTACCTCCATAAATGCTTTTTTAAAGAATAATATTCACTCTGTACAAGGCTCAAGAGCCACTTGAAATAGAGAGTTACAGAGTAAGAGGTAAGAGGCTTATGAGGATATGTGGGGAAGGTAATGGTTAACTCTAGAGTGGAACAAATTAAGATTGTAGTGATTGTGGTTGCATCCTCTTGCAAAGTGATTCTGCAAAGTACTGATTTGTAGGAAGAGACTGTATGAGTGGAACCATGAACACGAAGGGAATGAGGGTGGCTTGCTACAATTTGCGTGACATGGTGGGTCTTGGCTGTGATCATTAGAATGAATGGATCTGAGTAATGTAGTTTGTCGAAAAACTTTTCATAGAAATAGTGATATTTGGTTGTCCATGTAATGCGTTATCATTATAATGATGATGAAAAGGTCATGTGAGTGACAGAGAAATGTTTTTCTAAAGAAAGTAAATGGAGTTTTTATTAATACAAAGGATTTTTTATCACTTTAAGCATTATTTTTAGTGGATACTTGTATTTGAGTAGATGCTTCATTTATTTATTAAACAGTATGTTTAATTATTTTCATCTACTGGCTTGAATATTTGAGAAATCTTATTAAAAATCCAGCAGGATTCAAACCTGCATCTCCCTGGGCAGAGGAGGCTGCCATTAAACCTATCATGCTTTTACTGAACTACAGAAAACTAATTGATCAGGCTATGCAAAATTTGTGCCTTTAAGCAAAACCTCTCTCGTCATAGATTGAATAAGATAAGGAAAACACATTCTTGTCTTATTCCTCTTTCTATTTTTGCATATCTTCTATTTTCTCTCTTTTTTTTTTCTATCCTCATGCTGCTGGTTTAGTCCTCGTAAATGTTATTCTAATATTTTTTCTCATAGATTTTCTTATGTCTTAATAATTTTCTTATCTGGAAATGCTTTATTCTAATGTACTCACTGATTTCTGCATCATATTTTCCAGAATCTGTTACTATACTATCCAGATAGTTAAATTTTTGTACCTGTTTGATACCAATTTGTAACTCACACCTTTGGCTGTTTCTTGTGTTGTTATTTTGTCTTTCTGTTTTTTCTCCTAAATCCTGTCTCACCATTCATTTACTCAAGCTCACTAAGTATGTTATGTGGTGTTTTCCTCTGTCTGTCTTGCTCCCAATCTGTCTTGTGAGTATCAGAATCTCCAAGCTTTCTTTCCTCATTATGTGCCTCAGAAACCTCAACTGTCTCTTCCTGATGTTAAGTATGTTTCCTTTTTCATCTTGGCCAGTGCCAATCATACCTTAGATTTTAGTATTTCAGGTTTATCCATGTTTGTGTTTTTTTTTTTTTTTTTTCTTGTAGAAGAGTTCTCCATTATATTAATTTCATTTTTAAATGATCTTTTCCATTTTTATTATAAGCATTTCCCTTTTTAGATTTTTAGATGTTGTATATCCCCTTAAGGAGTATGTCTTCTGTTATTTATTTTATTATTTTATACATGCCTGCTATATCTATCTTCCTTAATTTTTCTAGCTCTTTATATTTCTTGGTGAGCCATCTACCTTTTGTTTGCTTGCATTTTTTTTCTAATGTTTTTCTTTAGCATCCTACCAATCATTGACATTTGTTGTTTCTTTTTTATCAGCTCAAGAATTTCATCACTCATCCATATTACCTTCATTAAAAATGAACTCCTATTTTTCTTGGCAGTTAAAAAGTAGAAACTAATTGTTCCTGTGGCTACTATTAACACTATCAATGTGGCCTTTGAAGTCAGCTCTAATTAACTTGTTCTAAAAGAATGAGTTGTAATTTGTTTTATAGTTGCTCAAGCGTCATGTTTAATGTCCTAATTCTTTTGTCTGTTTGTAAATATCACTGATTGAAGGAAATGTTTTATTACAACTAAATTGATATGAAAAGTTTATTTATAGGAAGCATTTTTTTTGCCCATCTTTTATACCGACTGCTATTTTAAATAAAGAATAAAATGTGATCAAATGTTTGGTTACAGGCTGTGGAGAGTGCATTGAAAGTGAAGGGAGTTGGAAAGGTCTTAGTTGCAGAAAATGATGCATTCAAAGGATTTCTTCCAGGTATGTACTTCTTGTTAAATATATTTACAGGTAAGAAATGCAGTGTGCATCTCTACATATATGCAACAATAATAAAGACTATATTTTGCCCTCCCCAGCAAAAAATGATTGACCAGGAAAATTGTAGAAGATAACATTTATAGCTCATGTAATCTTTTTGATTATAGTTAAATAGAGCATTAGCAATAATAAATAGAATTTTTTTCAGCTACCATATTGTCTCTTCTCTACAATTTACTGAATCATCATTTTGAAAAATTCAGGAGACACATTCATAAGTAAACAGTTATTTTGTGTTGGTGCATAATTATCAGGCGTTTTTCAACAATATTTATTATGAAAAAAGAAACATAATTCAGCAATAACATTTTTAAATGATTATTCTGGAGAGTATGATTACTGACATGCATTTTTATAACCTGAAAATAAAAAATATTTTTATTAAAAAAAGTAAACAAAACAGCAATTTTTATTAACAAATAACTCTCCTACAAAAACGCTTGATAATTATGCACCAACCCAATATATGATGGGTTTGCTGAAAAGTTCTTGGCCTGACCTAGAAGCACCCTTTCCCCCAAATTCTGATGTTTGGTCAGATTTTGAGAAGTCTATCAAGCTAAGACTTTTCAACATCCTGTTGCATGAGAAAAAATATTGTGGTAACAAGTGATATAATTTAAGTTATGTAGGTGGCCACTTCAGCATGTGAAGAATAGGATCTACAGGCACAGCTCTACTGAAGTGTGTGATCTACACTTTAAAAATAATAATGAAAACGGCATCAAAAAACTTAAGATACATATGACTGGAAATCATTTACAAATAGGTGGCATAAAAATTTTATGGATTTGTGATAAATATAACCTGACTGCATTTACAATGCATGGTATTATGTGATCAAAATTTATTTGTTGCATTTCATAATGATATTCAAGTTGTGTACAGACAAGAATATATATATATATATATATATATATATATATATATATATATAATTAAGTACCCCTCACAGATTTATTAAAAAATGAGGATACCATGAGGAAAAAATGCCTCAGACTTAATAGAAACACTTTTATAGTCAAAATCTGTGTTATTGTTAAGAGGAAAGACTAATGGATTTTTTGATTATTAAATTGTGTTTTTTTATCCTTTTTAGAATGTTAAAAATTTTGGTTGAAAATCTTGTTTTTCTTGTATCAGTAGGGGATCAAAGATTAGTATAGAAAACACACTGATTTGGAAATTGTTGCAAAAATCAAATAATTGCCAGATTTTAATGAAACTTTCAGGACTTATTCACAAATCTACGAAATTATTTTAGAAATATTTCTGAAATAAAGTTTCAGAAGAGTATATTTTATTTTTGAAAGATTTTCTAATAAAGAAAATTACATTGTGCTGACAGATGGCTAAAAATTGCACTAAAATCAGTGATTTTAGTGATTTCAAAACAAAATCTCCTTCCAGTCAATTTAAATTAGTTTTGAAATACAGAAAAGTATTTTGCTTATTGCAAATATTAAATTTAATCTATTAACTTGAAATTAAAACCAAAATGAAAGTTTCAAGAAAGATCTTTCATTTTTAAAAATTCATTTAAAACTTTAGGTAGTGCATTTCTGTGGAGATACCTAGATACAGGTTGCGATGGATAAATTGTCGTCTAAATTACGCAAAAATGAAAATAACACTGACATCTCATTTTAACAGATATATTAACCAAAACTACACAAAAATGTCTTGAAATACTAAAGAGTAAATTTATTCAATAAAATTGCCATTGGCTTCAACCAGGACCTCCAGAAAGCTTTGCAATCTCCTGCAACTTTTCTGGATGGTCTCTTTGTTTAAGTTGGTGATTGCTGCCATAATCCTTGCCTTCAGTTCATGTTTGGTGTTACAAGGAGTTTTGTTGGTTTCTTGCTCAACTGTGCCCCACATAATAATCAAGGGGGCTGCAGTCTGTGTTCTCCTGCTTGTGTGGCATGGTGCGAAGTCCTGTTGCCAGACATTGGGTCTTCAAGCAGCCACTCTCTTAACCCTGGGCAGTACTACCTCATCAAGACACTTGAGTCTGAGGCTCTCACCATCAAATTTCAGGAGTTTTTTTTCTTATCAGAACATTCAGTGAGTTTTCTGAGTTGCTGTACCTTTGCAATCACCATTATACTCATCCAACTCTTTCCAAATCCTCTGCACTGTCCTCAGATTGACAACCAAACACTCTGAAATGTTCATATTGGAGCTTCTGGCGTGAATGCCAAGCAGTACAACATGCCATTTCCAAATTTCTGGTGGAGTGAATTGTGTCAGGGTGCTCTTTTTCTCACAGATGGTGCCCAACTGATCCTACTATACTGTGCAGTCGACAAAATCAAAAACAAACAACACACATGCACGAAATTAAAAATATAAAATCGCTACAATTTACCCATTGCACTCTATATAATAAATAAAAACTACATCATTTCTTTTTCATTTATTCTTATATTATAAATATTAAGGTAATGCACTTTCTCTGATCATATTTGCCTTGTAGATCACATGCTGAAGTGGCATTGATATGTAGATTTTGTCAAAATGGGGAATGAATTCTGTCACAGAAATCACTGTAAGGAGATTCTTCTGAGAGTTGATTTGGTGAAAGAAATTTAATTTTAATTATTTTATATTCAACCTTATTTTTCACTTAAAAAAATGCTATGTTCCTTCAGGATGAAAGCAATCCTAGCTCTCCAGATTTCTTTATTATTTGTGAATTACTATGAATTATTAGGAAAGATAGTGGAGTGGTTTCTTCTTGCTTTTTCCATGGTTTTTAGAATTTTTCATTCTCTTAGTCTGGTTACCAGCTAAGGCTAATGACTCAAGTCTACCCTGCTATTTAATTTGTAGGTGGTAGGAGAAAATGTGAATGCATATCTTTCACAAGTGTATTTGTGCAAAAGTAAACAAAACAGCATTGGCCAGAATTTGAACCTTGTTCACTGATCTCACTTTCTAGGCTGATTGACTGCTATGCTAAGCACACAGCCATGTTTTTTTTTACTTAAAATTGATCTCTATCTATAAAAGGCAGGATGTGTGTGTGTGTGTGTGTGTGTGTGTGTGTGTGTGTGATGAATGCATGGCCACAATTTTCGATGGATTTGCATCAAAATTTACATGCATGCACATGCTCCAAGTTAGCATTTCCCAACTCCCATCAGTATTAGAAATAATTGATTTTTTCATGCTTCTACGACAGTTTTCATGTAGTTTGCGGCCATTTTCTACTGGCCAAAGTGAGAGCCTATAGCTGACTGCCACGAATATGCAGGAAGATTCTATTGGCCAGTGTGAGAGCCAACAGCTGACTGACACGGATGTTAACTAGCATGCTAGCATGGAAAAAAAAATCAACAGCTGCATTCGTGGGAAAAATTTAAATCTGCATGGCACTTTACTCCAATTGGCTCATTCGCTTGCTTAAACTCAATGTTGATTCTGATTTCGCAGAACTGGGTTGGGTGTGAAAAAGTATTTGTTGTGAACATTCTTTTTTCTTTTGGTTTTTCCAGTTACGAGTCCTTTTTTAAAGCTGATCGTTTTGTGTCCATTTTGTTTAGTTCTTTTTTCGTAACAGATTTAATGTTCAGTATAGAGCTTAGAAAAAATTTGCAGTGTGAGATAGGCAAGAAGTAAGGTATGTAGCAACATCAGCATGGCAAAGGGCACTCCCTTAAAAGCAAGGAAGGGCAAAAATATTTTAAGTCAAGTGATAGTGATTGCTGTATGAATCGTACGATTTTTGAATCAAGCATGGGCAACGCCGGGCCATGCTGCTAGTCTTTAATAAAAGACGAGCATAAATAAGAGTATTTTTATTAAAACAAAGTTTTTTACTTAAAATAATCTTTAATAAAAAACAGACATATAAATAATAAGCATATTTTTATTAAGAAAAAAACATTTTTTTACTTAAAATATTTTTAATAAAAATATTTTACTTCTTATATACTGGTGAAAGTATACAATTTTGTGTCTTGTCTGCTAAAAAAAAAAAGAAAAACATGCAAAAAATGAGATATCACAGCATAATAAAATCATTGCTTATCAATTCTAGTATTGCTATTACACTCACAGAAAAAAAAAAGATTCTAATGAAAGAACACCACATTCTTGTATTTATGGAAATATCCCAGTATATGACATACACTAATAAGGCGAATTCTTCTGCTAAATTGCTTTTGGGTAAGGTGTAGTATTTTATTTCTGGCGTTCGAGAAAATTGTAGAAAAACTTTTTTTTTTCTTTTACAATTATGTTCATTCTGTACAAGGCCCAAAAGCTACTCAAAGTAGAGGATTACAGTGTAAGACATACAGTTTATGGGGACTATAAAACAGTAAAGACTTTTAGAACTTAAAAATTGTTTAGCATTTATTAACTTTTAGTCACTGTGTAATCGGTCAATTATCATATTACTCATTAGTTACTAATTTATCTATGTTATCAAAATTGGTAGCATATTTAAATCTTTTTTGTTATTAGATTTTTACATGTGAATCATGAAATGTATAAATATTTTAACAAATTACTGACACAAGTAAGTCTAGTCCAGCAAACATGTATTGATAAAACTACTTTGTATATTATTATGTGTACTGTTGATTTGTTTATATAACCATCAAATGATGATAGAATAAGGATAAAGTAAAAAATATATTTATAAATTTAATCTGCTTTGCTATTTATTTAGTTTCATCAGAAACCTTTGGAAGTGATGCAGAGTTAGGTCTTTATTTTTAAATTCTTCATTGTTTTCATTGGCTGTGTAGAAATCAGGTGTAAATCATATGGTGTTTTTGCTTACATGTATCAGTTTTTAACATTTAGCATTCTATATCATTTTTAAATAAATCTTCCGCTTTTACTGAATATGGAATCTCCTCAAAATATAGTGTTTTATATATTAGTTCTATATATATTGTAGTAATCTGACTCTCAATTTCAGTCAAGATTGTTTGGTGTTGCTATAGAAGGATATGACTACACAAACAAGAAATTCAAATTCAACTTGCATTGGCAGGACTAACATTTTGCTTGGCAAAAATAGTCACCTACAGAGTACTAAAGATTAAATTCTACATTTTTTGCTTTCATTGGTTGTATAAACATCTTGAGTATACCTTATCATGTCTGTGTTTTAATTCTTAATTATAACCACTAGTATTGGTCTGCAAAATATATAGAATCAACTATAAGTCACAAGCTGGGATATATAAAATAAACTGCCTGCATACAAAAAAATATAGATGTGATATAGAAATTAATGATCTGCATTTATGAACACAGAAGTGACCTCTATTAGTATAAACAATTAAATTCTTTAGTATCCCAAAGAAACAAAACAGGCTATAATTTTTAAATGTTACCTTATTAAAAGAAAGAATGCAAGCTATTACATAGCAAATACCTTGAAGGAATATTAATAAATAATCAACTTACAATAAACACATACCAAACACACTTCTTCATATCACAGATATTTGTAGAACCTATAATTAAAGAATGTAATACAGATGATGTAACCTAGTATTATGGATTCACTTCAGGCATTTACATTTATTATACAATTAAATTACACTAATAAACACAATTTCTAATACGCACTTAAATCATGTTAACATTTCAAGAATTAAGCACACACATGACATAAAATAAACACATGTCTACACAGCCAATGAAAACAAAGCAACTGAGCTTAAGAACAGAAACCTAAATCTACATTACTTCAGCTTCAAAAATTTCTGAAGTTAAATAATTTCTGTCTGAATTTCTGCAATTAGGGGTTATCATTATTTATACTATTTATTTTTGGGCTATTATCCTCATCTTTGTTGTTGTTATGACAATGTTTTGGACATTGTACTCACTGGCATTCATCAGGTATATTAATCCAATATTTTCATCTGTAGGACAATAACCGAGTTGATTAAAGTGTTGGTTTGTGAATTTGGTGCCATAATAATTGTGAGTTCAATCCTTGGACTGGGCAGTGTATACTTGGCCTATGTGGAAACGAGTGAACAACAATTGAGCAGTACTAAAAACAAGAGTGAGACAAGATTTTCCTAGACATGGGCAGTGGAATGAGAACAGTCTGCCTCCATAGATTAAATAAAGGTTTTAATTCAGAATTCAATGTTGGTTACCCAAATGGATATACAGCTGATGAAAGCTGGAGGGCACAACAGCTGAAACATTGTGTTAACAACAACAAAGATGAGGACAATAGTCTTAATATAAATAGTTTAATTAATGAAGCTAAATAAAAAACAAAACGTCAAATTTATAAAGATTTTTCTCCTTGTTCCTTATTTAATCATCCTGTCAGATTCAATCCAGATTTTCAATAAGTACATTTGAGTGAAGAGTAAAAAAATAAGTAGATAAACATTCTAATTTGGTCAATAGAATACTTAACTCTATGGTACCTAGACTCTATGAATTTATTGTTACCCAAGTTGATATACACCTGATGAATGCTGGAGTGCACAATGACTGAATCATTGTGATAATAACAACAAAGTTGAGGACAATGGTCTTAATATAAATAGTTTGAATCATCATCATCACGTTGAGAATTCTTCTCAGATTCTTCTGACTCATTCCTTTCAATCATCTCTGTCAGACATCGCTGTCATCAGGTCCTCCAGATGGTATCCAGTGTCATCTATAAGTTGGTCAATGTAGGTGTGATAAGGTCTTCCAACTGATCTTTTGCTGTGCAATGGGTTTCATAGGAGGGTATCACTCACAAGTTCTTACTTCTCCAGCTAGCTGAAGCCTTCTCTCTCTCAGCGAAGTCTTTCTTTGTTGGGTGTTTCTTCCAGCTGATGTCCAATGCAACTCGTAACATCCTTGTGTATATTCTGTAAAGTGATGCTTCTTGATGTTTTGTCAATGTCCATGTTGTTGAGCCGTAGGGCAAGATAGATTCTACTGTGTCCTTAAAGAAGTCCCTCTTAAGATTGTCAGAGAGGGAGGACTTCCAGATGGTGCTCAGACCATCAAGAACACCCCAGGCCTTGCCTTTGCAGATTTTGATGTCTCTCTCTCCATTGACTGGATGTTGCTGCCAAGGTAAATAAATTCCTGGATGTTTTGATGTTGTTGCTGTTTTCCGGCTTAATTTTTCCTTCTTGGTTGTAGCTGATGAATTATATTTTGCCAGCATTAATGTACAGAACAATCTCACTGGCTGCTTCTTCGATGAGATAGAGAAGTTTGGTAGCCTTATCAATCGAGTCTGACAACAAGGCAAGGTCATCTGCATAATCTATGTCTGTTATTGTTTTTGCTGGGTGATGTGAACTTCTTGCTTTTTCAAGGGTGAACCCCAGATCTGTGTTTAGGTCAGCAGATGTTCACAGGGCGTAATCTAGGCACTGAATGAAAAGGAAAGATGCATTCATATATCCCTGCAAGACTCTTGTGACAACATTGAAAAATTCTGTATCTCCATTGGTAGATTGGACTATTGAGTGAGGGTTCTTATACAGCATATGATGGCTGATACTGTCTCTTGTGGGATCCCATATGTTAACATGAGCTCTTCAAGTTTGCTATGATGGATGGAGTCAAGGCTTTGGATAAATTGACAAATACACAGCTTTGAGATTCTTGGCTTTTACACCCTCAATTATACAGTGGATGGTTAGAATTTGGCCAACTGTTAATCTGTTTTGTCTGAAACCATTTTGGTTTTTGTGGAGGATTTTGTCCAGCTCAGGGCAGATACAATTCAATAAGAGCAGATTGTAGATTTTGGAGGCTATTGTGGTGAGTGTTGATAGTTTGTTGTTTGGCCAAGGTCTCCTTTCTTTGGAAGGGGGAATATACAACCTTCTGTCCAGCACTCAATGAGGTCTGATTGATTTTTAGTTTAAAAAACTTAAGCTAACTTTAAGCTAAATAAATAGTGAAACATGTCAAATTTATAAAGATTTTCTTACTTATTCCTTATATTTAATCATTCTCTGATTTAATTCATATTTTCAACTCTTATGATGAGAGGTGAAGATAAACACATTTTAATTTAGTTATGAACACAGAAGAACAATATATAAAATAGTTATTTTATATATTGTTCTTTTTGTAAGAAATTCTCTTTTCTTGACAAGTGTTCATTATATTTTTTAAAAAGACAAAAAAATAAAACAGTTATGATTTGAATAAAAACTTTTTGGAGTAGAATTTTTCTCATATAAAACTGTCTATTCCAGTGTGCTGCTGTAATGAACACATTGTACTGGAGAAAATTTATTAACATCATGAGGTTGAAGGCATTTTCACCTATACTATCAAAGTCTCTTTTTCATGTCTGGCAGTAAAATGTCAGGAAGGTATACTATATATCAATTACTTTAAGAACATGCCAATACCATACTGTCCTGTGAAAGTGTACCTGCAGGCAAAGATTAAGTCTAACATCACTTCTGCTGTTGAGTTCTTTGACTAATCATTTTCAGATCACATAGAAAAGAAAAAATGTATTCTTCACCATTACAGAATTCAAGAATAAGAGGTCATTACCTCTGCGTACAACTGTAAGCATTTCTCTGAACTCTTGTAAAACTGACTTTTATTCTTTAAGGAATGCTTTGGAAGAAATTGTATCTTAAATTAATTAATTAAAATTTTGTTTATAGGGGTAGCTCATTGATCTAACCACATAAGGTAAATTGGGCAAATATGTAGTTATTAGCTGAATTTGGATCTGAAATTTTCAATTTATAAAGTTTAATCTCTGGTTAATACTTACTATTGAATTAATCTTGTCAAGAATTATGTTGAAAATTATTTGTGTAAAATAAGTAATGTTTTTACTTATAAGGCTACACACTTATTGATTATCTGCATACAAGCCTGAATATGCATACTCTAAAAATGTGTATCAAAATATACATGGATTGTACTGATTAATTTGCATGTAATTAGTCATATCAAAATTTGTGGATTAATCAGTCAGCTTTTTTTGTTTGTTGGCTTCCTACTTGCTTATCCTTGTTTATTACATCATTATTAGTGAACCAGACTCATATTTCTCTTTGTATTCCATTGGGTGAGATGTAATTTTCACTTGGGCCGCTTCCTCCCTTGTGCAGCTGATTTGTGGAGAACCAATTTCAAAGAGGATGCTTCCTCAATCACTACAATCTTAACCGTTGCAAGTCTAGTGTCATACCCACATATCGCGATAAACTTTGCTTCTTACTCTGTAATCCTCTACCTCAAGTGTCTCTTGGGCCTTGTACAATGTGAACACCATTGTAGGAAAAAAGAATTCCAGAAATTTCATCTTTGGTTTAAGAAACATCAGTTATCTTAGACATAGAATAAATTTAAATAATATTCTAATAGTTATAATTTGGGGGCAGAGAAAACATCTCTCTCTCTCTCTCTCTCTATATATATATATATATATATATATATATATATATATATATATATATATATATATAGATAGATAAGGCCTGATCAAAAAATATCAGGATTGATGCTATGGTAATGAAGCTAAAGTACATGGTGTTAAGCCACTTGATACTTATTAACCTTGAACTGTGTTATGCATGTTCACTAAGTTATAATGTTCTTGGTCACTTTCATTGTTTATAGCAGTACTTGGAAGGGAAGTGCATATAGTGTGATTGTCTCACCACACCACAGAGATTCTATCCATAACTATGACTTGTGCAGCAGTTGTTGGCCAAGACCTACATTCCCTAGGTCTGAAAACCACCATATTCCCCATGTTTCACTCCTTGCAACTTTTGTCCTCGACAAAAATCAAATCCTACTTGAAAGGAACATGATTTCAAGGCAGAGAAGAAATTCAAGTGAATGTGATGATGCCGCAGCTTGCTATCCTGAAAAAGGTGTTCCAGTAATGTTTCCATCAATAGAACAATGCTGGATAAAGGGTGTGGCTTCAGAAGGGGACTACTTGGAAGGGGATTAAATGCTGAATTTATATTTGTTGTGATTTTCTTTTTATTGGTACCAGTCCAGATACTTTTTGATTAGACCTTGTGTGTGTGAGTGTATATATATATATATATATATATATATATATATTTTTTTTTTTTAAGCATTTCATCCCAAGCAAGGCGGGAACCCACTAGGACGCAAGGGGTTACAGAAAATTTAGAGCAAGATCAGATAGGAGTGATAGAAGAAAGGATGAGGGTAGTGGATATATCAAGGCAACTGGAGATGTCGATTGACTTGAATAGCTGGGGATTATAGCTCACAGGGAAACAGGAATAGGGAAGGGAGTTCCACAGGCGAGAGGTGCGAGACATGAAGCTATTAGAGTAGAAGAGACGGCTACATTTAGGAGTTTCGACAGTGAAGGGGTGAGAACAGGATGCCAGCCTCGTAAGGCACTGGAACTCATGACATCTGGGAACCAGCGAATGCAGCTCCTCGGAGCAATTTCCATGAAAGTATTTGTAGAACAGACAGAGGGAGGCGACGGCGCATCTGTGAGAAAGTGACTGTAGACGAGACGCCAGGGCAGAGTCAACTACATTGCATATGCGCCTCTGGAGCCTATCAAGAACCCTGAGGCAAACAGAAGGGGCACCAGACCATATATGGCAGCAATACTCCATGCAAGGGCGAATTGTTGATTTGTAGATCTGGAGGATCGACTCCGGGGAGAAAAACTTCCTGGCGCGGCTTAAGGAGCCAACTTTCCTTGCAGTGGATGAGGCAATTGACTCAATGTATTTATTCCATCTCAGGTCAGCTGTCAACGTGAGACCGAGAAGCCTTAGAGAGTTGCTCACGAAAAGTTGATCATCAGACATTCTAATGGAGGGAAGGGTAGGATCTCTGTGGTGATTAATAGAGAGCAGTTTTATCTTAGAAGCGTTGAAGTTGACCAGCCAATTCGTGCCCCAGTCCACAATCGATTGGATGTCCTTTTCGAGACGCACGACCAGGCGAGTTTTGTCAGCGAGACTAGATTTGTTTTTGAGGTAGGAATAAATTGTGGTGTCATCCGCATAGATGCCAACTTGGGAAGTAATTGTGTCAGGAAGGTCATTTATGTAGATAAGGAATAGAGTGGGGCCTAGGATGGAGCCTTGAGGAACACCTGCATTCGTGGGATAGGAACTGGAGGAGAATCCATTGAGAACGACCTTCAATTTACGGTTTGACAGGAATGATCGTATTAGGTTATACAATCGACCCGTAATGCCATAAACCTGGAGCTTGCGAAGAAGGCTGGCATGCCAAACCCTATTAAATGCTTTGGAGATGTATAGTGCCACGGCTCGAGCTTCCCCGTTATTTTGAAGAGCTCGGTAGACTGTTTCAGTGATGGCCGTAAGCACATATATATATATATCTATATATATATATATATATATATATATATATATATATATATATATATAATACATATATATAATATATATATATATATATTTTAGAGTCTGGATGCTAAAGGTAACATCAATCAGCTAACTGGCAAATTTTATATTTGTATTAATCCATATATATATATATATATATATATATGTGTGTGTATCTGTCTGAATTTTCATTGTTTAAATAATAAATTACATCCTATTGTGGATATGAAAAATGAGAGGCCTGAATTTATCTTGGTTTTAATGTCAAAAATCATAATTTTAGAGTTGGTGTTATTTTACAATTTTTTTTTTTTTTTTGAATACTGGTTTGAACTTAAATTGAACCTTATGGTTTGATGGAAGAAGGTTGTGTGTTGAAATAATTTGAATACTTTCAATGATGCTTACTGGAATGGCAAGAAAACAAGCATTGTGTGCCATTTCTATACAATATTCTCTTTATTTTTTGTTAGTGGTGGTGGTGCTGGTAATGGGTGGGTTCGGGTATATTCTGCTATCTTTGTGCCCGAGGCTTTGATTATTTTTTACCTAACAATTGATCTTGCTTGTTTGATGTCAAAGCATCATCTGACAATGGCAGCTGGCTACACAGATCAACTCTTTTATGTACATTTATTTTTTTTTAATGTCTTTATTAATCTAGAAATGGCAGCTGTTTGATCAAGGGTGTTTGGTAACATAACTATTTTTATTGTTCAAGATATGATTAGTATGTTTTTGTGGAAAAAAAGTTACCACCAAAGGGAATGCAAATTTTGGTGACAACAGAATTTTAACATTAGTAAATGTTGTTTTAGAACCCTGGACATTGTTTATTTATATGTAATACTTTTAGAATCAGAAAAAAGACTGTTGAAATTTCTGGGACAATGAGGAAAGAAAATTTGGAGAATCTGATACTCATAGGACATATTGAAGAGCAGAGTGAAACAGTAATTAACCTACTTAATAAACTCATAAAAAGATAGCAAAACCGGAGTAGGGCGGGATATTAAAAACACTGACACTGCTAAGAGCTATAAAGGACAGGAAGTGTTGGGGGTGGTATGATCATTCATTTCCTGAAGGAACACTGGAAATAAAGTACAAAAATACTAGATAATAAATAAAATTGTATAAAGATTTGGAGATGATATGGTTGTTTGTTTAAATCTGTCGTTGTTTAGCTGGTTGGTTTTCTTGTCCAAATTGAGAAACATGTCATCTTTAGCAGATGTTCCCCAAAGAGATTTTATTTCTATTTTATGCTATTTACTTAAAAAAAAAAAATGTTATGGAATTTAAAATGTTGTGTTGCAATAGAAATTAGTAAGTTTGAAAGATAAACTAATTAGAACTCAATAATAAAAAGGCTTTTAGAAATGGGGACAAAGGCTTTAACAAGAAATATATTTGAGTTTCATATAAGAAAAAATGCTGATGTTAAACATTTTTATTTAAATGTTTATGGAATTTTTCATTGTTCATCAGTTTTCCTAAAAGTTAATGTCCCAGGAAAACATAGAGAAGATATTTTTCTGAAGAAAATATTTTAAATGCTGCTGAAATATTTAAAAAAGAGGAAACAAATCAGTTTATCTAGCATTATGAATAAGTAGCCCAAAATGCAAGTTACAAATTGGAAATACCAAAATCAACCAAGCACAAAAAAATTAATTATCTGAGAAGTGTTTTAACAGAGGACGGAAAGTGTGATCCTGAAATCTGAAAGTGCATTGGAATAGCCAAAGATGCATTCCAAAAGCTAAGCAGAGTATTAAGAAATAGAAAAACTTTGTTTGAAACAAAGAAAAGAGTATTGAAGTGTTACATGATATTTGTCCTACTGTATAACAGTGAATGCGAGACAGTTTCCTTACAGATGAAGAAGAGACTTGAAACAACAGAAATGTGGTTCTACAGAAAGATGCTGAGAATACCATGGGCCAAAAATGTGAGCAACGATGAGGTTTTAGAGAAAATGGAAACACAAAGGTAACTTTTACTTAACACCAGGAAGAGACAGTTGAAATTTTGGAAGCACATAAGGAAGGAGAGCTTGGAAAATCTGTTACTCACAGGGCAGATTGAGGGAAGGATGAAAACAACATGGGAGATGGGAGAATAGGGTTTTAGAAATAATGAATAGATGGAATTTATTTGATACTCACAGGACAAATTGAAGGCAAGCAGGACAGGTAAACAAAAAATAATCTACCTAGAGAGCTTCTATAAATTGATGGCCGAGCAAGGTTTAGGAAAGATAATAAAAAGACAAAATTTATCTCTATTTCTGAGATGAGGTATTGTAATTATTTACATTGTTTAGACTGTTGTCCTCATCTTTATTGCTATATTCACAATTGCAGTGAATATGGAAATAAAGATGAGAACAGTAAAAACAATGTAAATAATTTAAATTAAGACAAAATTTATTAAGAGCTACAAAAGACAAGAAACTGTGGAGAGCCATGATCGTCAATGTCTTGAAGGGACACGGGACATAGAAGAAGCAGCAGAAACAACACTAACACTTTATATACAGAACTATTTTTTCACCTTACTGTTGTATGGTTATTTGTAAATTCATCTTTCTTGGGTGTTGCTACAAATGAACCTTCACTCTTCATTGAATCCCTCTCTGTTGTGATTCAACTTTTAGACAAATGCTTTCAATTTTCACTGAATGCTCCACACTAATAACAAGGAATTGTGGAGAGCCATGATCACCTATGTCCTGAGGGGACATGGCACATAGAGAGAGATAGAGGGAGAGAGATTTTTTTTTAAGTTTACTGAGTATATGAGATGGGATTAAAGATATGTAAAATATTTGCTGTACTATATTATCTGAGTTTATTGACTGTAATAGAGAAAAAAAAAAATACTTAAAATCGAACTGTCTGTTCCTAGATTTAATCACATATTTTATCTAAGTCTTCTATCAGGAATCTAAGAAGAAATTTCTTTTTTCTTGTTTGTTAAGGTGAATAATAAATAGAATCTATTAAGACATTGCTTGCAGTATAAGGTTTAAATGTGAGTCATTTACCTGACCAGTGTAGCTGGATATGTTATTTTTGTAATGTCCATTTGTAGGAGAGACTTTGTAAATCACAGATACAACAATAGTAATGCCACTAATTCCCATTTATATATTTTTCCTTTACCTGTTACGTGATCTAATTATTTGAAGATGAGGTTGACTGTGCTTGCTCTCTGACGATCCCTGTTCAAACCCAAGTGTTGTCAGCGACACTTTATTCCTATATGACAGTTATTGAGACCTCATTCGTCCTATACAGTTGTGGGAGGGAATATATTTTTTTTATACTAATGTTCACCCAATACAAGGCCCACGAGCCAATCAAGGTAGAGTCTTACTGTATGAGTATAAGAAAAAGTAAGAAGTGCAGTTCATGGGGCTATGCAGGGAGGATAACAGTTAACCCGAGACTTGAAGAGGTCAATATTGTAGTGATTAGGAAAACACTCTCCTGGGAGTCTGTTCATTAACCTTTATCATGCTAATTTCTTTCTAGAATTGTTCCCTCTGTCATTTCCTTTTTTTTTTTTTTTTTTTTGAGGGTGCAAAAGCATGGACACCTACTGTTTTAAAATTGTTATAACTTTATTTGTATTTTGTGTACAGATGTTATTTTTTTTGTATACTAAAAAGACCGGATGAGTAATATTTGGATGTAAGGCATTATGTAATATATTATGTTTTGCATGTATGTTTTGATCTTGAAACACAAAATAAAAAAAAACAAATACATTAACAATTTAACATACTTTAACTTTTATTACACCTTATGGAGTTCTAGAGTGTAATAAGAAGCAAAATGGGTAAGAAGGCTTTTATTTTGTCAAAAAAAGTGATGTGTTTCCTCATGTTTACATACAAGAAGACACCAGCATTTGTGTGGGTCTTTCTTTCACCTGACTAGCATATTTATTTGTCTCATTGACAAAGTTATTATTTCATCATTTATAAATAGACAAAATAATTCATTTACAGAAAGGCTCTCAGGTACATTGATGGTTGCCAGTTGCTTCCATAAGATTAGTCAGCCATAGACAATAGTACCCACTAGTGGTCATCATCACTTTCCTCGTCACTAGCGTGGATCTTCAACCTTTTCATCATCAATATCCACTTGAGTAAAGCCTTCAAAATCATCATTGGAGTCCAAATCAAAAAAGAAAAACTTCTGAATAAAGGCTTCATTGGATATTGATGTGACCATTTTTGTTGACAACGTGGGTTTAATCGATGTTACACCTTGTGTAGAATCTAAAAGAATTCAAAATAGCATCGGAAAACAGAATTTTAACCTCGTTCCAAAGCAGTAGTAGGTGATTTCCAGCTTAAAATACTGGAAATAACAGTTGACAAGTGTTTATTTATAGCAACTGTCTCAAGGCAACAGAATGCAAAGGGAGAGAAGTCTATGGCTACAATTTTCACCTCCATTGTGGTAAAGGTCAAAGCAGAATTTTGTAATTGGCCACCTTTTAAGAATAGAATTGAGAAACACTGGGAAATCACAATCTGCGGTGAATGCTGAAAGAAATAGGCATATGTTCTTCTGTAGATTGCAATCAGAATCGAAATCATTGCTTAGAAAAAATGGCTTTTAGCAGTTTATAACTGTCCCATTAGGATGGGCATTGTGATGTGATGAATAACAACCTGGAATGAGAAATTGAAGATTTCTATTTGAATTCCAGTCGGCTTTGTTACATACACTTGCATGCAAATTCTATTGGAAAAGGTATGAATCTGTCTTCTCCTCACAATTATTGGTTGAATAGCAGGACAGACTGACTACCGTAGCCTTGGTTGGCAACTAGTTTACTGCAGAAAGAAATGGCAACCTCCCGCGAGGAAAATCTACTGCCTAGTCATTTATGAATTGAAAGAGACACGATCACATCAGCAGGTATCACATATGACACAATTGACTGAATGTTCTCATTATCAGGCTATTAACACAAAGATATTTAAAGTTTGTCTGCTTTAATAGTAAACTCATAACATTGGTATTTTTCACAGCAATGAATCAATCAGGGGACAAATTCTAGTTTAGCCTGTTCATGATGCCCAGTCTTGTATTTCTAATGGATTGCTATATTCTATCTGAAGAGATAAAAAGAAGGGAATTTTAAAAACTGTATAAAGCCTTTAAATGGGGAAAGATAAAGCATATATCTGCTGAAAACAATAAAATGAAGAGAGGTGTGTTAAAAAAAATATTATGCATTAGTCTCCATATGGTTTTTTTAGTTGTCATTGTTTCAATTTGAAAATGAAAGAATGACACTGACAGGTGTATAAAATGAATTTTAATTGGGCAGGACTAGGGAGTTGATTTATTTTCAAAATTAACTTAATTATAAAAAATGGTTATCTTTTTTTTTTTTCCTAATATTTGACACATATAGGAATCAGTCCTGTTATTTAACCCATAGTTAAGAGAAGAGATAGATTCATCTCATTCTCAAGCATATTAGCATTAAATAAATACCAATGGTCTCTGCTGGAAATTGTATTTGGTATACTATTAAGGATTAGTGCATCCAAATTCTTATTTGTATTCCAAATTATTCTACTATTGTTGGTAAATAAGTCAACTTCAGAAATCTTTAGAAACTCTATTCCTAGATTAAAATGTGTTTTTGTTAGAGATTTGGACATCAGTTAATATTTGAAGAAATATTTGTATTGTTTTGTGGAGTAATTGGCAATGGTTAAATGTAATCAACAAAGTTCTCAATAAACAATATGTAAAAGAAGAACAAGAACAGGGCAAAATAATGCAAAGCAAACAATATATATGCCAGTCAGAACTAAGTAAGCAGCAGTAATAAGGCAAAAAGTTAACAAAGTTAGAATTGTATTCACACATGAAAGGAATATAGTCAAGAGGTTATAATGTTCTAACTTCATGAAAGAAAAACGAGATATGGAATATGAGACTAAGAAATGTCCATTTTTATTGGTTGGGAAGAAATCTCAGAATGCTTCTATAGGATTTGTCTATAAATTTTCAGAAGGAGATGTTCTTAGCAGTCATTCCTTTATATTGGAACCAACATTTTAATTATGTTAGTTGCATTACATTGTGCAATAACATTCTACAATAGAACATTGGACAACATTTCTTCTGAGAAGACAAGAGAATATGAATAGTTATAAATATCAGGAAAACAATGAAAATAAATATAGTTTCAAATAATTAACTGAATATAATATCTATATATTATGGGATGTTATTGTTCTTTTGGGAAATTTCACACTAAAGCCAATTTCATTGATTTCATATAGATTTCATCATTTTTATCTTGGTTGAATTTTTTTTTTTTGTTTTATCACAAAATTTTGGTGTATAATTTTGATTTGTTTTCTTGTACAAATTCAGCCAGAAACTTTCAGGAAAAATCTTCCTTATTTCTTATGCCATAGAATATTTGATTTATACCTTGATCCCTTATTTTGCATCAGTTTTGTCTGTTGAAGACATTAACAATTTCTTCTTGGGAGAAATTTTTGTAGTTGTAAATATGGACTTATTTAGCTAGGGGAATGTTAAACTCCAATCTGATTATGCCTGGCTGTGTTTCAAGTCTTTCGAGTGAAAGTAACAAGATCTTAAGATAATGTGTACTCTTTAGTGTCCTACATAATCTCCCAACATCATGTGACACAATAACCTTCATGCAGTACATGGCATAACTCTTAAGTGTATTTATCTGCTCTGAAATATAATTTGTTTAGTTCACATGATATACTTTGTCGAGAGGCTCAATGTTTTGCATTGGTTTGTGAGTAAGTGTGTAAGTGATAAATATGTTTCTTTAGTTGATTTTGGTGTTTTTGTTAGTGGCCCAGTGCATTCCCTACTTATGGTACAAGGTGTTTATGACAAACAAACCTGGTATTGACATAGACAAGTTATACTGCTCTGTTTAAATAGGACTGTAATGTAAATTGAGTTAAAACTATCCAAGAGATAACATGAAATTTATCATCTAATGTAAATGGTTGCATACTGACTTGCCAAGGCTAAAACTTCAAAAGCAATATCAGAATTGGTTACTATTGATGATATACCACAGATAATAACTAGCTGCTTGTTAAAACAGGAAAAACTTCAGTATGTTTTTAAAAAGCAAAACAAAATCCATCAGAAACAAAATCTGATCTAATCACCTTCACTGTTTTGTCTGAAGAGGATGAATTCATATCTGACTTTTAATAAAGAAGTATACAAAAATTAATTCATAATGAAGAATAAATTTTCAATTTAACATGTAGTTCTTTTTGGTTATTATAGCTTAATTTTAATGCTGTAGATGTACTTATGTCTTTCCAAAACTTACATTGCCATATATATATATATATATATATATATATATATATATATATATATATGTGTGTGTGTGTGTGTGTTTTCAAGATACTGTGAAATATTGGTCTCTAACCATGTTTGGAAAGGATATTAGAATATTCAGAACCTGTACTGGCAGCAAACCACCTGCATATGAATAGAATTATTAAGTGCTACAAAAGGACAGGAAAATGTAGAGAGCCATGACTACCAATTTCCTGAAGGGGCACAGCACATAAAATAAGTTGATATTTATGTCACTGCAGTATTCACTTTCAAAGAAAACAATGTGGATTGAACACTCTTGACTGATTAATATCTGAAATGCGTCTTAAAGTAAGCGTTCATTTTAATGTCATTACTATTCCAACTTCACCATTGATCTCCTGATAAAATGTTAAGAGGGTGAGATAGTGATGTTATTCTGAAGAGGCTAGCTTTTTTTTTTTTTTTTTTTTTTTTTTTTTTTTTTTTTTGGCTTCCAAAGTATATCTAACCACCAATGATTTAGTATTAAAATTAAAGATTACTAACTTTAAATTTTTAGATATGAAAGAGAAATAAAATGTTAAAAATTGGCAAAGAATATTACATTTTTCCATTTATCAATTCTTTTTGAATTTCTTTGACACAAACTTCACCAAAATAATCTTTATTATTTGCTATTTTTTTTAATCAAAGAAAAAATAAGTATTTATTAATCTTGTTAAAAACTTTGTAAGTTTTTTTTATACATTGAAAAGTTTTTCTTATTTTTTATATTATATAATCTGATAATTCTTTCCTCTCTCATAAAGAAGGTTATAACATGAAAAAGGAACAAGGAAAGTGAACTAAAGACTGAACAGAAATTATCAATGTATATTATTAGTGTGTCTACCTATTGTTTAATACCTCAGCTTTGAAGGTGTGGCTTTCAGCAAGAGTCAAAGGTCTGCAGACAGCTTTTTGAATATTTGGCAAATGATTCTGACATTGCCTGGATTGTTATACTCAATGTCTACAATTCACAGTTATTAAGATATGCAAGTCTGTATTCCTGTGCGAATAAATGTATTTTTCACTAAAGTTGTTTCCTTTTTGGAATGTACTCCACAGTAGGTCAATGATTAGATAAAAGATATTAAATTGTAAGCCATATGGTTCAATCTTTGATGCCAGACAGCTGAGACTTGTGGACAATAATTCACTAAGGCAATAAGAACATTCCAGGTGATACAGGGGTTAGCATCCTCTTCTTACAAACCGATGCCTACTCTGCAAATGTAACTATTCCAGATTTATCTTTATCTTAGGTAAAACTTAATTCACTAAAGGTGAATGAGTGTGGTTCACTACAAAGTGTGTAGCATGGCGGTTCCTAGTCATTAAGGTTATAGCTGGTGGAACTAAGGAATGTAGTTTTTCGTAATCCATAATAAAAAGGAAAGCTCTTAACTCCAAAACTAACAGATAACTGAAATTGTTCACCACTGGCCTATTTTCACAGTGTCAAACATGCCAAAATACTTAGGTAATTCCAAACTACATTAAGTGGGAGAACTTCCTAACGACAACATTGCTAAGCAAAGAAAACCGCATATTGTTAAAATCTGTGCAAGCACAACTCGTACAATAGGTTGACAAGATCGACTGAAATGTAAAGATCAAGTATATAAAGAAGAGATTTGATCAGCTAAACAATGTTGAATATGAAAGTTAAAGACATATTTTACATATCTTAATGTAGTTTGGAATCACCTAAGTACTTTGGCATGTTTGACACGGTGAAAATAGACCAGTGGTGAACAATTTCAGTTATCTGTTAGTTTTGGAGTTAAGAGCTTTCCTTTTTATTATGGATTACGAAAAACTACATTATTTAGTTTCACCAGCTATTGAGTAGCTCCAGAGCATTGTACTGGGTGAATTTCACAATAAAAGAAAAAAAAATGTTACACCTTACACCTAATCAAGACTGGAGAATGAATTGGCTGAAACATTGTGTTAAGAGCAAAAAACATATATATATATATATAATATTGGCTATGTTTACTCTTGCAAGAAATATGCATATATTTAATAATCTTTTACTACAAGTGTTGCTTTGAAATTAATGCTTTCTTTTTTATGATGCTGACCTTTGACACCAGAAGAGCATGGTGGTATAGCAGTTGAAGGTGAACTGCCAGTAATCTATATCTTTTTTTTTTTTTTTAAATCATGTCACCTCATGCAAGGTAGTAAAGCCACTAAGACACAATGGGTTACTGAGGGTGAAAGAATAAGAATAAAGAGAAATGTTATTAAGGAGCAAGAACAATAGAAGTGTAATCTAGAGGACAGTAGATAATGATTCACATTGCATTTAACTTTTTGAAGATCAAAGTTGGCTGGAAAGCATTGAGCTGGAAGAGAGTTCCACAAGTGAGAAATGCAAGAAAAGAAACTGTTAGTATATAACTTAGGCTTACATCTAGAAAAAAATACATTATTAAGGAGAGAGAACAATAAAAAAAACAAGAATTAAGAAGACAGAAGATAACTATTGACATTGCATTATATTTATGAAGATCAAAGTTGATTGGGAAGCAAGAAGTCAGAAGAGACTTCCCCAAGCAAGAAGTGCATTAGAAGAAACTGTTAGCATAGAACTTATGGTTACATCTAGCCATTTCAAATGTAAATTGATGAGACATTGTAGCCAATCAAGTACTGCACTTAAATTCATAGTCTACGTACCATAGCAGAGAGTTTATCAAAACAATTACCATGAAAGTATTTATAGAGAAGGCATGAGAAGTTATATTATGGTGGTGGGAAAGTGATTGAAGCCGAGATGCCAGGTCAAGACCAATAATATTGCTGATTCGTCTTTGGATTTTATCAAAAATCTCTAAATATATAGCAGGAGTACTGGAACATATGTGTCAGCAATATTCAAAGAATGTTAGAGAGAGCAGTCTGTCAGAATGGTGTCTAACATGAATGTGTCTACAAAACAGATATGTCTCATTGAATTGATCTATGTGGAAAAATTTTCACCTTTAACATTCATCAATGCTTGCTGAACTTTTATGGAGACCAAATAGTAGACGTGAGCTTAGTTGTTGGGTAATATGTTTCAGTTGTTGCAACAGCAATGTATGACAAGCCATGTTTTAGGTTGTGTTGCATGTCAATCCATGAAATGAAGAATGATTCGAAAATGCAGAGTTAATGGTTATAAATATGTGCAAAAGAGTATGTTGTAACTGAGAACTTTTCTATCTAATGGTGTTGTTATGCTCCCACTCCCCTCTTTTTTTGTAATCATTTCACTCCAAGTAAGGCAATATAGTCACTAAGACACAAAGGGGCTTACTGTGAGTGAAAGATAATGAGAAGATTTTAGGTGAAGGAGCTGTGACATCCAACCGTTACGTCAAATCGTGACGTCATTCGATCCCGGGTCTTGTCCTGGTCACGGCGCCAGTTGTGGCATCCAACCGTTACGTCCAATTGTGACGTCAGCCGATTCCGGGTCTTATCCTCGTCGCGGCGCCAATGGTGGCATCCAAAACCGATCCAGAGTCTTATCCCGGTTGCGGCGCCAATTGTGATGATCTAACCTTTAAGTGATTCGGATGGGAATCTGGTTAGATTTGATATCAGCCTCGTCGTTCCCAACTCGCTTCCAACGTTCGGTTACCGAAGTAACTACTTTGATCTCCAGTCTGCCTACCCACGTTGTGAATTGATCTTAGGCAGACGAAATCAATCAGCGTTGGGGCCGTACTGCAAGCTTGAGTTCAAATGAGGGTGGTATCGCACAAGTACGGGCAAAAGAAAAGAAAATAATAAGTCGAAAATGGTATCAAAAAAAGGATAACAATACTTTATATCTGGTTGCTGGATACATAGGACTGCGTCTATCTCCCGACCCGCTATATGGATTGTGACACGTGGTTTTCAGGCGAAATTCACAAGGCTTATTTTGGTGGTGTGAGTCTAAGTCGTCCTTAAAAAAAAAATAAATTGTTCTTGGTTAGAAGATGAGTTCGGAAGTTGTGCGAATCTTGGTCAGCTCTTCGTAGCGGGGCTTCAGAGCTCTCAACTGGAACTCTCTCTTGAACTCAAAACTAAACTCAACTGAAACTCTAACTGATTTTTGCTCGCTGCGAATTTGCTTATATGGACGCCGATTCAAAACCGAGGGTGGGCTCGTCGGGGTTTGAGGTTCCTTGATAAGTCTAAATCCATAAACCCCTTCTTTTGTCTTCGGTCAGGAAAAATTCATTATTTCCATTTTTGGAAGTCTTCTCTTACTCCCACCTTCTCTTCTTTTCATATGGACACCTTCCCACTTCTTCATAGTACTTTTACTCACTGCGGCTGCCTCTTTGCGTCAAATGATCACCTCCGCCTGGCTGGTTAGCGTTCAACCAATGGTCGATCAACAGTGTGGGCGTCACTAGACTAGCCTTGTTCTTAAAAAAATATATATTTTGTTCAAAGAAAAAAAAAATTATCTTTTTCTTTTCCTTTTCTTTCTTTTGTTTCTCTCTTCTTCTCTGGCCGCCAAGAAGACAATACGACCCGTAGAGTGACAATCTCAATTCTTATCCTAACGTCACGGCATATGGAATTCTTCAATCAGATTTTCGCTAGCACCAAGAGGCTAGTCAACCAGACACACTCATTCTTCGGCGCCAACGAAATATTGTTTCGCTGTCATATTCAAATTCCAACACAGCCCAGATGTCTTTTCTCTCAATGACACCTCCCATCGACAAAGACCCAACCTAGAGATGACTCTCTTTGTGTGTGGTCAACAGATGACCTATTAAATTGTTTTCAGACAGCATCATGACACAAGTAAACCTTTATCTATTTAAAACTCTGTATCACCTGGTGTTTATCAATTAGCTTTATGACAATGGCCATAAGAATTTTCACCATTCTTCATTTATCAAAACAACATTTTCAAATGTCTCTTCTCGTAGGTGACTTTATCTTTAAAATTTTCCTCGCAGGGAACCCCACCGCCCCCGACAGTCCGCCTGTCACAAAGACACAGTTAATTTTTTATCTATCTAAACAAAACAATGTATTAACCTGGACCCTGCCAGCCAGCCCCAAGACAATGGCCGACAGAACCCTCACCAGTGTCTTCCATTATCAAAATAACATTTTCAAATGTCTCTTCTCGTAGGTGACTTTATCTTTAACATATAAGTTAAGTCTCGCCGCTCTTCATCTCTCTTTTCCTTCTCTTTTTCCTTTTCTTCTTTTTCCTTATTTTTGCAGCCCCAAATGGTGTCACAATCCTCCCTTAACCTATTTGTCATTTACTCGTAAATGACACCTAAACCCAAATACCACCATTTAGCATGCATCATGCATCTGTCCCATGCAATTCTATTCTATTTTTCTACATGCAATTGTAATGTTCTTTTTCATCTTCTTCTGTTCTACATGCAATGTAATGTTTTTTTTTTCAACTTCTTCTGTTCTACATGCAATGTAATGTTCTTTTCATCTTCTTCTGTTCTACATGCAATTGTAGCGTGTGCCTGTGGGTGCATGTGTGTGGTTACTATGGCTTGTTCTTCTTGGTCAATGTTTTCCTCTCCGCTGTGGGGGGGGGTTCCGCCACACGTGTCGATCTCACACCAGCCTCCCCCGCCGGTCTTTCTGCAATCCCTTCGCCGATTCTGTATGAATAAGGAACACTGCTCGGCATCTCCCTCTCGAGTTGCTGCATGCTCATTTGATTATCGCTCGTTAATTTCCTCTTACTCCTAATTTTCCATATTACTATAACCCCTAGGGCTATAATTATGAATGTACCCATTACTACTGACCAACTTATCGCGATCTGCTCATCGTCTTCCCAAGCCATAGCTTCATTTCCCAACCCACTTGTCCCTCAATTGATCCATATCGATCTTTTCTATTGGCTTCATTAGTACTGGCATTTTATTCAAGGTAACATTGGGGAATCCCTTCACTATTGGCTCTCACAATTCTGTACAATTGACTAAGCTTCTGCCAATCATGTCTATGATTGAATCTTTCTCTTCATATCTTTCTTCTTCCTGGTAATAGGGGGGTAAGGAAATAGATATCCCGAATGCCGAACATCCCATGGATAACTTTAACAGGGATAATGGTGGCCTTAATCTTAATGTCCTTGTGGACTCTCTAGACAAGCTGATAGGTTTCTGTGTGGCCACTGCCCACACCCCGTCTGAAACACTGATAGCTTGTGGTAATGCCGTTTTTGCTAATACCTCTACTTGGCAAGTTCTCTTAATTCCCTCTCTCTTCCCTTCAAACAATTCTAGTATGCACATCTTGTGGTTACCAGCTATATAGATAGGGCTTAACGATGTACAAGTCCCTAGAGCATCATTTCTACACTTTCTAGCTTCTTCAGCTGTTAGCAACATGAATTTTGTTCTACCCGAATTTAAAGCTATATATTCTGTTTCCACCTTGTACCTTGCTACCATTCCCAAACCTTAATTTCTTCTGGGGTAGGGAATAGGTAAATTTATAACCTGGTATATCTCGAATATACTCTCTCTATCTAACAACATGATTCATCTCACTAAATGCACTATGTATATATGATTTAAAGCAGTCAAAAATGAATAAGACCAATAAACATGAACATATTGATCTTATTAAGCAATTACATTTTTTTTATTATGACTGTTTTTTAAATAGGCTCAATTATATTTTTTAAGACGGACATACTATTTTATGTTAATTGGATTATCTAAAATATTCATCTTGCGTGCAATTTTAACTCCTGCTAATGTAAAGTAGCTTCATTAATGCATAAAAAAGTGAAAAGGATTGCGTTGAAATTCGATTTCTTGTAAAGAACAATATTCTTATCATATGCTATGATTTATCATCAGTGTTAACTATATATTGAAACGATTCTGAGAGAAAAAAAAGAAAGAAAGGGGTGTAAGATAAGGATGTGTCTCCTCACCAAGCTTATTCAACCTCAGTGAAACTATTCTGAGAGAACTATAAGTTCTATCAGGATTCATTATTGGTGGCCACAATCTTAACAACATAAGATCTGCAGAGGAAACAGTGTTGATAGCAGACAGAAAAGAAACTACTAATTAGTGAAGGGAAAATGAGAAGAAAGTACTGAACCTCAATTGCAAGATGAAAAGAATGCATAATTGTTAGCAAAAGGAACAGCCCAACATGCAAATTACAAATTGGAAATACTAAAATCAAGCAAGTATAACAATCTAAATATCTGGGAAGTATTTTAACACAGGATGGAATGTGTAACATTGAAATCCAAAAGTGCATTGGGATAGTGAAATATGCCTTCCAAAACCTAAGCAAAGTTTTAAGAAATATGCAATTGCATTAGAAACAAAGAAAAGAGTACTGAACAGTTACATGATAACAGTCCTCTTATATGGCAGTGAATGCTGGACAATCTTCTTGCAGAAGAGGAAGAGATTTGAAGAAACTGAAATGTGGTCCTACAGAAGGATGGTGCGGATTCCATGGACTGAACATGTGAGCAATGACAAAGTTTTAGAGAAAATAGAAACAAAAAGGACCATTATACTTTTTTTTAATCAGCATCACCCCAAGCAAGGTAGTACAGCCACTAAAATGCAGTGGGTTACAGGTTGTGGAGGAATTAGGAACAGAGAGTTGAAATTTCTAGAGCACATGAGGAAAGAGGGCTTGGAAAATTTGATACTCACAAAAAAGATTGAAGGAAATAGGGACATAGGAAAATGTGTGACCTATCTAGCAAGCTTAAGTAAATGGATGGCAGAACAGTTTAGGAGAGAGGATAAAAATACAAAATTTATTAAAAGCTAAAAAAGACAGGAAATTGTGGAGAGTCATGATTGCCAACACCCTGAAGGGACATGGCACAAAAAGGAAGAATTTTTTTCTGATTGATTTGCTCACCATATGACTTTATATATCTGATTGTCAAAACAAACGGTACTAAGTGGCATCACTTACATATGCTCTTAATTTTTGGGCCTGAGTGTTTGATTTTGTGGGTGCTGGAGTATATGATGTCTGAGTCTGAAGATCTCTCTGATCTTATAATATCTCAGCTAGCCATTTGTATGGACAGTCATTGCAGACAGTATTTGCAAAAAAAAAAAAAAAAAGAAGAAAATAGTATGTCAGTCGCTTTCCACCAATTTCAAACCAAGCAGAAATCTAAGTGAACCTGAATTTTATGGCAATTTGGGAATGTGCACTTTGCAGACATTGCCAGAAGTTTTCTGTTGAAACTGTGTTTTCAGTTTTGAGTTGGAGTATGCAACATTTTGATTTTCATCAATTAATGGCTTGGGGCTCAGCTCAAGATATATTTATTCAAATTGAATTGATTGCTACTGAACTCTTTTGGGAGTTAAATATTATAAATGATTTTTCAGCACTTTGAAAAAAATATTGTTAAGTTCTAACCTGTCTGTATGTTTCACACATGCACACACATATATATATATATATATATATATAATGATACAAACACTGCATATTGAAATTATTGATATGGTGTTTCTTTAGTTTATGCAGAATAACCTTTTAAATATTGTTGCAATTGAGTTTTTCTTTTAGGTTGGGGAATTTAAAGGTGTTATATGATGGATGTATACAAAAGAATAATTTTCTGCATTGTATACTAAATGTACTAAATGATAAAAAAAAAAAATGGCTATATCCAAAATTAATGGTCCAAGAAAAGTATAAACAGGGAAAAATTTTTTTCATGTGTAAATGATGAATATTAAGTAATATTAATATCTATTTACTGAAGAATGTAAGTTGGTGATTTCGGATATGCCATATTTATTTACATCATAATGTATAGAATTTTGGGTCAGTAGAAGCTACTTTGTTGTGAAAATGCTGTATCACTAATCAACCAAACTTAATGAAGTTCATTAAGCCTTTAGCATGCAACCTGTCCAAATTCACAGAATAAATATTGGCTCTCAATGTTCCACTTGCTGTAACCCACCGCATGTATATTGTGCCATAATATATAGTGACATTATCATCAGAAATAATGCAGGAAATCACACAGAGTCAACATATAGAGGGCAGGTTTGAGTGTGTGTTGAATGTTAAAGTGTTAAGCTTTGATTTGAAATCGAATTGTTTTCACTCATATGAGTTGACTATAGACAGCCTAACAGTTGTCAGGAAGAATTGAAATTAGCTTGTTGTGCTTACTTTTGCACAAATCTGCTTGGAAGGGCATGCATCTGTTTGTTTTTCATCCACCTATCAGTTAAATAATAGAGTAGACTGAGTTTTGGGTGGTAGCCATTCTAGGAGGACAACTCTGAGTTCCAGACCATGGAGAAGGCGTTTTCCACAAGAATTCATAGCAATCCACACACAAAAGAGAAAATGGAATTTGTGGAGAGCCATGATTGCCTATGTACTGAAGGGACATGGCATTTGTTCTAACCACAAGGTGCACAAAATGATGAATATAAGACTAAGTACCAGTACAGCTAAGAGGTCACTATTAGCTGTACTATACATTATTTCAGGAAATCTCTTAGTTAAGCATAGGCTGTTTTTATCATCTATACTATATAACTATTATAAGTACATGACACTGTTTGGGGTAAGTTTAAAAAAATTTTTTTTATTGATTTTAATTTGATTTCAATTTTTAGGCTTGATATATACAGAGTATGATGGATAAATTGTCATTTAAATTATGCAAAAATGAAAATAACACTGACATCTCATTTTAACAGATATATTTACCAAAATTACACAAAAATATCTTGAAATACTAAAGAGTAAATGTATTCAATAAAATCGACATTGGCTTGAATCATGGCCTTCATTGACTTCAGAATTTCGTGCAACTCTTCTGGACTGTTTAAGTTGTTGAATGCTGCCATAATCCTTGCCTTCAGTTCATCTTTGGTGTTATAAGGAGTTTTTTTGGTCTCTTGCTCAACTGCACGCCATACATAATAATCAAGGGGTTGCAACCTGGGGAGTTCAGTGGTGATGTGGTCGCAGAAATTGTCTGATTGTCATGACTGGGTTCTCCTGCTTGTGTAACATGGTGCAGAGTCCTGTTGCCAGACATAGGGTTTTCCGGCACCCACCCTCTTGACCCAGGGCAACACTACAGCCTCAAGGTATTTGATGGAGGCATACCGATGCAATCACTAGTGATCACTCCAAACACCTTTGTAATCACCATCCAACACTTTCCAAGTCTTCTGCACTCTCCTCAGATAGACACCCAAACATTCTGAAATGTTTGTATTGGAGCTTCTCGTGCAAATGCCAAACAGTACAGCATCCCATTTCCAATTTTCTGGCAGAGGGAATTGTCATGGTGCTCTTTTTCTCACTGACCCTACTATACTGTGCATATACTATAGTTTTTCCATACAAACAATCTATTGGAAAAAATTAGACACCTTTAAACTATCAACAAAAATAATAATCCACAAACTGTCTGCTTAAACTACCCATTCATACAAAAATACCTATAAAACTGCAATATATAAAGCACATAATTACGAAAACTGATACCCCAAAACTACAAATCGCCTTCAATGGGATCACCTGTGGGTGGCTACCTGTGATGGCCAGGGATGGAGTCCTGGTGACTGAGTGACTCCTGGTATAAAATGACCAGAAGTTTCCACAACATGCTACTTTGGTCTCAACCTGGGATAAATAGCCCAATCCAATCATCTAGTCACATAATGGCAAGGGTAAATTGGGATGAAAGAGAATGTCTACAAAATGGTTGCAAATCCTTACACCATACTATACTTGGGTAGATATGGTGGGGAATGTGGGTGCTCACAGTCACTTTCATCATGACTATACTGTCTGTGTAACCCTGGCAGATAGGGAGAATGGGATTAGTCCCTTCTGATAGCGTTCACTAAGAAGGTGGGTGGGAAGCACTGATAGTGAATACAAAAACAAAATTATATGTCTTATAAACGATCCAAGAGACAGTATGAAACTCTGAAACAGAAATCAACAATGAAATATCAGGAAGAAAAAAAAACAATTTCCAATTTTCATAGGCATAGAATCATTAGAGGATGAAATAACAACAGTGTCACCTTTTGTGTTACAAAAGGTTATATCAGCCACTAGCAGTAGAGCCCGGCGTTGCCCGGGGATGTAACAGTAAGAGATAGATCAATTATCGACCATCATAAAGACTGAAAAGTAAAATTGACAAAGTTTATTGTTTAAGGTTGATGGACACGCATGTCTTAATTAGTTTTTTTTTTTTTTTTTTTTTTACGAATTGGTCAAACCCAAACTGAAACAAAAACATTGTTTTCAATCGTTATGAGTCTACTGATTGAATAGAATTTTATTATAAACAATTATCTTGTAAATGGAATTTTTAAAGCATTCTGAATGTAAAAATAAAGAAAAAAGTGTGTAAGACAATAAGAAACACTACCTGCCAAAAAAATAGTGAAGTTTTGCTGAAATCGGTTGAAAAATGTAGGACATTCGATCCCATATATAAATGAACACACAGACGCACAAACAAACTGGGTTTTATAATAAGTATAACTTGATATGAGTTGGCCCCCTTTTATTCTCGAAAAAACGATGACTCTTAATCGTGTTTTCAAATTGATTTTGTGCAAAAACAATTGTGTTTTTCCAATTTTTGGCACTGTCAGAACCACTGCAAGGTAATTTTATGTAGTCCTGTGAAGTTTTGTTGAAATCGGTTGAAAAATGTAGGAAATCCGATCCCATATATAAACGAACACACACACACAAACAACCTGGGTTTTATAATAAGTATAACTCGATATGAGTTGTCCCCCTTTCATTCTCGTGATGCCTCTTAATCATGTTTTCAAATTGATTTTGTGCAAAAACACTTGTGTTTTTCCAATTTTTGGCGCTGTTAGAATCACCGCAAGGTAATTTTACGTAGTCTAGTAAAGTTTTGCTGAAATCGGTTGAAAAATGTAGGAAATCAGATCCAATATATAAACGTAAGACACACACAATCTGTGTTTTATAAGTAAGATGATAGAACCAAAGTCAGTAAAAAAAAATATAAAGAAAAATAATACACTCCTAATTTAAGTAAAAACCAAAATAGATGCAGAAACATACTACAAATCAATCAAATAAATAACATGATAGTAAAGGCTTAACTTAACCAATTTCTTAATTCATCTAAGGGATTAATAAAATGCCCAAAACTGTCACTCTGCTCACTGGAAGAAATTAAAAATGATGACGCCCTAACAAAAACAAAAAAACAAGGCATAACAGATGCCAAAAGAAATACAAATAAAAAGAAATGGCTCTTCAATAAGCACAAACACATACATTTGGACACTCAATGAACCTACTCTACCAAAAGAAATAAAAATAGGATACACAATATCCAAGCCATACATCTCTAATCTTTGTAGATGTCATGAATGTCAGAAATTTGGCAATCTGCAAGATCAATGTATGAGAGTACCAGTCTATTGAAGATGTGGGAAATTTGAGACTGATCATGAAGTGTCATTCTGTGAAAGGCCTCCTTTTTATATCCAAACTGCAAACAAAACCACTTGCAGATTTTAAAGAGTGTAACATTTGGAAAAAGGAAAAACAAATAATAAGAATAAAATACACACAAAATATCTCGTTCCAAGAAGCCAGTAAATAGGTTGAAATTAACTCACTTCCAGCATCAAACACAAATACTACTAAAATAACAAATCACCAAAACAACATACAAGTGAACAGCACAATAAGAAACCAAGAACTTCTAAATCTAATAAATGAATTAAAAAAAAAAAAAAAAAAACTAATAAAACTACTAAAATTTAGTATACCACACATAAACCAAACATAGTCAAAACAAATTCTATTCTGTCAACCTCAAACAAAAAAATATATATATAAGTACAAAACAAATAACTCTGGAAACCACAATTCAAAGTAAAAAAAAAAATCCTTCAAGAGATAGAACCCTCCAAATATTCACAAGAGAAAAGGTTCCTAAAAGAAATAACATAAGCCAGTACATCACTGAAGAACAAAGAGGAAGGGACATAGACAAACAAATAAGGGAATGTTCATCATCCAGAAAGATCACCAAAAGAACTTAATGGAAAAACAAATAAAACAAGGCCAAATAGACAAACAGATATTAGGTTGGTTCAAAAATAACAGGCTAGGGAGCATACAAACTATAGACATTTCACCCACGAAACATAAACCAGATAAGCAAAAACTCATAACACCCTAATACATAAGGTTGATGCAAAAAATTATACAATGGAATCATTGAGGCCAAAAAGAAAAATTATTACCAGCAATGCATTTTTGAAAAAAAAAACAACAAAAATTACTATCAGCAATACATTTTTGAAAAAAAAAACAACAAAATTATTATCAGCAATACATTTTTGAAAAAAAAACAACAAAATTACTATCAGCAATGTATTTTTGAAAAAAAAACAACAAAATTACTATCAGCAATACATTTTTGAAAAAAAAAATTAATATCAGCAATACATTTTTGAAAAAAAAACAAAACAAAATTACTATCAACAATACATTTTTGAAAAAAAAAAAAAAATTAGTATCAGCAATACATTTTTGAAAAAAAAAAAAAAATTAGTATCAGCAATACATTTTTGAAAAAAAAAAAAAAAATTAGTATCAGCAATACATTTTTGAAAAAAAAAAAAAAAATTAGTATCAGCAATACATTTTTGAAAAAAAAAAAAAAATTAGTATCAGCAATACATTTTTGAAAAAAAAAAAAAAATTAGTATCAGCAATACATTTTTGAAAAAAAAAAAAAAATTAGTATCAGCAATACATTTTTGAAAAAAAAAAAAATTAGTATCAGCAATACATTTTTGAAAAAAAAAAAAAAAATTAGTATCAGCAATACATTTTTGAAAAAAAAAAAAATTAGTATCAGCAATATATTTTTGAAAAAAAAAAAAAAATTAGTATCAGCAATACATTTTTGAAAAAAAAAAAAAAATTAGTATCAGCAATACATTTTTGAAAAAAAAAAAAAAATTAGTATCAGCAATACATTTTTGAAAAAAAAAACAAAAATTAGTATCAGCAATACATTTTTGAAAAAAAAAAAAAAATTAGTATCAGCAATACATTTTTGAAAAAAAAAACAAAAATTAGTATCAGCAATACATTTTTGAAAAAAAAAACAAAAATTAGTATCAGCAATACATTTTTGAAAAAAAAAAAAAAAATTAGTATCAGCAATACATTTTTGAAAAAAAAAACAAAAATTAGTATCAGCAATACATTTTTGAAAAAAAAAACAAAAATTAGTATCAGCAATACATTTTTGAAAAAAAAAACAAAAATTAGTATCAGCAATATATTTTTGAAAAAAAAAAAAAAAATTAGTATCAGCAATACATTTTTGAAAAAAAAAAAAAAATTAGTATCAGCAATACATTTTTGAAAAAAAAAAAAAAAATTAGTATCAGCAATACATTTTTGAAAAAAAAAAAAAAAATTAGTATCAGCAATACATTTTTGAAAAAAAAAAAAAAATTAGTATCAGCAATACATTTTTGAAAAAAAAAAAAAAATTACTATCAGCAATACATTTTTGAAAAAAAAAAAAATTAGTATCAGCAATACATTTTTGAAAAAAAAAAAAAAAATTAGTATCAGCAATACATTTTTGAAAAAAAAAAAAAAAATTAGTATCAGCAATACATTTTTGAAAAAAAAAACAAAAATTAGTATCAGCAATACATTTTTGAAAAAAAAAACAAAAATTAGTATCAGCAATACATTTTTGAAAAAAAAAACAAAAATTAGTATCAGCAATACATTTTTGAAAAAAAAAACAAAAATTAGTATCAGCAATACATTTTTGAAAAAAAAAACAAAAATTAGTATCAGCAATACATTTTTGAAAAAAAAAACAAAAATTAGTATCAGCAATACATTTTTGAAAAAAAAAACAAAAATTAGTATCAGCAATACATTTTTGAAAAAAAAAAAAAAAAAAATTAGTATCAGCAATACATTTTTGAAAAAAAAAAAAAAAATTAGTATCAGCAATACATTTTTGAAAAAAAAAACAAAAATTAGTATCAGCAATACATTTTTGAAAAAAAAAAAAAAAATTAGTATCAGCAATACATTTTTGAAAAAAAAAAAAAAAAAAATTAGTATCAGCAATATATTTTTGAAAAAAAAAAAAAAAATTAGTATCAGCAATACATTTTTGAAAAAAAAAACAAAAATTAGTATCAGCAATACATTTTTGAAAAAAAAAAAAAAATTAGTATCAGCAATACATTTTTGAAAAAAAAAAAAAAAATTAGTATCAGCAATACATTTTTGAAAAAAAAAAAAAAAATTAGTATCAGCAATACATTTTTGAAAAAAAAAAAAAAATTAGTATCAGCAATACATTTTTGAAAAAAAAAAAAAAATTACTATCAGCAATACATTTTTGAAAAAAAAAAAAATTAGTATCAGCAATACATTTTTGAAAAAAAAAAAAAAAATTAGTATCAGCAATACATTTTTGAAAAAAAAAAAAAAAATTAGTATCAGCAATACATTTTTGAAAAAAAAAACAAAAATTAGTATCAGCAATACATTTTTGAAAAAAAAAACAAAAATTAGTATCAGCAATACATTTTTGAAAAAAAAAACAAAAATTAGTATCAGCAATACATTTTTGAAAAAAAAAACAAAAATTAGTATCAGCAATACATTTTTGAAAAAAAAAACAAAAATTAGTATCAGCAATACATTTTTGAAAAAAAAAACAAAAATTAGTATCAGCAATACATTTTTGAAAAAAAAAAAAAAAAAAATTAGTATCAGCAATACATTTTTGAAAAAAAAAAAAAAAATTAGTATCAGCAATACATTTTTGAAAAAAAAAACAAAAATTAGTATCAGCAATACATTTTTGAAAAAAAAAACAAAAATTAGTATCAGCAATACATTTTTGAAAAAAAAAAAAAAAAAAATTAGTATCAGCAATACATTTTTGAAAAAAAAAAAAAAAATTAGTATCAGCAATACATTTTTGAAAAAAAAAACAAAAATTAGTATCAGCAATACATTTTTGAAAAAAAAAACAAAAATTAGTATCAGCAATACATTTTTGAAAAAAAAAACAAAAATTAGTATCAGCAATACATTTTTGAAAAAAAAAACAAAAATTAGTATCAGCAATACATTTTTGAAAAAAAAAACAAAAATTAGTATCAGCAATACATTTTTGAAAAAAAAAAAAAAAATTAGTATCAGCAATACATTTTTGAAAAAAAAAAAAAAAAAAAATTAGTATCAGCAATACATTTTTGAAAAAAAAAACAAAAATTAGTATCAGCAATACATTTTTGAAAAAAAAAACAAAAATTAGTATCAGCAATACATTTTTGAAAAAAAAAACAAAAATTAGTATCAGCAATACATTTTTGAAAAAAAAAACAAAAATTAGTATCAGCAATACATTTTTGAAAAAAAAAACAAAAATTAGTATCAGCAATACATTTTTGAAAAAAAAAAAAAAAATTAGTATCAGCAATACATTTTTGAAAAAAAAAAAAAAAATTAGTATCAGCAATACATTTTTGAAAAAAAAAAAAAAAAAAAATTAGTATCAGCAATACATTTTTGAAAAAAAAAACAAAAATTAGTATCAGCAATACATTTTTGAAAAAAAAAAAAAAAAAAATTAGTATCAGCAATACATTTTTGAAAAAAAAAAAAAAAAAAATTAGTATCAGCAATACATTTTTGAAAAAAAAAAAAAAAATTAGTATCAGCAATACATTTTTGAAAAAAAAAAAAAATTAGTATCAGCAATACATTTTTGAAAAAAAAAAAAAAAAAAATTAGTATCAGCAATACATTTTTGAAAAAAAAAAAAAAAAAAATTAGTATCAGCAATACATTTTTGAAAAAAAAAAAAAAAAAAATTAGTATCAGCAATACATTTTTGAAAAAAAAAAAAACAAAAATTAGTATCAGCAATACATTTTTGAAAAAAAAAACAAAAATTAGTATCAGCAATACATTTTTGAAAAAAAAAACAAAAATTAGTATCAGCAATACATTTTTGAAAAAAAAAACAAAAATTAGTATCAGCAATACATTTTTAAAAAAAAACAAAAATTAGTATCAGCAATACATTTTTGAAAAAAAAAACAAAAATTAGTATCAGCAATACATTTTTGAAAAAAAAAAACAAAAATTAGTATCAGCAATACATTTTTGGAAAAAAAAAAACAAAAATTAGTATCAGCAATACATTTTTGAAAAAAAAAACAAAAATTAGTATCAGCAATACATTTTTGAAAAAAAAAACAAAAATTAGTATCAGCAATACATTTTTGAAAAAAAAAACAAAAATTAGTATCAGCAATACATTTTTGAAAAAAAAAAACAAAAATTAGTATCAGCAATACATTTTTGAAAAAAAAAAACAAATTAGTATCAGCAATACATTTTTGAAAAAAAAAACAAAAATTAGTATCAGCAATACATTTTTGAAAAAAAAAAACAAAAATTAGTATCAGCAATACATTTTTGAAAAAAAAAACAAAAATTAGTATCAGCAATACATTTTTGAAAAAAAAAAACAAAAATTAGTATCAGCAATACATTTTTGAAAAAAAAAAACAAAAATTAGTATCAGCAATACATTTTTGAAAAAAAAAAACAAAAATTAGTATCAGCAATACATTTTTGAAAAAAAAAAACAAAAATTAGTATCAGCAATACATTTTTGAAAAAAAAAAACAAAAATTAGTATCAGCAATACATCTTGTAAAAAATATTACCAGCATTACATCTTTGGAAAAAAAAAATATTACCAGCAATAGATTTAACTCTCAACAAAACCCCGCTTTGCAAAAGTATGCACCTGATCAACAAACCAATTTCTTACATATAATAAATATTCTATTCATACGAACCTCTTCTAAAAATTTTATTGGCTTTAAATAACCCATTCAGGTTGATATGTCATAAACCATACTAAATAATCTTCTCTGGAGCCCTGTTTTGTTTTAAGTAAAATATAAGTAAATAAAAGTAATCCATTGAAAGCCACACCCAAACTCCACATCATCTTCTATTGACCATGTTCCTTTAGGCGGTGGACAATTAGGCTCTTCATAACTGTCTGTCATTTGTAGCTTTTGCTAACTCTTCTAAACTCTGTTCTATAATCCATTTGAAATCTCATTAGTAGGTTAATTGATTTTTTTTTCTTCTGCCCTTTTTTACCTTCAGTATTTCCTGTGAGCATCAAATTCTTAAAACTCTCTTTCCTCATGTGTCCCAGAAATTTCAGCCATCTTTTTCTGATCTAAAGCACAATTATACTTTTTGCACTCATTTTCCTTTAAAATTTCACACTGCTTGCATTTTCTTTTCATATTATTCTCAGAATTCTTTTACTTAACCATATCTATGTTGTCTTCTCTTCATCTGTGAGAGAATTGTCCAGCATTTGCTGCCATATAGGAGGATTGATATTACATAGCAGTTCAGCACTTTTTTCTTTGTTTCTAATGAGATTTTTTTTATTTGTTAATACTTTGGTTAGCCTTTGGAAGACATCATTTGCTATTTTCATACATAAATTGAAACAAGAAATTCTGGCACTGTATTATCATTTTTCCACTGAGAGCATTAGCTCTAAGGTCATCAAACAATTGTTTGGTCTTTGCATAAATTATTGATTCACTTAAACTATTGTAGGCAACCCTTTTCCCTATAATCTGCCTGAAAAGTAAGTTTTCCTTTCTTCAATGAAATAAATTGCTACATGATTCACAAAGTTATCCACTCAGCCATCTGAACACTAATTTATCGTTATTTTTTGATATGGTGCACATTGTTGATTTTGGCTTTCCAGACTCCAAGCAAATTTTGCGATCACTTATTCTACTTTCATGCTTAGAAATTACAAAGCAAATCATTTTTATCTTAATTGATTTTCTCACTCTTTTCTTGTTTGAGTCCATCCTTCAAATCTACCATTCATCCTTGCATTGAATGTTGTTGGCATATATTGTCTGGTGCCCCTGCTTTTTATCTTAAGGTTCTCGACAAAATCTAAAGATAGATATACAATGTAATAGGTCCTGACCTGGCATCTTGACTGCAGTCACTTTCTCACAGAAATATTTTTATGGCAACTGCTCTGATAAGCTATTTTTACTGTTGCCCCAGTATTTAAGTGTACTACTAGGTTGGCATCTCAGTCCCACCCTTTTACTGTAGAAACGGTTAAATCTAACTGCCTCTTTTATTCCAACAGCTTCTTCTCTTGCACTTCCTGACAGTGGAACTCCATTTCTCTTACTTGCTTCCCTGATAGCTGTAATCTTCAAATGTAATGTCAATCAACATCTTCTGATGCCTTGACCTTGATTCCTGTCCTTCTCTTTATCCTTTCCTCAAACACCCCTCTTTACTCTTACTTTCTGTAACCCCTTGTGTGCTACTGGCACTCCCACCTTGCTTGGGGTGAAATGCTTGAAAAAAATAATGTTTGTCTATGGTTATGTTTTTATTAAAAAAATATTATTTCCCATATAAAAATAAATACACTGCTTATGTCATTAAAAAATACAACATGGAAACCAAGTCAACATGGAAACCAAGTCAACATTGAGGACACTCTTAGCTACTTATATGCATATATAGTCTGTGTTAGGTAAATTTAATTTTCTTCAGAAAAAATATGGGCTTATGTCCAAATAGTGTTCAAACACCAATTCCTGTATGATCACTATAGTTTTGCAATTTTGAGTCTGTTCAGTATCTAGAGGTGTGACCACTTGGGAATACCAGGTGCTGTAAGCTTGGATGTGTGGGTGGTGTGATGGATAATGGCTTGGAATTGTTAATTGGAGAGGCAAGTTCTAATTCCCCTTGGGTTTGTTACATTCACTTATGCGCAAATACCTTTGGAAAATGTATGAATCCACCTCTTCTCCTCCAGCTATGGGTTAATTAGTAAGAATTGTATTACTAAATCATTATCTCTCAAAAAATTCTTACAATCTAAAAATATTTTCTGGCTTTAAATAGCCTGTAAATAGTTGATAAGCTGTAGAAAACGAATTGATCAATCAATCAATTCAGAAAACAATGTTCATTATTTAGTTTGTTTACAGTTGCCATATTGTACTAGAAAATGCTATTTTCAGATTTAACTCAGATTTTTGATTCCTTAAAACTTGAGTTGAACTTGTCTTTGATCAAGCTTGAAAGAATACTTTGTGATCACAGCTATAAGGTAAAGAAAAAGGTTTTGTATTGGCAAGGTGACAGATATAAACAGGTTTCATCATTTTATTTACTTTTGACATGCAAAAAAAAAAAAAAAAAATCCAACAGATATGAATGATTCTAAAAAACATGGCCCGTGCTGAGTAAATATTTTTTTGTTTAAATTGGCAAGAAATATATTTTTGGCTCATAAAAAAAATGAGTTGATAAATAATACACAAAGAAATGTGAATGATGGTACTTTTTCTTGTTGGTATAGCGTTCAAATTGGCCACAAGTTCTGAAATCTTATGGCAGTTGTTTAAATTGCTGTTGAGAAAAGCATAGGTTATTTGAGGAGAGAGTCATTAATGTCAGTTTGCATTTGGCACTCATACATCAAATACAGGCTTCTTTTGCATTTCTGTCTTTCACTAATCAATAAAGGAAATTAAACAAAACAAAATAAAAATGCACAAGAAAGGTCCACTTTGGTTCCTTCAGCACACTGCTTTGACCTTAGGTTAAACTAAAACGTTCTCACTGTTTTTTTTATTAAGCTGGTCAGGCTGTCCTCTTACTAGGATTCATTCAGTTGAGTTTTACTTGGAATCTGGATGAAGTTTAAACAGTTCCTTTTATTAAGATAAAGTAATATACATTTTAATAAAAATTATTTTCATAGCAACTTCAATATGTAAATGAATAAATTAATATTTATAAATTTTTAATTATTAAAGTTGACATTTTTAAAATTTATACTTGGATCAAGTTGCTAATTTTGCTTGACAACACATCTTTGAAGAATTTGGTTAAATTTTTTCTGTGTTTCAATCAAGAGTGGTCCAAGGGTTTATATTCTTAATATTATATGTTAAGATACAATGTATTTATAGGTGTAGTTACATTTAAAAGTTGCACTGAAATAATTGTATTTCTGTGACTAAACTCGTGTGATGAGGAAAAATAAAATAATAATGATTATCATCAACCTACCATTTATAATCCAGTTTAACTAGCAAAGCATAAAATTAGACACACATTAAATTAACAACTCTGTAATTCTTATGATCAGTCTTTAATTCAATTACAAATGAGCTTTATAATAAAGTAATGATTTCTATTTTCCATACAATAGTTGGTTTCATATGATTATTGCAGTCCTTGAAAATGCAAATAAAACTTTGTTAACATTAGATCATGAAAGTAATTGAGTTTCTATTAAATTTTCTTTCTAGTGAAAGATATGATGTATGTTTGTGCTAGATGACCCATATTCGTGGTTGTAAATTGAACAATCATCTATATCAGTGCTTCTTAAACTCTTTCATTCATG
>OZ010573.1:98479433-98541933 GCA_963932145.1 Acanthosepion lycidas | reverse complement strand
AATGTTTTTTTTATAAAGTTTATTTTCTTGCTAATTCTCAATATTTGAATTCTTTATAAAGCCAAATCCCTTTCTTTTATTGACAAATATCTCCTTTTTTATTTATTTATTAATCAATATCAATTTCTCTATGGCAATTTTATTTTTCAGAATTTGTTACCTCGTGTTGCAGCAAAACTTGATGTGTCTCCTGTATCTGATATTATTGGAATTAAGTCAGAAGATACTTTTGTCCGAACTATTTATGCTGGTTAGTTTTGATTTTGCTGTTTACATATTATTTTTATACTCTTTACTTCTTCAGTCATTTTTTTTTATCTTGAAATGATTTTTAAGTATCAAAATCAACACCATGGCTTACATTCATCTTCAGTATACTGCTAACTTTTGATGCAGTATCTTTTCTTATGTGTTTAATAGACTTAACAACTAGACAAAGTGATATATCTGTTGTCTTTATCCTTGTATTCATTTGATTCTTGGAAACTGTAGGCTTTATCTCGTTTAATGTTAGGTAACAATGAAGATTCTTTCAATATTAAATTAAAAAATAAATGATTATATATATATGCAAAAATCTTTTAGTTTAAAATAGATTTACACATTAACAATGACTTTTTAGTATTTTTGAATAAAAACCTGAAAAATTATATATATATATATATATATATATATATATATATATATATATATATATATTACCGAAAAATTCTTTGTTTGGTGTGGTATACAGAAGAAAAATAAACTTCTCATTTTTATGTTTATTAAAAATCTTTTTGAATAAGGAAGAAATTAGTGATATAAAGATGTTACTGTTATACAAGGAGGAGGTGCTGAAAAATCTCTCCCCCACCCAAATTCTGATGTTTGGTAATTTAATCAGGTGGGAATTAGGATGAGCACACTTCAGAATAAATTTTACTTTAGTTACAAAGAATGTAACTTGTAGAAAATGAATAATTTTATCCTTTAGTTATAAGGAATATTATTTCATGTTAATTTTGATAAAATAGAAATTTAAATGAATATATTATCATGTCTGTATTAAGTATTTTTGTATGTAACAAAAAAAAAAGAAAAAAAGAAAAAAATTGCTGTTCAGGAGATATAGGATTAGTAGCAGCAGGTACAAAAATTCAACTATCTGGGTATTATAACTATGACAAGAGAAAATATGAAACAGAAATCCAAAGGTGACTGGGAATGGTAAAAGATGCCTTCCAGAAACTAAGCAAAGTATTAAGACATACAAAATTTTTTTTTTTTTTTGAAACAAAGAAAAGAGTGCTGAATATCTATGTTATATCTAATTTCCCATATGATAGTGAATGCTGGGCAATCTCTTCATAGATGAAAAAGAGACTTGAATCAATAGATGTGTTTCTATCAATGGATGCTGTGAATAGCATGGACTGAACATGTGATCAATGAGGAAGTCTTATGCAAAATGAGAACTAAAAGGACATTCAGAATCACAAAAAAGGACAGTTTAAATTTCTGTCACGCATAATAAGGAAAGTGGGTTGAGAAAATATGATACTCACAGGATATAATGAAGTCAAGAGAATCAAGGGGAAGAACAAGTCGCCTACATAGCAAGTTTATGTGAATAGATGGTAAAACTGACAAAAAGGGATGGTAAAGGATCAAAAGATAAACAAAATAAAAAGTAGAGAAATTAGCCATGATTAATTGGCATTGGCAGAAATGTCCAACAAACAGAATTGACAAAGTTTGCAATAAACTATAACAAAAGAAGGAAGCAAAAGAACAGGGAAACAATAATTTTGAGCAAACAATATATGCAAGGCAAAGCAACAGTAATAAAGAAAAAGTTCACAACCTAAGAATGGTGTCAACACACAAAAAAGGATATAGACAAGAGATCGCAGTGTTCTGACTTTAAGACAAGAAAGAAGAGAACTAAATCAAATGAGACTGAGAAGTGGCCTATCTTATTGGATAGGAAGAAATCCCAGCGTGCGTATGTATGTTTTATCTATAAATTTGCGGAGGGGTATGACTTTGTAGTCATTCCCATGCCAGTTGGAACCAAGAAAAAAAGTTAGCTCACTTTTTTCTTTTTACAAAAATATTTTTCTTATTTTGATCAACCCTATGAAAAGTAGCTCTAAAATTGGGGTTCAACTTACAATTTATTTATAATGCCAAAATAGACCCTGACTTTTTGCACCTGTTAAATATTCAATTTATATTCCAAATATAATTCTCAACTGGCAACTAATTTTCTACTCACCTTCATGCAAGTATGCAGGTAATTTTAAAATACAGAAATCTAAAAAGAAAAAAGAAATTATTTTATTGAATTAATAACTTGAGGTTAGGTTGCCATTAAGGGTCTTTGTAATACCATGGATTTAATTCATAGTAGAGGAAAAAAAAAATGATCTTTAACTTTTTAAAAAACTTTTTAACCCTTCATACTTTAAAATACAGGTTATAATGAAGGTATGAGAAGAAAGCGGGGAAACATTGAGCAATTTACTTCATGGGCTTGTCTAAATGGATGGAAGAACAGTGTCTGGAAGGGAACATTGTTTAGAGCTATGAAGGATAGAAAGTTATGGAAAGCCATGATCATTCACTTCCTGAAGGGACATGATGAATAAAAGATTTTCATAAGAGTCCAATTTAGCATTAAGCTTACATTGCAAATTGAAGTAAAATTTAAAAAAAACCCAAAAAACTTTAAAGTGTTAATTTACCAAAGAAATTAACAAATTAATCATTCTGAGCATATAAAAATACATGAGAAAATATATTTTCTTACAAAAATACATGTTCTAGTTTAACTGAATCTTTACCAGTAGTCGTATATATTAAGCATTATTTAGGAATATAGTTTTGTAATGAACTAAATTAAAAATTTAGTATTAAATACAGTAAACAAATCTTGGTGTGTATCTAAGCTTAATAAAGCCTAAAATCCACTGTAGATGCAACCACTTACATAAATACATAACTTAGTGAATGAAATGTTCAAGTTAGATGCTATTTTGTCAGAAATGCTTTGATTTGCTGTGATGTTTATTAGATCTGATTAGCTCTCTTGTGTGTACAGAGTGGTTTACAATTTTTGGATCACAAATTAAAGAGTAATAGAAATTATATTTATTAAAAGTTAAAAGGATAAAATTTTAGGATCTGCAACCATTTAATTTCAAACATGAACCAAAAATGTCAAGAGGAGCCTTGGAGTACATACTCCAGATGTCTGCTGTTCAGTTGAAGCCACTTGAAAATGCATGCACATTCTTCCTGGGTTATCGCTTGAATCTTCTTCAATGCAGCAATCATGTGAAGGTTGCCCTGGTAGATATTGTCCTTGAGGAACCCCCAAAGGAAGAAATCTGGTAGGGGTCAGGTCAGATGAGTGAGGGGCCCATTCCACTTCAGCTTTGTGGTTGATGAGATGCTCCTCAAATTTTTCACAGAGCCATGCCATAGTAAAATTAGCACTGTGAGGAGGAGCACCATCCTGCTGGAAACAGTGTTCTTGCTCAAGCACTGGGATGTAACACTCTTTAGTCACTGTCACTGTGTTACCGTGATCATCTTCAAAGAAAAATGGTCCAATGGTGCCATGCTTCAAGTAGCCAACCCATGCCATGCACTTTTTTTGAATGCAGAGGGTGTCAAATGACTGTGAGGGTTCTCATTTAACCAAAACACCCAGTTCTTGGTGATGGTAGATCTGGTAGACATAAAGTCTTGAGATTCTTAATAAGAATGCACCAAACAGAAGATACAGAAATTCTAAGTTCTTGGCTCCTCTGTTGCAAAGATCTGGATAGACTCTGACTGACTCTTGAACCCTAGTGGCATTCTTCGATGTTCAGACTGTTATCAGAGGCCCAGATGGTAAGGAACCCATTGCCCTATGATTTTCATGATTGCCATGTGCTTCAAAGTTCTTGACCAACATGAAAATCTGACTCCTGTTTGGAAATGTGTTGAAATTTAACTTCTTTTTGTATCTTGCTTGAACAATCTTAAAATACTTAGTTTCCTAATATGTGTTCCAACAAAAGATCTGCTCCATTGCCCAAGGCATGATTTTCCTATATTTGGTTGAATATATCAAATGTTAACCCAGCAATAATCTAAAAAGAGAAAGAGAATAACATCAATGGTGTACATATAAGAGGTTATTGCTATGTTTCAACAATTGTGAAACAGCCTGTACAAACTCTAGCATAATATTTCTTTCTATCTAATAAAAACCTGGTAAATTCTGTCTGTCTGTCAATGTGTCTGAAACTGCTTCAACTTGGGCCACACTTGCTCAACAGAGACATACCTTTTTGGAATCAGGATGATCCTGGGATTGATAATCCGCCTTTCATCTGGCACTTCAACATCCAGCATTTGGATTTGTGTCCAAATGAGTAGGGAGCAGTTAAAAATTCAAATTTTAAAATAACTGAACAAAATTAGTGATTTTAAAAGTTTTTAATTTATATTGAGTTTAAAGTAACTCAAAAATTTTGTGACTTTAAAATTTTTTGTTTTAAGTTAAGTTTAAAACATCTCCAAAATTTTGTGAATTGAGGAAATCAATTTTATTTCTTCAAAATCAAGAAATCAGAGTTAAAGTGAGAAGTTTTGTGGCACAAGGTTTTGGAGTTCTACGGAACTTGTGATTCGAAGAACTCAATTTTTGGCCTAAATTGTAATTTCAGCTCAAATCAAACTTTCAGCCCAAGTCAGTCTTTTGGCTGGAATTGGATTTATAGCACAGATTAGATTTAAAGAGAGTTTTTGAAGTTCCATGGAGTGAATTGAGAAATTGGAAAGTTATTTCTTCAAAATTATCATTGCTGTTTTCTAAACTGAACCAGAGGTTACCTTTAGTTTTAGGCTGGAGGCTCAATTAGCCCTACACAGGAACTAGTTTCTAATAAATCTTGATAGAATTTTAACTGGTTCTTTAATATTAAAGATTTTAGTCACCCTTCGACTATTAAATAATATAAAATATTCCATTCTTTTGCAAAAATAGTTCGAAGTATGTATAGAAGATGAAGTATAAAGACAATATTTAAAAGAAAGAATGGTAAAAAGATCAGATAAAAAGAAAAAACTTTCCAGGTGTACCTTACTCTTTTCTGTTATTGAAATCTATTGTATTATTCTTCTTCTGTGCACCATGACCCTTCAGGACATAGGCAATCATTGCTCTCCATAATTTCATGTATTTCATAGCTCTTAATAAATTTTGCTTTTTTTTGTTATTTCTCCTAAACCTTGTTGTACCATTCATTTATTTGAGATCACTATGTATGTTATGCACTGTTTTCTTCTGTCTCTCTTGCCTTCCATCTGTCCTGTGAGTATCAGATTTTCCAAGCCCTCTTTTCTCGTGATGGGCCCTAGAAGTTTCCTGTTTTCCATTTTCTCAAAAACTTTGTTGTTGTTCACATCTTCAGCCCATAAAATTTAAACAGTAGTACTTTAAATTAGTCACTTGTTATTCTTGTATGTTTTTCTTCTTGTAGGCAATGCTATCCAAACTGTACAGTCCACTGACCCTGTCAAAGTGATAACAGTTCGAGGGACAGCTTTTGATGCAGCTCCAATTGATGGAGGCTCGGGTGACAGTGAAGCAGGTACTTTTAGGAATCGTTTCTCTTACAATATCTGATTTTCAGAGATGTTATTATTTATATTTTTTCTTGATTATTTCCTGTTAACTTTTTCCTTTTTTCATTACAACAGCATATTATACTTATTTTCATTATTCTATTTATTTTTATTCATTTTCTTTTTATACTCTTACTCTTGCTGTCTCACTCTATAATTTTGCTTATTTTTGTTATTATTGCTTTCCCTATTTTTAATGTCTGCTCTTCTTTCTTTTCTTTTCTCTTTTCTCTTTTTTTTTTTTTTTAAAGCAGTTTTTAGTTCTTTTTTAATTTTTTTTCATTTGTTTTTTTTTTCTCTCTTTCCATTCTTGTAATTTTTGTCATTTTTTAAAATGTTTTGGGGATGGGGAGTAATTTGTAAATTTTAATAATCAACTATAATGTACAAAATTTTTTAATGCACCATTAGACTAAAACGATCAAAGATGGGATTTATTTTATTTATTTTTATTACTTTGTTAAAATAGAGATCCGAGTATATCTTACAAGGGTTAGCTGAAAAGTTCATAGGCTGACAAAGATATAAATATAAGTAGACACACCAATTGTTAGACTAAAGGACATGCAAGTGTATTGGAATACAACAGCTTGGACAGCTGTTGTATTCTGGTGTCTCTATTTAAATTTATATCTTGGTCAGCCTATGGACTATTCAGCTGCCCCTAATACAAGAAGATTTCTAGTGATCAGAACACCAAATTTTAAGTTTTACCGATGATGCTCAAATTTGAGATGTCTTGTAGTTTATCCTCAACTTTTTTTTGTGGGTGTCTCATTTTCTTGTCTTGGATAATTATAAGGAAATTCTTCAGCTCAGTTAAAAGTTCATTTTGATTGTTACTTTTAGAATGTAGTTTGTGTTGGTTTATGCTTATTCCAGTACAATTCCAAAAATAAATTTTATTAGTCTGGAGAAAGCAACAGGAAACCTTTCTGCTGTCATCTCCCAAGAAAGCAGATCAGTTCACAGTTAACTTTTAGCACTCTAGGTGACTATTTTCGCCGAGCAAAATGTTAGTCCTGCCAATGTAAGTTGAATTTGAATTTCTTGGCTGTGTAGTCATATCCTTCAAACATATGTGATCCTTCTGCAGGGTGTCGAAATTGAGAAAACTATTTAAACTTTAGCACTTGTTAATGATGTCATTTACTGAGTGAACATTTAAGGTAGTTTTGTGTTTGAATTTCACAGTAGTATTGCCATATCCTGCTATGGCAACAGCTACAATAATCTTGACTGAGATCAAGAACTATACAACTGAAGTTGGGAGTGAATGGGTGCCATATACAGTGGAAGGAGAAGTTATACTATACTAAATGTTGAATGCTTGTGTAGTGATATACCAGTATGTATTGTAATTTCTCAGTTCATTCTTACAGCACAGACTGAAGCAATCTATTTCTTTCTGTTCTGAGATCTGTGTACAGTTTGAATAAAAGTTCTATATGTGGTTGTCTCATTACAGTAACAATTAAAGGTGTTTATGCAACCTGGTTACATCCAAAATAGAATGGGAATATTATGAGGGATGTATTTCTTTTTAATCACTGGCTTTTTAACTTCTCATAGATTTTACGTCATTCTGATATTCAGATACCTTCTCAGTATATAAAATGGTAGCGATTTTGCTTCTCAACTTTTTGCCTGATATTTGATTTGAGATGAAGATTTGAGAATTAAAATTACTACCATTGTATTCATTCAGCAAGCCTGTGAAATTCTATCAGAATGAAGTAAAAACTGAATTTAGATTTATTGTAGAAAGTGTATAAAAGGCTGTTCTTCGCTTCAAAGAATTGCTTTTGGCTCTGAACTTTGCTCTGTAGAATATGGTCTTAATGTTTTGAAAATTGCCAGTTTGTAAGGGTAATGTTTTTCGTTTTTGCTTTTAAAGACCACTTTATATTTCCTATTGATGATTTAACATACTTGGTTTTTCTTTCACATCTGACGGCTTAATTTATTCAACCAGAATAATGTTTATGGTAATTTCTTACAGATAAAGACAGTAATGTTCTCATTCAATAAAGGCTTTATTGCCTTTAGCTTATTTTTTTTATATAATTTTGTTGCTTGAAAAATTTATTCTTACATTTAAAAAGTTTTTTTGGGTCTTGAATTTTTATCCATAGCATGTTTTAGAAAATAATTGGATTTCTATGTAAATAAATTTGCACGATTTTTAAAAGCAGTAACATTTATCTGTAAATAAATTGTCACTAAAAGATCCTTGAAAGATAAAAAGGAGGTCACAAGTGAAGAAAGGAAAAAATGTAAATTTGAAATGGATTTTCCTGTCAAAATTGTCATTAAATAATCAAGAATTAATTCTTATCTAAGTGGTAATATATTCTTTTAAATCAGCCGCCACTTTTGTAGAACGTTGGAGATAAAATGTTTTCCTTTTTTTTTCTCTTTCAGTAGGATATATTTATTTCATCTTCTAGTTTAAATCAAATGTAAAGTGTATCCTTTAAGAACCTCATTATTTTTTTTTTATAAATAACACTTTGAAAGTCTATAGGAAATTGAAAAGGAAGCAAGGAAAATGTTGACATTTTATTGCTTAATATTTTTGGTTTAGTATTGGGAAAAAGGAAAAATGAGAAATGCATAATTTTTTTATTGCTTTAATTTATTCATTTCTGCGTTTTTTTTTGTTTTTTTTTCTTTTTTGGCTTGTTTTTACTTTGGTCTTATGACAATATTTCTTAGTTTGTTTGAGTTTATTCCCTGTAATATTTTTGTGTGTTCATTTTATACTTTTTGTATGGTTATATTTACGTCCATGTCCCCTAGAGAAAGCAAGAAAGGGAGTAAGAAGTATTTCCCCCAAATCTGCATAGTGATTTTTAATTGAATTTAAGACAGATGCAGTGAAAACTAAGGATAGTTTCACTGTTTTGTTTGCATATTGATATTATTGGCTATTAAATGTACAAACACTTTCACTGTCTCCTGGATTGATTAAGAGAGGAACAAGCTAAAAATCTGGAAGAAAACCTGTGAAAGAATCTTGTATTCATTTCTTTAAGATATTCCTTGTTTTTGTTTTGCAATTTCTTTTTAATCTGTTTTATTCTTGGGAACTTGTGAAGTTAGAAAATGTACTGACAGTTTGGATCTGAGAGTAGGAAAGTTTGGATCTGAGAGTAGGAAAGTTGTGGTTTAGTGTAATTAATACTATTAAGAGAAGTCACACCAGTGTCGCTTCAGTGCAACAGAAAAACATGTTTAGCAACAGTCTACTAATGGGAGGATTCCAAAAGTACTATGTGGGGAACAGGTCACCGGCAAGAGAGTGACCTCATCTTCACTTCAAAGATGTCTGCAAAAGAGACATCAGAGCGATGGACATAGACAATTGCTTACACTGGAGATGTGATTTACAACAAGGGCTGGAGCAAGGATAGAAGAAACGGAGGCTTTACGCCAGGTAGAAGTGTGTTCAAAGGAAAGAAAATGACATCAGGGGGAGCGTTGTCACATACATTCAAGTCTGTCACTCTTGTGCGGGCATGTACAGCTCTAACAGATGCTGTGAAACCAGCAGCTGAGGCATAATTCTTTGGAGGTAGATCCAAGGTCTCTTGAAACGAACAGGTGATGCATTAAGTATTCCATTAATACATTTGCATTTCAGTATTTATGTAATAGAACTTAACACTTTTCATGTTAATTCTCTGTTTAGGAAATAAAAAAGAAATATATTTTAAAGAAAGCTCATGCTTCTTTTTCATAAATTGGTAGTTATTTTTTTATTTTATATGTATTAAAATTTAATGTAATATTTCTTTTAAAATACTAATCTTTCTACTTTTGTTAATTTAATGTGTTTTTTTCTTTAGTATTTTCTTAGAGAATTTTTCTCCCTGCAAAATCTTTGATTTAATGTCATATTTCATCATTCATTGTGGCAAACATCCAGTAGAACAGTGTGTTTCATGCTTAAATTCACACTATCTGAATATGATAGCTGAAAGATTGCGTTTAACCATGAAACAAACAGTAACTGCTGGATGTTGGTCTCAAGGTCCACTTTTATATTTATGTATGCTCTATCCCGGATATTTAGCACTTTAACCTATAAATATAGCATACCTTAGAACTATATTTTTATCATTTTATATATATATATATATATATATATATATATATATATATATATATAGGAAAATATCTGCTGTTTTACTTATTTATATATATATATATATATATATATATATATATATATATATATATATATATATATATATATATACACACACACACACACACAGAGGTTGTATAAAAAATAATTTTACAAACTTTGGTGGGGGGTATGTTCCTTACACCAAAACAAGGACAAAAATCCATATAAACATATGTCTACAAATCCTTCATTTTTGAGTTATTAAGTTTAAAGAAATTTTATGGTAGATAGCGCTGTATTGCTATGTATACTAGGTTACATTTGTAATTTGTGTACATTTATGGTTAATCTGTCTTAAACGTTTAATGTGTGTAGTAGTGATTTGACAGAGAAGTGTTCCATTTGACAATGGCAGGATATTCATATCATGAATAGGCAGATATGATTTTTACATATGGCTGTGTGAATGGTAATGGACACGAGGCTGCACAGGTGTATCAGATTGTGTTTCCAGACTGAAGGCAGCTGAGTCATCCAACCTTTGCTACTGTTTATCATTGTGTTGCTAAGATAGGATATGTGGCACCACTACAGGCTGTCGGAGACAATCCAGGTATCAGTGCACATCAAATAGTCCTGGCATGTCATACATCTCATAGTACCACATGGAGGATACTTCATGAGTAGCTCCTGTATCCGTATCATTTGCAATGTGTGCAGGGTCTTTTGCCCTCTGATCACTCACCATGGGAAAACTTTTGCCGATGGTTTATTGCACAAACTGCTGATCCTTTGTTTGTGTCTTCAGCCTTGTTTACGGATGAGGCAACATTTGGAAGAGATGGAATAACAAATTTAAACAACTAATATTTATGGGTGAATTGAATCCCTATGGTACAATACAGGCTAGACACCAACATCAGTTTATAATTAATGTGTGGGGGGGAATTGTAGGTAACTGTCTGGTAGGTCCATATGTTCTCCCAGCACGTCTTACAGGAGTTGTCTACAGGAACTTTATTTTGAACGCACTTCCAGACCTGCTAGAGGATGTACCCCTGCTAATACGAAGGCATATGTAGTTCACGTATGATAGGGCTCCAGCAGATTTTAGTAATATTTTTCGTGATGTATTGGCTGATATCTTACCATGAAAGATGGATAGGCATAGGAGGACAGATTCCATGGCCTGCACATTCTTCTGACCTCAATCCTTTGGATTTTTATCTGTGGTGCCATCTAAAATAATTGGTTTATTAATTTATAATGCAGAGATGCTTCATAAACATGTTATGGGGGCCTGCAAAATCATTCAACACCATGTTGGAGTTTTTGAAAGGGTATGCCAGTCAATGATCTGATGGGTGCATGTCTATGGGTGACATTTTGAATATTTGTACTGAGTTGCTGTGTTAAGGTACAATGATGGCCTTTGGGACATATGTATATATGGACATTTTACCTTGTTTTAGTGTCAGGAACTCACCTACAAAGTTTGTAAAAGTATTTTTGATACACCCTGGCCTGAAGATTGTGCTCAAGGTTGAAACAGAATGCTGCCACCTGGTGCTGTCTTCAGTGTTCACTCCTGTATTTATGGTCAGCAATTTTATACATGTTTTATTAAATATGACACAAGGTATATCTTGTGAGTGTTTTATTAAAAGACAAAAGCATTTCAAAAGATATCCCTTATTTGTCATCTTTAACAAAATATGGTAAAAAACTTGAGCACCCAATTAAGCTTACTGATATGAAGTTATAAATATAATATATATGCACCCACATATTACACATCTATTTTATATTCTCACAGTATCTGAGCTTTTATATTTTATATAATTTTTAAAGTTGCCATTTTTCTTGTCTCTCTATTAAATGTTTTGAAAAAAATTCTTCCAAGGTATTTTGTGTGTAACAAAAATAAATGATTGCTTTTATCCTTTGGGCTGGATCTCTGAAATTCACAAATAATATTGAATATTAAGAATAACACCAATTGCTTTGAAACATTAAAGCATTATATTTGCATATTTTTTCCTTTTTGCTATTAAATAAAATATCTCCACTTTTGCCTCAGTTATTGAGTTGGGGGTGGGGGACAATAAATTTTGTTTTAGTTTTTAAGTATTTTGAGTGGACAACTGTCTATATTATGAGTCAATTGACCTAAAAAATTGTTAGCTCTGTGTATGTGTGTGCATATATATATATATATATATATATATATATATATATATATATATATATATATATATATTAAAGAAAAAAAAGAAATGTTTTTGCTTATAAAAAATTATAAAGTGGATTTTATTATTTATTTAATTTTTTAAAAATACATATACTTTTTTCTCTATATTTTCTATTAAAATAATCAAGAATCTATACTGGCAGCAAACGGCATGCGTGTGCATTAAAAATGAGTTCAGTGAATATACAAAACTAGAAAGAGGCGTAAGGCAACGATGTGTCTTTTTGCTGGACCTATACAGCGAGGCAGTTGTGAGAGAACTGGACATCCTACCAGGATTCAGCATTGTCAGCCATAAACTTGGTACAGTACTGATAGCAGATGCGGAAAAGAAACTACAAAACCTCCTACAGAAGGTAGCAAGGGAGAGAGAGAGAAGAAAGGACTAACCATAAACTACAGAAGACAGCATGCATGGTCATCAATAAAAAGATGAGCCCAAAATGCGATTTACAGGTCGGGGACACTAAAATCAAACATATGCGGAAGTTTAAATATCTGGGAAGTGTTTTGACGGAGGACGGTAGGTGCAACGCTGAGATCCGTAGATGGATTGGGATGGCCAAGGATGCATTCCAAAATCTGGGCAGAGTACTGCTAGACAGGAGGATCTCTTTGTCAAAGAAAAGAGTACTGAGCTGTTATGTGACATCTGTCCTCCTATATGGCAGCGAATGTTGGACGGTCTCCTCAAAGATGAAGAAGAGACTCGAGGCAGCAGAGATGTGGTTCTACAGAAGGATGCTAAGGATATCATGAAGTGAGCGTATGAGCAACAATGATGTCTTGTAGAGGATGCAAACAAGGAGGAAGCTTATACTTAAGGAAGAGGCAGATGAAATTTCTGGGACACACAATGAGAAAGGAGGGCCTGGAGAATCTAATACTCATGGGTCAAATAAATGTGTTTGTGTGTTTTTCTTAGTATGTGTATTTAAAAAAATGTGATAAATTAGGAAATTTTTAGTGATGTGTTTTATCCGTTAGGATTTCATCAGACTGGATTTCGTTGATGTTGCCACATCGACACATGCACACGAAATGAGAGATGCTGGTAGTTTCAAAATTTTTAAAAGAATATTTTTTCAATTTAGCCAGATCCATCTGTATTCTTTTTCTTATTCTTTTTCTCTCCATCACCTTTTTCCCTGATTATCCCATATTGTGACAATATAAAATCTACCAAGAATGGTGATACACTGTAAGAGACTGGATGCAAATTTATCGTGGCTGAACTAGCAATCAAGGCACTTTCCAAACATTTTCGTGTATGTGTATACATATTACTTCATACATATATATTGTTTTATTACAAGGAAATAGTGTATGTGTATATATAATATATATATATATATATATATATATAGGCATGATTGGTATTGAGTCAAAAATGAAACTTTTGAATGTGTTTAAATTATCAGTACAGCTACTGGTGATCAAATGAATGATTTTACCAAAAGTCTAAGACAGATAAATTCCTAACCATTGTCTAAGTGAATTTTCTTTGTTTTGCAAATTGAGTGTTGAGTAACTCCACCACCTCCAGGTATAATTTAGAATCTCTTTGGTACTTGACGTACCTATCACTGTAGAAATAGATTGCTGTATTATTTAGCATATTTACATTTAAAATTTTAAAATTTTCTGAAGGAAGGTGTTTTCTTTTATCTCACAGATACACTTGGTGAGGATTGAAGAAAGCATTTATTGAAATATTGTGTTAACAACAGCAAAAAGGAGGTTCAAGTCTCTAAACAATATTCAATCTTGTGTGTTACATAGGCATAAATCTAATACTGGCATGGTGAACAAACAAGGTGATATTAAATGCATAGACAATTTACACTTTCCATGAATGATAAAACCATAGCACTGTGCAAAAGATACTATTTGTCCTTAATTATGGAAAAAGATCCCCCTCTCTCTCATATATATATATATGTATATATATATATATATATATAAAATCACAAGTTAATTATTAGATAGATTGATAGTTTGATAAATATACCAAGAGTCAAGACAAGATTTTAGTAAATACAGTGGGTTTGTTTTTCTTCCTTGGATAAGGGCAGAGAGGAAGGACAGAAACATTTGATTTTTCCTACAAAAAAAAAACAAACCCATATGGCTGAAGTTGACAACTGACTATGAAATGGAGATAATATTGTGTTTAAAATACAGGTTATGAAATTATCTGGCTAGGCAAACGTCCCAACGTCATAGCTGTAATGCTTGACATTTGCTCTGGGAGCTCCAATACGAACACTTCAGAGTGTTTGGATGTCAATCTGAGGACAGTGCAGATGATGCTGTGTCCCCAAAAGATGTACTAAGAGTGATGAATACCAAATATCCAGCCAACATCATGCTGTTTGGAGTGATCACTAGTGATGCCTCCATTCATCTTCCCACAAGGCTTCCAACTCAGCACCGAGGCCTACATCAAGTGTCTTGAGAAGGTAGTGCTGCCCTGGGTCAAGAGGGTGGCTGCTGGAAGGTCCTTTGTTTGGCAACAGGACTCTGCACCATGCCACACAAGCAGGAGAATCCAATCATGGCTCTGAGACAATTTCTGTAAACTCACCACCCTTTACATTAGGCCACCTAACTCCTCAGACTGCAACTACCTTGATTATTATGTGTGGGGCGCAGTTGAGTGAGAAACCAATAAAACTCCTTGTGGAACCAAACATAAACTGAAGGCAAGGATTATGGTAGCATTCACTAACTTAAACAAGGACACCATCTTCTGAAGGCGTCAGGAGGCCATGGTTGAAACCAATGGCAATTTTATTGCATAAATTTACTCTTTAGTATTTCAAGATATTTTCGTGTAAATTATTTGTTAAAATAAGATATCATTATTCATCGCACCTTGTACTCATCAAGAACACAAATAGGATGCACACATAAGTGCAAAAAGTATCTAAAGGGTTGTTATCATCATACTTATTATAAAACCCAGGTTGTGTGTGTGTCTGTACGTTTATATATTGGATCGGATTTCCTACATTTTTCAACCGATTTCAACAAAACTTCACAGGAATGCGTAAAATTACCTTGCGGTGGTTCTGACAGCGCCAAAAATAGGAAAAACACAATTGTTTTTGCACAAAATCAATTCGAAAACACGATTAAGAGGCATCATGAGAATGAAAGGGGGACAACTCATATCGAGTTATGCTTATTATAAAACCCAGGTTGTTTGTGTGTGTGTGTGTTCGTTTATATATGGGATCGGATTTCCTACATTTTTCAACTGATTTCAACAAAACTTCACTTTTTTTTTGGCAGGTAGTGTTTCTTATTGTCTTACACACTTTTTTCTTTATTTTTACATTCAGAATGCTTTAAAAATTCCATTTACAAGACTATTGTTTATAATAAAATTCTATTCAATCGGTAGACTCATAACGATTGAAAACAATGTTTTTGTTTGAGTTTGGGTTTGACCAATTTGTAAAAAAAACAAAACAAAACAAAAAAAAAACTAATTAAGACATGCGTGTCTGTCAGCCTTAAACAATAATCTTTGTCAATTTTATTTTTCAGTCTTTATGATGGTCGATACTTGATCTATTTCTTACTGTTACATCCCCGGGCAACGCCGGGCTCTACTGCTAGTAAAAACTAAAAATAACTCATTAACAACGTCATATATTAACATTTTTTTTTTATTACTGGATGTTGTAGTGACTGGACATGTGTTTTCACTGCTCCAAGAAAGCAAAGTCGTATTTTTAATAGAGGGGGGAGGTGATGATTATTTTCTTATTTATCCATTTCTTATATTTCTCTATGTTTATTATGTTATTGTTTTTATTATAAAAAATGTTTATTATGTTATTGTTTTTATTATATTATTATGCATTGATTATCTTTATTAAAATACGTATTTGTTTATTTTTTTAAGATATAAGTCAAGGTATACATTCATTGTTTTTTTTTTTTTAAAATAAGTGTTATTTAGCAATTTTACTTTATTATCCAATATATTATGATTAAGAATTATAATATTACTGTTTAGTACATTGGTGTGAATAATTCTACTCTGTTTATATTTAAATGTAATATATTTTATGAAGGAGATCATAATTTTCAAAATTGTAGGAAAAGCGTTTTCAGTTGTAATATTTATGAGTTTTGTTGATCTTTGACTATTTGTTCAGTATAGTTGATTTCTTTCTCTATCATCATTCAAACAGTTTTGAACAACATTTTCCAGTTTTATTCTTTTATCCTTTTCTTATTTATCGATTATAGGAGGCATGGTAGAGTAGTGGATAGCTGCTCGGATTGAGGAATCAGAGAGCCGAGTTTGAATTCTGTTCGAATCCATTACATTCACTTATGTGCTAATACCCTTGGGAAAGGTATTAATCTTCTTCTTCCTCCAGCTATCGGTAAATAGCAGGACAGACTGGGTTCTGTAGCCTTGTGTGGCAACTAGTCTAGAAGAAGGTCAACTTTGAATTCAAAACCTGCAGAAGGTTGTTTGGAGACTTTGTAGTACATAATGCATCAGGTCTCTGTATTTGGCCCTTCAAAAAGTGTCGTTGTTTCTGCACAAAGCATTCACCAGTATAATCAAATCATATGTGCTGGTGTCTGGCTGTTGGTACTTAGGAACCGAGCTGCTTGACTCTCATGCATCGAATATGACGGGAGCGTTCACTATATATATATATATATATATATATATATATATATAATAAATAAAGAAGTAATGGATTTTTTATTCATTAACCTGTTTAAATGTTACTTTCAGAGGATACTTATATTTGAGTAGATGCTCCATTTATTTATTAAACAGTACATTTATTTTTATCTACCAGCCAGCCTGGATATTTGAGAAATCTTATCAAGGAAAAATATGGACTCTCCAGCAGGATGTGAACCTGCATCGCCCCTGGGCAGAATGAAATCATTGTTAGATCTGACATACTTTAACTGACTCGGCCACAAATAAACTTTACTGATCAAACGAGCTCTGAACAGTGCCTTTAAGTAAAATCCTTCTCATCAGAGATTCCTCAAAATTATATCTGCTGAGGTTCGTATTCAAACATAAACAAAGAGAGATCACATATTTTTCCTTAATAAGATTTCTTGAATATTCTGGTAAGTAGACAGAAATAAATAAATAAATATACTGTTTATTAAATAAATGGCGTATCTACTCAAATACGAGTATCTATTAAAAATAAAGATTAAAGTGATAAAAATATATTCTTTATATATTTATTGCTTAATTTCTATTATTCATCATTTAAATAGAAATTATCATAATAGTAAAAATAATTGGACCATTTGATGACAAATTCTTTATTCCAATGTCCAGTGTAGAATATGAATGTGTGTGTATGTGTATATTTAATCTGTAAATTTTTTTTTTATTAATTTTAACTTGATTAACTGATCAAATTTTATGTTAATATTCTTTGATTTCAATTCCTCAGATAATCTTCAGAGAGGTTTTAATAATTTAGTAATTCCCCTTGGCCTAGAAGGAGTCTAGAGCTTTATTTGGCAACCTTCCTAGAGGTAGTGTCTTGATAAGTGAGTCCAGCTTCCTGTATTGTGAAAAGGTTAATAGGAGTTGATGGATTCCCTTTTCATCTGGCCAATACTCCATCCATGTTTATTGAACATCAGGATACCGGGTTGGCAGTTTTCTGGTTTCTGCTTCCAACTAGTAGTGAGGAGTCTGAACTCTTTGGTAGTGCTTAGTGTGGTTGCTCTGATCCGCAGTTGCATAACACTGAGGTATTTGTAGTGCTGTGTTGTGCATGGATAGGTGTCCCTGCATGTATTTCTGGTGGAGAACCCCGAGGCCAGATTATGCTTTAGTCATCTTAGCTACCTTCTGGCCAGTTTGTATTGCCATAGACAATGGATATTGATAATTATTTGGGATTTTTTTCTCCTTAAAACAATCTTCTTATCACATGTACAATGAAAAGAAATGCAAGTAAACCAGTAAACAAAAAAAAAAATCACATCTCAATTTTTTTTTTTCTAATATTTATGGTATTTGTTTCAATTTTTGTAGGGTAAGAATTTTTTCTCTTGAAATGTTTTCCAGATATCTTTGCACTTTGCAAAAATAATTTAAATTTCTTCTATCACTACCAACGAATTCTCTGTTCTAGGCTATGTTTCTTTTGTAAAGATTCTAGGATACATATGCATGTCCTTTGTGTATACATCTGGGAAAATCTTCCAACAGCAAAGGAATGGAGTCTCCAGATGGTTCTTTCATGTCTTTTTAACTTTCTTTATTGCATTGTTTTTCCTTTATTACTTTTCTTTTAATCAGGACTTTTAGACAAAATATTTGACAATATATAAATAGCTCTCTGTCACTCTCTCTATTTTTGTGTTTAGTGATTTTAATGTTCATCACGTCAAGTGGCTTAACCATTCTAATGTTAGAGATGTTACTGGTATTCAGACTTTCAATTTTTCCATTGCTGAATCTCTCATTCAAATAGTGGATTGCTTTACTCGTTTCCTTCATAATTCTGATCAACATACTCCTTTAGTTGATTTGTTTCTTACTACACTTACTGACCCTTGTCGAACATTGCATCTCTCTTCTCTTGGGAACTCGGATCACACTGAAGTATCTATTAATATTTCTTTTGAGTCATCTGTTAGAAAGGAACCACCTATTCACAAGGTGTCTTTCTGTTACCTGTGTACTGATTGGACTTCATTTCATGACTCTTTGAGAGGCCCCTTAATTTTCTTATTGAAAATTGTGCCTCAGAGGTTTTTTCTTGGATAAAGCCAGCAGCGATGATTTTGTACCTTTCTTGCAAATACCAGGTGAAACCACAATCTTCTCCTTAGTTTACACCTGCTTGTTCAGTTGCTATAGCCCACAGGAATCACTTTTCTGGTTGTGCCAGCATGATAGTTCCAATCACAACAAACACCTCTTTGTGCTGCTTGTAATAAATATAAATGTGTTCTCAAAGAGTCTAAGTCTTTGTTTACTGACAGAATGAAACACTATATATAGTTCTCTAATGTTTGGTTTTTGTGACTATTATATTTTAAATAAGAGCAAGTATTCTATCTTCATTCAATTTGTGATGTTAACATCTTTTGCTGATAAAGAAGAATGTTTTGCTTGTAAATTCTCTTCAAATTCTCCTCCTGACTCATCTGGAGTATTTTTGTCTGGCTTTTCACTTAGAACTGAGTGTCTATTGAGTGATATGCATATAGCTCCATTTATGGTTTCTGCTATCCTCTCTAAAATGTGAACATGATGATATCCCTGCTATAGTTCTTATGACATCTGTTCCTGAACTGGCTCCTGTTCTCTCTAATCTCTACAAAAAATGCCTTGCTGCTTCTTGCTTTCCTGCTCATTGGAAATCCTCTTCTGCAGATCCAGTCTTTAAGAACTTAGGTGAACCATTCGATTCTTCTATTAGCCCATTAGCCTTCTACCTCTTTTTGACAAAATACTAGAAGCTCTAATCAACTTTCAATTGCATCTCACCTTGCAGACTCTTCTGTCAGATAAGCAATATGGCTTTTGCTTCTGTAGGTCAACTGATGATGTATTAATGATTATTGCTGAAAGAGTCAACCAAGCTTTAGATAAGAATGGTGAAGCTTGGTTTGTTCCTTTGAACATCTCAAAAGCATTTGACAAGTTTTGGAATACTGGTCTTCACAAGTTGAAAGGTTATAGCATTTTTGGATAAATATTTGAACTGATTTGATTGTTCCTATCAAATCATGAAATGAAAGTTGCCTTGAATGGCCACTCTTCTAGGTCTTTTTGCATTAATGTAAGTGCTCTATCTTTGGCTCTGTGTTGATCTTAATTTTCATCAATGACCTTGCTGATGCCATTAGTTTTGAACTTGATATCTATACTGATGACACAACTATTTACTCCTCTCTTAATACTAAGTCTGATTGGTTTGATAAAAGTCAAATTGGGCAGCTGATCTGTTGTTAACTGGCAAGAATGACTTATTTAATTATAACCACCATGAGGGACTTATTGTGTCTTCTCAGGCTAATACGTTCCATTGACATGAAGTGGAAAGATTATGTTTAATCAATTGCTAGGTTTGCTAGGTTTTTGTTCATTGTGTTATGCTAGACAATTTTTATCACCAGAATTTATGTTACATATAAGTCTACCATTCGTCCATGTATTGAATATTGCTGCCACATCTGGTCTGGTGCTTCTGCTATGTATTTAGAGATTCTTAGTAAAATCCCAAAATGAATCTGCAATGTTATTGGTTCTGACCTGGCATCTTGGCTTCAGTCACTTTTCCCATTGTCATAATGTAGCTTCCTTGTGCCATTTCTATATACATATTCATGGTAATTGTTTTGATAAACTTTGTTCTATAGACATTATGAATTTAAGTGCACTACTAGATTGGCAGCTAGGTCTCATCATTTTAAAGTTTAAATGATTAGATGTAACTATAAGTTCTATGCTAATGGTTTCATCTCTCACACTTTTCCCTTGTTGAACTCTCTTTTGGCTTCTTGCTTCCCAGTCAAATTTGATCTTCAAACATTTAAATGCAGTGAAAATTGTTATCTTTTGTTTTCTTAATTCCTGTTTTTTTTTGTTTTTTTTATTGTTCTCTCTCTTTAATAAGATATTTTTCTCTCATTCTCTCACACTCAGTAACTTCATGTCTTAGTGGCTTTATTGCCTTGCTTGGGGTGAAATCATTATAAAACCGAACATTGCCACAATGTACTGGCTGTATTCAGAAAATAAAAATATCTACTTTTCATCAACTTACATATCATTTAAAATAACACTAGTAAAATCCTTGAAAATAATTTAAAGTTTAGGCAAAAGCACTTGAAATGAACAATTGTTTGGGCAGTTTCTGCACACATTAAGTTTAAGAAAAGAAATCTCTTGTTTGAATACACGAGAAATGCAATAAAAACTTAACAGAAGTATCTTATCAGTCATTTTCAAATAAACATGTATTAGAGAGGTATTACTACCCAAATACAAAATCAATATATATATATATATACACACACACACACACACACACATATATAGTGCGTACAAATAAGGAGTCATTTCTATTACTGTTTTTATAATTATTTCACAGTGTGTATATATTTTTGTGTGTATAAATTTATAAGCATCTGGACAATATTCCATTATGTTATTATTGTAATCTAATTATTCTAATCACTTGGCAGCTTATAAAGTGAAGACCTGAATTGCCACTTGCCTTGGAATCAAAACTTAAGCTGCTGCTGCTGCCATCATTATAAGTGCAATGCAATTAAAACTAAAGTCTCTTTGCCATGATTTGCCCTGGCAGATAAACAATGTAAAATGCAAGCCACTTGGAAATTTGATAATCATCTTGCATTATTGTAATTTTTTTTTTTACATTTTCCTTTTAGCCTAATGATGACATTGGCAATTTAAATTTTGATTTTATTTCAAATTTTATTTCCATCAAGGAGATACTTCATGCTGACATTTCTCACCAGAGGCTAAAAAAAAAAAAATAAAAAATAAAATAAAAATCCAGTGAGTTTTAACTACTTTAGGAAGTGAGTTTGAAGGGGGAAGGTCCCCTTCCCCTACCCACAAACCTTCATGTTGTCGTAGTCTGTCATTTAACTGATTTGCTCTTTTTATCTTAAACCTTAGAATATCTGTATTGTAGATGAATATCTTTTAAAAAACAAAAAAGGTAAAAAATGAACCCAAGAAGGCTTATCTGTCTCTCTGGCATATGAATGCTTTCTAATATCCTAATTTCATTTTATGCTGGCAAATTCAATGAGAGTCTTTGATTGATCATTATGAACTTTTAGGTGAAATTATTTACTTCTGTTCAACTGCAGTTTTACTTAAATACATACATATATATATATATATATATATAAGGCAAGTGCTGTGAGTAATTACTCAGGGTAGACAGTGTGTGACCTTTTATATAGTAAATCTACAAAAAAATAAAACATTTTGCATTTTATGCATAATAATCAGTTACCTTCATAATTTTGTTGGATTAGTTGCATATTGTGCCACAGAAGGATAATGTAGCTGCTGATCTATTTCATTCAGGGTATGCACTGCTTACCTTGCCTACTCAGACAGTATGTCCCTGAGATATATATATAGGGATCAAATATGGATTGGGATCTGACAGAATGATAGAATAAGGAACAAATCAGAAACATTTATAAATCTAACATGTTTTTATTAAAACTTCATCAGAGAATGATATATGGAGAAGACAAAGAAAATTATTAGAGCACCAGGAAATTTTGTATGAATTTTGCTTTTTTTTAGTCACAGAGTTTGTAGGGCATCTATTTTTCTGATGTGCATCTTTTTGAAATGTGAAGCAGCTGCATAGTTTCATCACTTGTTTTCAAAATGTATGCATCCAGCATACATAAAGCAGATTTCAGTGCAAGTCTTCAGCTTCTCATCAGCAGTACAGTATGAGGTGCATTTTGGGTGATTTGTTTCCTGTTACAAAATCAAATGACTGAATGATCTTTTAGCAATACAGTCATAAACTTAATTTTTATTAAATGTACATATTCTATAAACTACTTTGGTTGCTCTAGTTCTAAGTTTAAATTTGTACAGTCAACTTTTGGCTAGCCATGTTGATTTCACTTATTACTACTGTAGGTATACTTTTAAAAAAAGTTACCTAGTAGTAAAAGATGTGCATAAATTTTAAACATTTGGATATATTGCCTTTTGTCATTGTTGTCTGTTTTAACTAATTATAAAGCATTGCATTCCTGTTAACATTACCAAAAATGTCATTTGTATTACCTTATTTACACTTGGATTAATGTTCATCTTTGTTACAGTTACAACATGTCAGGCATTGTGCCTTCTCAATTGCTTCATGTCTCTGTTAATCCAGGTAACCTTCAGAGAAATTGAACTGAATCTTGCAATGCCAGTCTGTAAAAAAACAAACAACTTTCTTGTGCAAGCTGAAGGACTGATTAGATCCAGTTTCAAATGAATTAATTCCATAAATCTTAAAAGATGATAATCCTTCATCAGACTCTATACACTGGTGCTGGAAAATCACAATCAAGAACTTTACCAAATCATAAAACCCACTGCACTCGAAGACTTCCAACAGCAGCAGCAACAAAAATGGTTAGCAGAGGAGAAAAACATGACATAATCAAGATGCTGACTTTCCATATTACACTAAACAAAAGGTTTGACGGGATACTCTTATCAATTCTAGAAAGATCTATAACATTTAGTGAACTTGACCAGTTTAATTACCTAAAAAAAACTGAACAAAGATAAAATTTATCTGACAATAACATCAAGTGTTTGGTCAGTGAATACCACCTGATTACCACATGAAAACAGCTAAGCTTACCTTTATGATCAAAGATGTAATTTTTCTGCTTATGGCTAGCTGTAAAAGCACAGTGAAATAATAATTAACTTTTGATGTTAAAATTTGTGATTGATTGTTGGATCCAAGTCAAAGTGATATTTGTGAATTGGATCTATAACAGCTTATCTTTGGATCAGATATCATTGAACATGTCTTAAAATGTCTTTATATATAAACCTGCAACCCCAACAATTACAACTGCTCTCAACAGTTGAACCAGCAGATGAAGAGGGTTATGCATGGCAGGCATGCTACAGAAGGTGCCACTCAGAATTATAACAGTCAGCAGCAGCCTGTTGCAGTTTTATAACAGAATTCTGCATGTCTTATTCCATATTTGTTGCAAAGGAAGGTATTGATTAAGTGTGCGGGTCACTTCCTGGTAAGTTGGGGGTCCATCTTAAACAAATTCACGACATTAGCACATTCTTCAACTATGATTATGTTTCGCCTCTAACCATATCTTGCAAAGGCAAATGGCATGGGAATGGATGATGGGAGTAAGTTTTGGTAAAACTGGAAGCTTCTAGTCCTGAACCAGAAACAACAAAAGTAGAAGAGAATATAATGACATAATCAAGATGCTGACTTTCATTACTACACTAAACAAAAGGTTTGAAAGGATACTTTCATCAGTACTAGAAAGATCTATAACATTTAGTGAACTTGACCAATTTAATTACCTAAAAAAATAAATGAAGATAAATTTCATCTGAAAATAACTGTTTGGTCAGTGAATACCACCTGTTTCCCCACTTAAAAACAGCTAAGTTTACCTTTACCATCAAAGATGTAATTTTTCTGCTTATGGCTAGCTGTAAAAGTACAGTGAAATAATAATTAACTTCTGATATTAAAGCCTGTGACTGATCGTTGCATCCAAATCAAACTGATATTTGTGAACTGGTTTTTATAAAAGCTTATCCTGAGATCAAATGTCACAGAATCAGTCTTAAAATTTCTTTCGTCTTTAAAATGTCTGTAATGTATATAATGTTTCTTGAGAATCAGACTATGGTCTAGTTGAATTAAAACTTCAGTTTTAATGAATGTCTTACTATGACCGATATTCATAAAATGATTTGCAAACTTTGACTATCTTTTAAAATTCTTTTTTCTTGTTCATTAATTTTATATTTTTGACTTTTTTCAGCTCCCGCTGTCAATATTGAAAATAACTACTCTACATTCATTAATCAAGAATTGGCTAAAAGTGATCGTCCTGAATTGACTAGTGCCAGCATTGTTATTTCTGGAGGTATGTTAGCACATGATCATTTCATCCTTACGACTGAGTTTATGTGTGTATCTTTACTTACAGACACTTATTTGTGTTTCAAAATAACCTTTTCTTTGATGTAAAGATAACAAAATTTTATAAATGTTCTGTTTCATTACAATTTTTGTTGTTTCTCTATCGATTTTGAGATGCTTAATCTGAAAAGCAAGCAGTTCTTCAATAAGATCAGCTTACGGTCTCATCACATTGAAATACCGGTGATCACTGAAGTTAAGCAACATTGGTCAGTACCTTGATGTGTGACCACATGGGAATACCAGCTGCTGTAAGCTTGGAAGTGTGGGTAGTGTAAAGGATGAGGGCTTGTAATTGTTAATTAGGTAGCTAAGTTTCAATTCCAGATGAGTTGTTATATTCACTTACGTGCAAATACCCTTGAGAAAGGTATGAATCCTCAACTTAATTAGTAAAACTTGTATCACTAAATCATTATTATCTCAAAAAAAAAAGTTACTCCACAAAATTTTATTGCTTCAATATCATTACTGGTGAGCGTCTCTCATCAGACCCTCACCAGTAATGACATAGACATTACTTACAAAGGGGTGCTGAAAAGTGCTCAGACTAACTCACTTCCTAAAATCTGACCAAAAATCAATTTTTTTTTTAATCCATTCTTGGTTGTGCTGAGAACATTTCAGTACTTTATTATAAAACTGAAGAAGATCAGTTAAAATTTCCCAACTCTGTGTGTGTGTTTATGTGTTTATTGATATAATAAAAATGTCTCAGACCTAGCTTACCATATGTGATGAGAACTGGATGGACATAACCCACCCCAAATTACTGGTTCAGAATATCTCTCAGCTTTTATATGCAAAACTGTGACATATGGCAGACTAAATTTGTTTTCTCTTGTAAATTCTATTATTATTAGTTTATGGCCATATTATGTTGAAACATTGGTTCCTGTATGATTACCAAAGTTAAGCAACATTGAATCTGGTCAGTACCTAGATGTGTTACTTCTTAGGGAATACCATATGCTGTAAGCTTGTAAGTCCATTGCAGTGGAAGTGTTCAAAATCAGGAGGCTTTATTTATTTGTTTGACAATCTGATATTTTTAAATAGCAGATACCCTATTGATTTACTTTTATTTTAGCTTTCAGAAGTTTCATCACTTTGCATTTGTTTGTATTATTTGCCCAACATTAGTAAAGTCTTGTTTGTTTAATCTTTACAATGGGCTCACACAGTAGAGCAAAGTGAACATTTATAGGTTTTGTGCATCCTGAATGGTTTTCAGCTCAGTTATGGAATTGTATAAATGTTATTTGCATTTAAGAGCAAGATTAAAACAACACTTTCTCATTTCTAATTAATAGATAAGGGTTTAGCTTCATAAACCTTGGTCTGCATTGAAGATGCTAATTTAAAAAAAGAAAAAGCTTAAATTTTGTATTTAACCCATCTAGATTTCTTTTGGGGGTGGGGCTATTCAGCAGCAAAAATGGATAAATATAGGAATATATGTTTTAAATCATTAATTTCTGATAAAGTCATGTTGAAAACTGCTATTTAGTGCCTGGCATATGGTGCCAAATGCTGATAATGATCAATTTAATGTACAAAATGAACTTAATATTTTAAATATTTTCCCAAGAACAATTTTCAATTACACTTAACAAGAGAAAAAAATCTGCTTCTTGCATTTTTTGTTAGAGTTATTTGAAGTTGGTGATGAGGCAGAGATAAAAATGCAGGCAAAACATGGCAAAAAATTGTGTTTTCATTGAATTTCATGTTATCAAACCCCAAAATCCACTTTTTTTTTAAAATGAGCGTTAGGTTGAACCTGTCTGTCACTTATCACATTCATTTCAACAAGATTCAAATGACTTTCCTAGCAAAAAGTCACATAAAATCAATTATCTAGAATTGATCACCTAAAACAAACAATTAGACTTGTTTGGGTCTCGATTAAATTCCATCAATCTTAACTTGGCAAACACATGGCATTAGGACAAAGTTAGACAAGTTTTAAAATCCAGAGACTTTACTTTCAGGCTTGATATAGCATATATCACTTGGAACATGTTCCAAAAATAACAAATGTCTGCTTGTGAGCCCACTAGGAAGTCATATTTGCAATATTATATAGATATACCATAAGCCCTGTTCATTTGCTTGCTTTTCTAATATTTTGAAACCTAATTGTTCTTCATGAAATTTATTCTATGAATTTTATGAGAAGAATTATTACTATTATACACTTATTCAAACTGGTGTCCTCATTTTGGATGTTATAGTCACTCTTCTTCTGGTACCTGTTGTAGTTAGTAACCTTTTGAACTGGACTGTTTGTTCAATACATCAGGGTAAATTGTTATTATTCCATTCTCTATATGAGAGGATATTTTGTATTAAGTCATGGTGGCTAAAGCATGTCTATAATGAGAAAAACAAGTTGAAATAAATCAGTCTGTAGTAATAACTTCTGTCTATTTTTTGATAATATTTAAATGTCCAGAAGTATTTTTAAGCAAAAATTGAAAGGTATCTTTACAACATTTTATTGTCAGATGATATAATAGCAGTTTTGTTTCTCTTACTAGTGTAAGAAGTAAACATGTAAGTAGACTGTGCTTAATAAAATGTTTCTTGGAATTAGTTGTCCCATGTAAGTATTGATGTGTCAGAAAATCATATCTGTAATAAGACTGATTTTACTTTTTTTCATTGACCAGGTCGAGGAATGAAGAGTGGGGAAAATTTCAAGTTGCTGTATGACCTTGCGGACAAGATGAATGCTGCTGTTGGAGCCTCCCGTGCTGCAGTTGATGCAGGATTTGTGGCCAATGATTTACAAGTTGGACAGACGGGAAAGATTGTGGCCCCGGTAAGTGCATTATATATTATCTTAAAATCAGGGAATTATGGGATGAAAAATTATTTTTTCAGGCACAGTTTACTGTGGAAACAAAAGTTGATTGTGTTTGGATGAATGTAATTCAATATTTGGTGAATAATAGAATAATTAACAGATATTTGAAGAATTTATTTCATTCAAAGTACTTTTGTCTGCAAATTGTTTTCAGCATTTCAAGTGGAAATATTCTTTGTTCATAAGATATTCTATTATTGCACAGTTTTAGGAAATACTAAAAAGTGTTTACTTTTATGTAAATTTATGGAATCCCAAAGAACTGTACCAAATAAGAGAAACCACATCATTTGAGGACTACCAACATCAACAACAATTAAAATTGAAAGTATGTGTAACTTGAAGAGAAAATAATGACACAATCAAGATGTTGACATTTTACACTACTTGAAATAAAATGTTAAGAAGAAAACTCTCCATCAATACTGGAGTGAGTGATAACAGCTACAGGATTTTAGAAAGCTATTATCCTGAAAAATTGTTTTAAGAGAAAAATTTTATAAATTTCGACCAAAAGCAGTACCAGTCAATGAATGCCAAATGTTACTTTATAAGGAAACAACTAATATTACCATTACAGTTTACTAAAGTTTAGATCTTGAATTTTTAGCAAAATAGTCAATAACTCCATTAACTCATATTTATGTTAATGTATCATTTTAAATGTTGAAACTGGTTACTAATCTTTGAAGTCTTTTTCAATCTTAGTAGCATTGTCTAAACACTTTAGCTTCATTTTTATAATGATGGACTTAATTAAAAATGTAAATTTAATTTCCACTTTATTATGAGCAAATAGTGCAAAAATTCAAATTGTTTAAATTTCTGATTGCTGTGTTTTCCACATTGGAAAATTTATTAAAAAATGGGAATCTGGAATGATAGAAAGTTTTACCTGTCAACTTTTTTCTTTCTAGAAATTCAAATGGAATTATAATATTGGTTCTGCTTTTCAAATTTTACAATCAAATTTAGCACATGAATGTCTAGTCATGTCTGTTAATGTGTTGCTTTATGTATTTTTATTCATGACAGTGTTCGAGTTCATACCTTTCTCAGCAATTTTGTAGTATAAAATGAAAAGCATGAAAAATGTATATCCCTGCACTCCTGGGATAAAAAAAAAGGCACCTCTCGGAATTTTATCAATTTTTTTTGATTTGTATTTACCAGAATAAAAATAAAAGTGTTTTTGCAAACTAATTAAAAAACAAAAAAAAAAAAAAGCATGAGGAATGCGTTAGGATTGTGTTATGTGTTTCAAGTGAAATATTTTAAATTATGATGCTATATTTATTCTAATTTTTCTCAGCTTTGTATTTATCTACTGTTTACTGTTGCTCTAGGAAATTTTGTTACTTCTATATCATTACTGGAGAGGAGCTGTCATTAAGAACAATACATACGAGGTGGGTGCTGAAAAGTGCTTAGACTAACTCACTTATCAAAGTCTGACCAAACATCAATTGTTTTTTAATCCATTCTTGATTGTGCTGAGAACATTTCAGCACTTTATAAAACTGAAGATCAGTTAAAAATTCCCAAACCTCTGTGTGTGTCTGTGTGTATTTATTGATATAATAAAAATGTCTCGGACTTAGCTTACCATATGTGATGAGAACTGGATGGATTTATTCCTTCCACTAAAAAAAAAAAAAAAATTACTGATTCAGAAAATATCCCTCAGCCTTTATATGCAAAATTGAGATATCTGGCAGGCCAAATCTATTTTCTATTGTAAATTACAATATTATTATTATCTTATGGCCATATCATGTTGAAACATTAGTTCCCGTATGATTACTGAAGTTATGGATAATGACTCAGAATTTTTAATTGGCGAGCTGAATTCCAAACCAGTTGGGTTTGTTATATTCACTTGCATGCAAATATCCTTGAGAAAGGTACGAATACACCTCTTCTCCTCCTCCCAGTTATGGGTTAATTTGTAAGACTTTTATCACTAAATCATTATCTCAAAAAAACATTCTTGCACTCGAAATAAAAAAAAAATTTTATGGCTTTAAATGACCTGCAATGTGTTGATAAGTTGTTGAAAATGATTGAATGAGTCAATTATTATTTTTAAGATTTTTTCTTGCCATCCTGATTGTATTTTTGCCCAACATTTTTTTTCATCTGTACTGTAGAGATATAGTTTAAAAACATTGAATGCTTACCTCTAAATTCACAGAATTCTTTTCTTAATATTCTCTGCATAAAGGCCTAAATAAGAGTGAGAGTCTTCTATATGATGTCAAGTTTGGTAATTCCCACTCCCTTCTATCTTCTTTTTTTTTTTTTCTTCTTTTTTCCTTCCTTTTTCTTCTTTTTTCCTTCCTTTTTCTTCTTTTTTCCTTCCTTTTTCTTCTTTTTCTTTTTTCTTTCTTTTTTTTTTTTTTTATAACTTGCCAAAAATAGTCCTGTAATTTATTTTAGATGGTATCTTTCTTGCTTTAGGTTTCTTTTCTAAAAAAAGAGTTTTTTTTTTTTTATTTTCAATAACAAGAATCTGTTTTTGAGAATGTTGGTTTTTAAGTTTAACAGCTTTCTTAGAAAGTTTTTATGCAGAATAAAGCTGAAAAAAAATATCTAAAAGAATAAAATGGTTACTTACATTATTTAGAGTTGGATTAATGTTCTTATCTTTGTTCTCACAATGTTTCAACTGTTGCACCCTTTGATCTTTTTCTGGTGTCTGCCAATGTGGCTAACCTTCAGAGAGTTTTAAACTAAACCCTACAGGATAGATTGTTTTTGTTCTTCTGTCCATGTCTAGGAATACCATGTCTTGTTCTTTTTAGTGCTGCTCAGTTATAACTCCTCCTGTTTTCACCGAGACTGAATCTCTGCTAGCTGGTCCAAGGATCGAACTCACAATTACTATATGAAGAAGGAGATACAACAGCCGAAATGTGATAACAACAAAGATGAGGTCATTAGTCTGAATGTAAATAATATGTAAATAACTTCTCATCCAAGAAATTTATGCAGAAAATAGTTGCTTGTTAAATTATTTTTGGTTTTTATTCCTGATATTTATAATTTTTACTGCAATAAGGACACATTACATTAAAGTGATTTGTGTCTGAGTTTAGTGAAAATCACTTGATCTTGTTAAGATTATTTGGCAAGCGCATGTCTGTCTTGTGACAGATGAATGTATTCACATTTACTTAATGTATAAATCATTCAGTGCTACCAATAGACACTTCTATAGATTTTTGGAGCTGAGTATACTGAGGTCAATTATAGAACGACCTGTTTGTTTTCAATTGAACATTATGCTTACGATAAAGAATTTGCATTTAATAGTGATAACTCATGCTCGGCCAATATTTGACTTATTGAAAAGAAAAGTTCAATTTGCAAGTATTTGAGAAATAAAAAAAAAAATTAAAATTCTTGCTGGAGAATTATCAGCTGGAAATTATAGAATTATAATTATGAAGTGTCTTAAATGCAAAATCAAAATTAATTAAAAATTAATTAACTCCTGTCAAACACTGAGAAACGTATTGTTATGGTAACTGCTAATGAAGCAACCTCATAGTTTAATGATATCTTTTCTGCTGCCCACAGTGCAAGAAGTGATATAGAATGTAAAGATGATGACATCATCAATTCAAACTGTTTAACTATCTTTGGAAATATTGCTTCATCTCTTTTAACAATTATGTCTTTTCTTCCCTTCTTTTGATTTATATTTCCACTAGTGTAAATTTGTCTACTTAACTATATGTATGAGTGCGTGTGTGTATCTATATAATCGCATACACATCAATAAACACACACACACATACAATTTCATGTTTACATATACATACACGCACACATGATCTTGTGCATGTACAAACACATGCACATGATCTCATACAAGTACAAACACACACATACATATGATCTCGTACAAACACACACACACACACACATGATCTCGTACAAGTACAAATGCACACACACACATGATCTCGTACAAGTACAAACGCGCACACACACATGATCTTGTACAAGTACAAACGCGCACGCACACATGGTCTCGTAAAAGTACAAACACACAATCTCATGTCTACATATACATACAAGCACACGTGATCTTGTCCATGTACAAACACACACACACATGATCTAATACACATACGTGCAACACGTGATTTCACACGCATGTGCAACACACATGCTCTCATACATGTACATATACATCTTATACACATGCTCACAACCTCATATAAGTCCTTATGCTCAGACTGTTTTTGTTCCATTGCTTATGTCTGGTAGGTAAAAGTGTTGTCAATTTCAAACCTTTTCATTTGTATCCCCTTACTTCTTAAAATAACGACCAGCATTCATATTTATGATTGTTATAGCAAGATTTTGTTAAAGTTGTTAAGCTCAAATATTTGACACTTTGATAGGGGAATTTCTACAGATATTTTATTGTCATAATACTCACTATGAGCTTTTATTCAATCATTAACTGAAGAATTAAGATGCATCAGAAAATTCAAATAGGAAAATTTGGGAATTTTCACAGGTCTTTCTAGTAAAAAGAAAAGTACAAAACATATCAATTCAGTATTTAATCTCCTTTGAAGTAGTTCCCTTGGGATACTGAGCAGCTGCCTCATCACATTTTCTGGATTTCCTTGACTTCTTATTCCTTTCAAGTGGGATTTGATTTTTAAAGTGGCAATGTTGTAAGGGGCATGATCTAGGGAATATGGTAGTTGTCAAACTTGGGGAATGTTATGTTTGGCCAAAACCTGCTGTGCAAAACATGGTCTCTGATAGAATCTCTGTGGTATGGCACATTCTACACACTTTCCTTCCAAGCACTACAATATAGAATGGAAGTTAGCGATGATGTTATAACTTAGTGAATATGTGCTTCAGAGTTCAAGGTCAATATGTGATAAGTGGCTTCATTTTGCATACTTTAGCTCTGTCACCATAACAACAGTCCAGATACTTTTTTGATCAGACCTCATACATACGTATCTTTATAGCTATCCTTTCATATAACGTGCATATATACTTATTTTTATTTATATAATGCACCTTTCTATTTCTGCTTACATATTTATAACTATATATGCATACATTATTTCTTTGAGGCTATGAAGAGCATATATGCTTTTGTGTGCATGTGTCCCTCTTGTAGTTGTATGAACGCAGATACACACACACACACACACCACCACCAACTGATTTATATACACAGTTATGCTCTACCCTCAAATACATATCTATATAATAACACACAGGATTCTATTCCTGCATCTTTCTTTGCCTCCATTTCTTGAGCTAGAATTAGATCTGTCATGCGCATTCTTTTTGCTGTTTCCAATCAAAAGAAAATGAAAAAAAAAAAAAAATGTGAAAGTAAATTCTTCTCTTTAACCTCTCTCCTCCCCACCTTTTGCTGCCATTTCTTCCATTATTTCATACAAGAATCTTTTAGAGGAATACAGTTTCCTTAGGACAATCCTCAAGCAGAGAAGAGTCAATCTGCCAATTTCAGTTGCAGGTTTAGGCATTACTGTAATGCGAAGCAGAGTGCACAGAACTGCTTTTATACGTATTAAGATCACATTAAAAAAAAAAACAAAACGCACACATGTACAGAACAACTGGTAACTTTTGCTTTTGATTGCTATCCTTTTGAAAGTGAAGAGAAGAGAGAAAAAAGATTAATCTGTACAATTACTGTGTTAAATGGCAATTGGTGATTATTGTTTGTTGGTTGTACTTATTTCTGTCTTGGTAATATCATACCTCATGATAATTTTTGGTTCTTTATATTCTCTTCTCTCTCAGAAGGTCTTTCTGATATTTACCTGTTATTGATAAAGGTAAGATGTGCAGAAGTCTAATAATTATTCGGCTATCTGCTGGATTGCTATGTATGTGATATCCTTCCTCTTATATGGTAGTGAATGCTGGACAGTCGCCCCATGGATGGGGAAAAAAACTAGAGGCAACAGAAATGTCGTCCTACAGATGTATACTGAAAATTATATGAATGGAGTGAGCAAGAAACGAGGAAGCTTTAAATAAAATGTCAGCAGAAACACTTATGTTCGGAGTCAGGAAAAGACAGTTGAAATTGCTTGGACTCATAATGAGTAAGGAAGGCTTGGAAAATTTAACTCTCAGTGGGTATATTGAGAGGAAGGGAGATAAAGGGAAAGTAGCGAGCCTCTTGATGAGCTTGTGTGAATGGATAGTAAGAGCAGGAGCATTACCAAAGAAAGAAAACGTGCTAAAAGTCACACAAAATAGAAGTTGTGGAGAGCCATGATCGCCTATGCCCTGAAGGGATGTGACCCATAGAAGAAGAGGAAATGGAAAGTTTGTAGTAAAACACAAATACTTGATAAGGACTCCAATCTTATAAAAACAAGTTTTAGACCAGATAAAATAATGAAGGTAATGTCAAAATTAAGTTGATTTTTTTCTTTTTAAAAATTCAAGTTTGTTTTTCAACATAAAATAAAAATTAGAGATACCAAAATCAACCAGGTTAAAAAAAATTTAAATATCTGGTAAGTGTTTTAACAGAGGACGGAAAGTACGACACTGAAATCCGAAGATGCATTGGGAGAACGAAAGATGCCTTCCAAAAGCTAAACAAAATATTAAGAAACAGAAAAATTTTGTTAGAAACAAAGAAAAGAATGCTGAACTGTTATGTAACATCAGTCCTCCTGTATGGCAGTGAATGCTGGACAATCTCTTCACAGATGAAGAGGTGACTTGAGGCAGCAGAAATGTGTTTCTACAGAAGGATGCTGAGGATGCCATGGACTGAACATGGAAGAAATGGCAAGATTTTAGAGAAAATTAAAACAAAAAGGAAACCTGTACATAAAGTCAGGAAGAGACAGTTAAAATTTCTAGGGCATGAGGAGGAAAAAAAAGGCTTTGAAAATCTGTTACTTACAGGACAGATTGAAAGCAAGAGGGTCAGAAAAACAATGCATAACCTACTTAGAGAGCTTGAGTAAATGGATAGAATAACAAGGTTTAGGAGAGATAACAATAAGACAAAATTTTTTAAGAGTTACAATGGTTGAGAAATTTTGGAGAGCCATAATCGCCTATGTCCTGATGGCAAACAGAAGGAGAAGAAAATGTCACTCAGTCTTAGTGTAAATATTAAACAAGATTAAAACTCATTTTGATCTTTTAGCAATGATGGTTCTACTCACATTCTTTTGGTTTTACTTTTCATGTGCAGATCCCAATTTCTCAGTCAATAAAATTTTAATTCTAAATGAATGTCAAATCCTTGTTTGAAATTTTTCTTAAGTTAGCACCTCTGCCAGGGCAACTTAACTGAAAGGCCAAATACACAGATTTATCCATTTTAATTATTAGTGTTTTTATGTACTTTGGCTTTTATTTTTTTTAATCAGGACTTGCATCAGGCAAATGTTAAAAGATTTAAAATAATCTTAAGGTTCTAAAAATTATTTTTGCTGTTTGATTTTTCGATGTATCTTTATTTAAATGGAATATATTTTTTAGGTTGTAGGAAAAAAATGTTTGAAAATGATTTGATGCAAACTTTATAGATTATTTTCTTTCTATGTTCAGATTAGGTTTTATTCTCTTCATAATATTCTTGTCAAAAAATGAAATTGACAGATATTGAGAAGATATTAAAAATAGTTTACAAAAGTTATTATCCAAATTGTATCAGTCGAATTCAGTATCTTATAAATAGATATTCTCATGCTCTCACCCGTGGAAATCTTTTCCAATTTCTTTCTTTCATGATACCTATAGTCTTCCAAAATTTAAATGCCATGCAAATCACCATTTTCTGAATCCTGTTCTTTTATTATTCTTTCTCCTCAATAAAGTTTTCTCATTCTCTTTCACTCTTTGTAATTCCTTGCATCTTAGTGGTATTATTACCTTACTTGGAGTGAAATAATTTTTAAAAAAATGGTGATTATTTGGTAATGTAACTCTTTATATTAATAGAGAATCATTGCCAAATATGATGACTTGGGTAATTTTTTTATTTTCTTTCTTTTTTTTTCACACCACTTGGTGGGCAATTTTCTTTTTTCTTTTTTTGCTATGCTTTCAATGAAGCTTAACTCTTCAGTTTTTATTTCTGTAAGAAACAAATTCCATACGACATCATGGGGGTGGATGGGAAGGTCAGTTTTTATTAAAAAGACAAACTTATAATGCCCCTGTCAGCTATTAAGTGTTCATCTCTCAATTTGAAAATGTCTGTTTCTAAATTGTTTATACATATATTTTTTTGTGCACTTTCTGATTAAGAGTTAGTAGAAAAATATATATATATATATATATAAATAGATATATACAAATTTATATTTTACATTGGAAGGAAAACATTTACTAGTATCTTTTGTTCCCTTCATTATTCCAGTGAAATATGTCATTTTTCAAAATTATTTTCTTGTGGACATATTTTTTTCAACTCTTTTTAACTGTCTTACTCTCCAAATCTGATTTTCTTTGCTAAGCGCCTGTCTGTGTTTAAATTGTTCATTTGCCCTTTTGCTTCTGGCATTCTTTCTTTCAACACATCATTCATTGCCATCAGGGTGGCTTTTAAATAACAAATGTTCTTACGTTCAAATCAAGGCTTGTGAAAAAAATCAGTTCATGTGAAAACAGCTAATAATTTGAAAGTTGCAATAATGATTATTACCGGTTAGAAATAAACTTATAATGAACCCAAATGGATTTATGTAAGTTTGAGTATGTAGTGTTTAAATATGCGCTTGTGTATTTGTAATATGTGTGACTAATTTTATGTCATGTTGTTCCATATGTTGTGTGCCTGATTGTGTGAAATAGTCTTTAGTTTATTTGCATGTGTATCTGTCTGTATATAAAAAGCTCCAGAAATCAGTAATCATTTGCTTGTATATTGTAAATATTTTTTGCGTGTGGTCATTTATGTATAAGTCATTATATAAATGTATATGCTTTCATACGATTGTGTATTTACTGAATTATAATTTTCCCCCCCAAGCGGTTGTGTATATTAAAAAAAAAAAGAAAAAAAAGAAAAAAAAAAAGTCAAAATAAACATTGATCACATTTTTTTTTTTTTTCTATTTGTTAGCTGCAAGTCATTCTAATTTCATTTCATTGGCCTTTGAGTTACGGACATGTTTTTACATTCATTTATATTTTCTTTGATTTGTGTGTCTGTTTAAAGAGTGGACAAATCAGCTTGATATATTACTTGCCTCTGTTCATTTCCTATGGAACATGGCGTGTGTTTTTTTTTAGTTCAGGTCTAATTTTGTGAATTGGTGAATGTGGTTGCACACGTCGATATTTAGACAAATATCTATGGATATACTGGTGTTTAAGATTTCACATCATATTTGCCTGTATATGCAATTCTATTAGAGCTTGTAGGCTTTATTTTGTCTGTCTCTTTTAAAAGATGTATGAATTTTCCCACTTTGTTTAGGCACACTGACACATACACATACTTGCTTTATTTACAGTTGTGTATGTTTTTACATACACAAATATATCTAAAATAGACCAAGTCAATGTTTGTTTTTATATATATATATATATATATATATATATATATATATATATATATATATGTATGTGATATATATACATATGCTCTTATACCAAACAAAAATTTCTCTACACATTTACATTGATGTAGATTCATTGAAAATAATATCTCTGAGAATAGATTCATTTATTACATTTCGGCACTTTAGCACTAAACTGAAGGCTTTTTTGGGTGGGGGTGGGGGTGGTTGGCTTTATCAAGAAATTAGAGACATAACACTGGTTACAAAAAATAAAGTCAGCTACAAATGAATGCCAAATTTCACATTATACATATGTGGATGCATATATATATATATATATATATATATATATATAAACATGGACACAGGATTGAAACTTGCAGGTTAGGTTCAACAGTTCAGATTGGTGGAGGTGGTGGCTCTATATAAAAGTTTGATAATTAAATAGCAATAGAGAAGAGAAAATAACAACAGAGAAGGAATGATATGTGGAGATAGAGGAGACAAAAGCAACAAAAGAAAAACAAAATAAAAAATCCAATAGTAACAAAGAGTTAAATATTTACAAATATCATAGCACAACACTTTCTAACTTACAAGTAGATCTTCATATGTTTCTTGCTAGACTTCATATCAATGGTGGATTAGTGAAAATTATAACCGAAATACATCTCGAATTCAAGGTCAAATATGATGGGTTGTGGTGAGGGGCCCAAGCAAAGCGGAAGTCAATACCTTGGGATCGGTTGTGTAGGTGGAGATGGTAGGGGTTCAATTGTCCAGAATCTCAATTTTGATATACAGCGGTTGGACAAAATAATTGGAACAGTTTCAAAATCCACTCCTATATTTCAAAGACCTATTATATTAAGAACTTTAACTAAAACTTCGTAATTGCAGGTTATAGCTATTGTAAATACGTTTATTTATCTAATTTACGGTCTTTGTCTTATTTATTTTTAGAATTTAGTAAAATTTAAGCTAAATGCGTGACCTCTCCGAGTTCGAAAAAGAGCAAATTGTTAGAGCTCACATGGCAGGAGCTTCAATCATTAAGGTTGCTGAACTGTTTGGTTTTTCAAGAGCTACCATATCAAGAACACTGATGCAATTTGAGAAACAGGGCAAGACCTCTAGCAACCGTAGCAATTCGGGCCAGGCTTGCAAACTTACTGACAGGGACTGACGTGCATTGAAACGCAATGTGGCAAAAAATCATCGGACAAATGCGGCCAAATTGACTGCTGAGTTTAATAACCATCTGAATAGTTCAGTTTCTACTAAAACTGTTCACCGTGAGATCCATAAGGGTCCATATCATGAAAGATCCGCTGTGTGCAAAATTCTTCTTTCTACTCGCAGCATTCAAAAGAGGTTGAAGTGGTGCAGAGATCACAATGCCTGGTCTGCAGACCAATGGAAGCAAGTGATGTTCTCAAACAAGTCCAGTTTTTCTCTTTTCCCAACTTCAAGGTGAGTTTATGTGTGGAAGCAGCCCAAAGAAGCTTACATCCCTGACTGCCTTCTTCCAACAGTGAAGCATGGAGGTGGAACAGTGATAGTTTGGGCCGCCATATTATGGAAATGTCTCAGTTCAATAGTTGCCCTGCATGGTAGAATCAACAGCAACGATTACCTGAACATTTTGGGAGATCATGTTCATCCAATGGCCAAGACTTTATTCCCTGATGGTGACTGCATCTTCCAAGACGATAATGCTCCAATACATACCACTCGAGTGGTTACGAATTGGTATGAAGAGCAGGAAAGTGAGCTAGAACACATGGAGTGGCCTCCCCAATCTCAAGATATCAATATCATTGAACATTTGTGGTACATTTTAGAGCAACAAGTTTTGAAGCCGCTATCCTCCAGCATTGTGTCGTAAAGAGCTGGAGAAGGTTTTAATGGAAGAATGACTGAAAATATGAAGTCAGGAAGCTGTATGATTCCATTCCTAGATGTATTAAAGCTGTCTCTGAGGCTAAAGGAGGACCAACTCCATATTAAATAATTTTTTTTTGAATTTAACAAGTGTTCCATTTATTTTGTCCAACCCCTGTATATTGTTATAATGTTGTCTTTGTTCAAAATAGCCAAGAATTAGGAAGGCTGTAGTTACACAGAGTCTTGAAGGGACAGAAGACAAGGTAAGCAAAACATGAAAGAACAATTTGAGTAAATCAAATACTACACAAATCCTACTCTAATGTGGCCAATTGCCATATTTATAAGTATACGTCCATTGTCACAGTAGTAGGGAAAGGTAGGAAGCACATTACATATATTATGTATGTGAGTCTGTATGTATGTATGTATGTATGCATGCATACATACATACATATATATATATATATATATATATATATATATAAGACATTTTTATGTTTAAAATTCTTTTTATAGATACAAATAATTTATGTTAAACATAAAAATGTCTTAAATTAATTGTCGGACTTTGTCCATTTCATAATATATATATATATATATATATATATATATGTATATACATATATATAAAGTCAAAAGACATGAGGAAAACTTCATTTCAGTCGACGTGTTTTCCTCATGTCTTTTTTCTTCTACTCATACTCTCCTGTCTACAGATTATATCCGAGAATATATGCACACACACACACACATATATATATGTATACACATGTATGTATGTATGTATATATATATATATATATATATATATTTGTATGCTTGTGTGTGTGTGTGTATATATATATATATATATATATATATATATAGATGCATGTCTATATATATATCTGTATGCACATACATACATGCATATCTGTGTGTGTGTGTATATATATATATATATATATATAGATGTGTGTGTATATATATACATACACACAAAGTGTTTGTGCTTATATGTTTCTATATATATAATTCAAGTTTCTACCTAAGATTAATAAGGCAAAAACTATTCAATAAATAATACAAATCTTGTTTAGTTCTGAGGTTATTTGCTTGCTGTTGGCTTGCTTATTTGATGAGATTTTAATTTCGCACCTTGTTTGCTTCCTTCACCCTCAATTCCTAGGTCTGTCTCTAGCTAATCGTACTTTCATGCCACTAATGGAGCAAATATTTTCATGCATAGTTGTGCATGTGTGTGTATGTGTGTGCATGCGTGCTCAGTTTGCTAATTCCACTCTGTAGAGAATCATTTTAAATTTGCATAAATCTATTTCGTTTCTCAGTGGGTAAATATCTATGAAGGAAATCTTCTTTAACTCTTTCGTCTGTCTCTCTCCATCTTTTTGCTGAACTTCTGTATTCATTCTGTACTCTTTTCTCATCAAGATTTTCTGATTGAAGCCCTGAAGGATGCAAATGTCAGCATATTTTTTTTTTCTCTTTTGAGTTGTGTGAAAATAGGATTTTTAATAAATCTTTCAAGAATTGATAATCACTTTGACCTATATTTGAAAAAGTAGTTTTTTTTAAATTTTTGTTTTTAGTAGAAACTCAATTCCATTTTGTTATTGGTGTCCTCATCATTATCATCATTTTATGTGTTTTCATTTCTATAAATTCCACTTACCAATGTTTTTGCATTGAACCAATGAGGTGATGCTCATTCCTTTTTTTCTCTAATATCAAATGATTCTTTTTTTCCTATAAATGATTGCAGAAAATTACTATGTGATTTTTTTTGGAAAGGAATAAAAATTTGTTCAAATGTAACAATAATTAAATTTTTTGTCTGAAGCATGAGCTGTTGTTACTATTTTGCATTAATTCATTTGAACCAGTTAATTTTATTCTTTCCTATCTCATCATTTCAATTGCTTTAATCTCTCATCCTCCACAAGTGCCTTTTATTTAATTTCACCCCAAGCAAGGTAGGAATGCCACTTGTACACAGTCGGGGCTACAAGGAGGGAAAATGAGAAAAAAGACTGAGTATATTGAGGAAATGGCAATACAGTGTAACCCGGATATAAGAGAGTTGTCGGGACCGGAGAAGAAGTATCTTATATCCGGGTTTGGTCTATTTTGTTTAGGTAAGTATGGCTCTAATTTGGGACCAGAGAAAATCTATCTTATATCCTGGTTTCTCTTATATCCTGGTTTCTCTTATATCCTGGTTTCTCTTATATCCTGGTTTCTCTTATATCCTGGTTTCTCTTATATCCTGGTTTCTCTTATATCCTGGTTTCTCTTATATCCTGGTTTCTCTTATATCCTGGTTTCTCTTATATCCTGGTTTCTCTTATATCCTGGTTTCTCTTATATCCTGGTTTCTCTTATATCCTGGTTTCTCTTATATCCTGGTTTCTCTTATATCCTGGTTTCTCTTATATCCTGGTTTCTCTTATATCCTGGTTTCTCTTATATCCTGGTTTCTCTTATATCCTGGTTTCTCTTATATCCTGGTTTCTCTTATATCCTGGTTTCTCTTATATCCTGGTTTCTCTTATATCCTGGTTTCTCTTATATCCTGGTTTCTCTTATATCCTGGTTTCTCTTATATCCTGGTTTCTCTTATATCCTGGTTTCTCTTATATCCTGGTTTCTCTTATATCCTGGTTTCTCTTATATCCTGGTTTCTCTTATATCCTGGTTTCTCTTATATCCTGGTTTCTCTTATATCCTGGTTTCTCTTATATCCAGGTTACACTGTATATGAAAGGGATTCAAGAAGACAGAATATGGTGATTGATGTTGCATTTAAATTTTTGGAGATTGTATTTTTTCTGAGAAGATTAAATGGAACCCTTTATTTAATTGATAGAAGTATGCTGTTTTTATTTTTGTATTTGTCTTTTGTCTTATAGAATTTTAGAAGGATTTTTCCATGTTACCTGTCTATTGAGCTGATGTACAATTCAGTATTACCTGACTTAGGACTTAAGAAATGATAACAGTGTCCTTCAGAGTTTTTATGAGGGACTATTAGTAAATCTCAACTGGTCTCTTGGAAGTTGAGAGTTCAATTCCTGACTTAGGTAGTGCAAAAATATATGCTGCCATGTTGGAGTGACATATTTGTCTCGCAAGGTAGAATTGTTTCTTTGGGAGAATTCCTAGAAAGAACATCAGATAGTATAGGTAAAGGCATGAGAAAAAGTGTACATTTGTGGAATTAGGTAAATGGTCTCGATCAATATTTTCCGAAGATTGACAAATGGAAGAGAAAGAATGGGGTAAAAAGAAAGTGACCAAAATATTACAACAAAGATGAGGAAAATATTTTTTTTTTTTTTACAGCTTATCAACCTTTTGCAGGTTATTTAAAGCCAGAAAATATATTTAGATTGTAAGACTTTTATCAGATAATAATGATTTTTACAAGTTCTACTAATAAAAGCATAAATGGGGGTGGGAAGAGGTGGATTCATGTGTTTCTTAAGGGTATTTGCGCATAAGTAAGTATAACAGACCTGGCTGGAATTAGATCTTGGCTCTCTGATTTCCAATTCCGATCCATTATCCTTTATATCACCAGCACATCCAAGCTTAAAGCATCTGGAATTCCCAAGTGGTCAGCCATCTAGGTACTGACCAGGCTTGATGTTGCTTAACTTTGGTGATCTTATGAGAACAATAAAATGATATGCATTCACTACGGACATAACAACCTACATTAAGTATAAAACTAATTTATTTTTCTTTTAATTTACTTTCAAAATTGTTGAACACCTAAAATACTACCATTGCTGCACACTTCTCAACTTTTTGAAGTTTTTTTTTTAACTTGTAACGTACTCTAGTAATCTGAATAAAAGAGAATCTGAAAATGTTAAATCAAGTAAGAAGAATGTCTTATCTCTTGTGGCTTTATCTTTATTGAAACAGGTTCCTTTACCGCTGATTGCAAGTGTGATCAGTCATCTAAAAGATTAATGTTTGCTAGATTAAACGGAATAGTATTTGTGAAATTTAGCTATCATTTTTTAATGACCAAGTGCTTCCTGTAATGATGGCAGCAGCACAGAATTCTTTGAAATAAAATTTTCTTTGACCTGTGTTAAAATTTAGTGGATACACAGCATGATAACACCATGGCATCATTGCCATAAGTAAGTCAGTACTAAGAAGATTTATACAGTTATCAGAGGTGTGCAAAAGTTTCAGGAAAAAAAAAGAAAAGAAATATTTTTCTGACTTTTTAGTCTCTATTTTAAAAATAAAGAGAGTGTTCGGAACTTTTACATATACCTGATACAAACTTCTCATGACCTGTTAGATAATTGGTATACCATACTGATTCATTCTCCTTCATGGCATCTCTGAGAGCAATGGAAATTACTTAGCAATGCCCATCTCTCCAAGTATCATGTGGCAGTTTTTGCTGGTTTCTATGGGTACAACAGTGGATAAAGGCAAATAAAAAAAAAACTGTGCCATGTGTCCTTAAGGATAAAGGCGTTGGTTAGATCTAGTGACAGGACCCAAAGAGTTGTGAGTTCAATACCTGGTTAAGGCAGTGGAGAACTTGGAGAGGTGAATTAACATGAGAAAATTGATAACTGACATCTATTAGACATGGCACGCGGAACTAGAACAGTTTACCCCAGCGAGTGAAATAAAGGGTTCAGTTCAACATTGCAACCACCTGAAGAAAGCCGGAGCATACTACAGCTGAAACGTTGTGATAAATATGGCAACAAAGATAAGGACAATAGTCTGAATAATGTAAATTATTTTCTACCTTTCAACCTCTCTCTCTCACAGGTGGGATATATTAGGTTGGTGCAAAAATAATGTCGGTTTTTGATGTATTTTTTAACGTCAAAAACCAAAATTATTTTTGCACCAACCTAATAGAATGCCTCACACTGCTTTATCATTACTTCCGTCACTACTTCCATAGAAAGTCCTCAGGCGAACTACATTCCTTGGTTCTACCAGTTCTAACATTCATGGCTAGGACCCACCATGCCACTCACATTTTAGCAAACCACCCACATTCCCTCTGTATTCCATCAGTGAGAAGTAAGTTTCACTCAAACAGCTTCTTCCCACAAACCACTGCTCTGTGGAACTGACTCCCAAGAGGATGTTTCCTTGATCACTATAATCTTAACCTGTTCAAGTCTAGGATTAACCATTATATTCCCCTTCCTATCTGTATAAACTACCTCTTAATGTAATTGTTTACCTTGAGTGGCCACTGGCCTTGTACCAGGTGAAATGCACTGTGAAAAAAAAAATAAATAAACAGTTTATATCATATGGACACAACAGATTTTACAATTGATACAATTCCTTGCATAGAATTCTGCTTTGAGATATTTTCTGTTTTGATAACTGCTTTTAATTACAACTTGGAATTTCACTTAGAACCTCAGAGTATTTTGTTGCCACCTTATTGCTATAACACTTAGCTATAGTCTTATGGATCAGTATTGGTTATTTTCTTTTTATTTGTTTTCTGGCAATAGAAATTGAAAACATGATATAAACAAGTGATAGAATACTGGCTTAGAATATTGTTTGTTTGGCAGTTATGTTATTTTTTTTATCATAAACCAAATGGAATCAAAGTATGTAAGAATTTGGTTGTCTTATATTTCAAAATATTTGCTGCTTTAGTTTCTTTTAAGTTCATAATAACACAAACAAGAATACAAACCATTGTCTTGTGGGCTTTGTTGAATTTTTCTTATGTTTCAGTATAAAATTTTATTTTGTAAAAATGTTTTGTTATCAATTATAGATTTTGATATGTTAGAAAATCGTATTTTTGATTTTTAACTATTTTGTCATCAAGTTATGGATCAGTATACAGATTGATGGCAATGCCTGGTTAAATTATTTGAGTAAAAAATGTCACTGTATGACACTTGAAGAGTTAATAGATTTTTAGAGATCTTTTTCTTTTTATTTCATATGTGCATTGCATATAAATTTTTCAAATGCATGTTGATGTTCTTGTCAACTGCAGTTTGTGCCGACCCACTTTGATGCCTCCTCCCAGTTAGATTTTGTTTTATATTAAAAGAAGTTTAATTATCTATGATATTTCAAATATTACTGTAAGCACATACTTATTATTTATGATATTTTTACCAATTTTAAAAAAAAAAAGTTTTATCTTTTTCTTGTTTTTCAGTTTTTCAGATGATTTTACTGTCAGAAGATTTTTGCATTTAATGTGTAAATTGGTTTTTGGATGTCAAAAAGTGAATAAGGCCATTTGATTTGTGTCTGGGAAGTTAATCTTCAAAACTGTACATGTGATTTAAATAAAACTTGAGTTATGAGTTCTGTGATGCTTTTTCCATTGACACTATTTTTAAAGTAAATACTTCAAAAATATTGTCAATAAATATTAGGTTTTATGGCTAAATAATGTTCAAATAGATAAGTATTTATTGTAATACTAAAACTATTTTCTTTCCTTCTTTTTCTTCTTGGTCATTTCTGACTGTTTTTTTTTTTTTTTTTCACATGAAATAGAATTGAATATACACACACACTATTCTGTATATAGTTGACATTTTTTCTGGTGTTGTTTGATTTTACAGTACCATATTATTTATTTTAGCCTTCTGACCTTACACTACCTTACAGATTATTTATTCTGGCTTTATCTGACCTTACACCACCTTTCAGATTATTTAGTCTGGCTTTATCTGACCTTACACCACCTTTCAGATTATTTAGTCTGGCTTTCTCTGACCTTACACCACCTTTCAGATTATTTATTCCCTCCCCCCTTCACTTTCTCTGACCTTACACCATTTCTGATTACATATTACAGTCTTATGATTTTATTCCACCTTTCAGGGAAATTATGTATTCTAAGATAAAAGACTGATTCCAATTTTGATGTGATGAAATCTTTGAGGAATTGATTTCCTGAACTTGTTGGAACTGTTCAACAGACAAATAGTGTTGCGGGGAATCCAAACAAATGACTGGAGCTAATAGATTTGGAGAAAATGTCACATTTCCAGCCAAAGTGACAATTTAACTGCCTTGTAGGGGAAACATTTTTTCTGTTCCACTGTCTCATTTAAATGAAGTCAATTGCTCACTGTCTCATTGAATCATAACAGTTTATCTATCTTCCACTTTATCCTCATTATAGTTTGATATATTAAACATTGTTCTAAATCTTTCTACAATTTTCTTTATTTAGGATTATTGAAATAGCCAGTGAACATTTTTTTCTAAAAATGACTTTTTTTCATGTTTGATCAAGAAAAAAAAAATGTTTCACTGCTGACGAATGCTTGTTCCTCTAAGTGTGAAAGCCATTTTCCTAACTTCTGATTTTTCCCTACAGCTTGTAAATTGTTGACTGATTGCACAAGCAATAAAGAGTGGAGTAACCATTAAAGACACTTCTAAGATATCACTAACATTGTCCAAATGATGGCATTAGGAACTGTTGCAATAACATAATTCCTAGTGATAAATGTTAAGAAAAAAAGAAATGTATTCATTACATGAGTCTATGTCTTACATATATGTTAGGGGGTACTGATAGTTCTCATCCCAGCTCACTTTCCAAACTCTGACTAACACTAAATATTAGAATTATTTAAGTCCCTTCTTGATCAGGTAAAAAAATTTTCAGCACCCCCCATCAAATATATATATATGTATATATATATAAATCAATTCACCCCAAGCAAAGTAATAATGCCACTAAAACACTAGCTACTGTGAGTGGAAGAGAAAAAAAAGACTTTAGAAGAAACTGGAAACTCTATCCTAAACAGGGAGCAAGGGATAAACCAAGATATATATGGGTAAAATGAATGGCAAAATTCAAAAGTTCCTAAGTGACATATTTTGTTCCAAGGAGGGGCTTCTTCAGGCTAATAATGGTTTTATTGATGGAGTCAGTCTTAAATAGGTGGGAGACAAATACAGCAAATACTGGTCACAGTTTTATATTGAGAACATAAAAGACACAGGGATGCTCAGCGTAAAATTGAAATTTTGTCACCAGTTTATATAGATATTTAAGCCTTTTGTATTTATCACTATTTTTAATTATCCCACATTGTATTAACTAGTTTTGAGATAAGAAATATAGTGTATGTTTATTCTTAGAATGAAACACGTCATTATGGGGTTGTCCATTTTGTTACTTGCTTATTCATTATTAGTCATATTTGTATATCGTATAGTTTAAGTTCTGCTTCAATGAATTCTTTCAAGATTTTTCAAAATGCAGAACTGTTTGGAGCCACTGGCCAGAGACAGGTGCATTGCATAAAGTAAAACAAGGTAACAAACTGCTCCCTATAAGCATTGTACTTAATGTAATTTATGCAGGTAAATCATAATAAAACATTTCACTAGAACTCCACCACACACAAAAGAGGAACTTCTTTTTGTTCTCAAGATTTTGAAAGATGTCCTGGATACAGCCATCATCTTTTTTCTTCTTTTGAACTCTCATAATAATTCAAGTTTTCATCAACAGTGATGGGCAAAATGTGTGTAGCATAAGAAAAAAAAAAAAGACCAAAAGTTCATTTACTGCAATGAACCATTGAATCACAAATAAAGAACTGTACCAAATAAGAGGAACCACATCACTTGAGGACTACCAACAGTAGCAACAATTAAAATGGATAGCACATGTAACTTGAAGAGGAAATAATGATATAATCAAGATGTTGACATTTCACATTACTTCAAACAAAAGGTTAGGAAGGAAACCCCCACCAATACTGAAAAGAGTGATAACAGCTACTGGACTTGAAAAATCTGTTTTCTTGAAAAATTGTTTTTAGAGAAAGATTTTATAAATTTCAACTGAAAGCAGTACTGGATGCTCTGTCAATGAATACCAAATGTTTCCTTCTAGAGAAATGTCTAATATTACCATTACCATTTGTCTTTTTCTTCCTATGCAGCACACTCAAACACAAATTGTTTTGCAGTTCATCTACTGATTATTACTATAAAAAAAAGTATTATCAAATTCAAAGTTTAAATACATTGTAAGGTGAAAGGTAGACTATGCCTACAAATTACAGTCATTTCAATTCTTTGGTTTAATAAGGAGTTTTTATAAAAAAATCTGATAATTTCTCATGTAAGCATAGAAAGCAGTTCATTTAAAGATCTACGTGTTTTAGCTTTTTTTAAAAATTTTACATTAGGACTTTTATTAGCTTCTTTTAAATTCCAAAAATATTTGGAAAGAGATGTAATAATTTTATAAGTACTATTGGTGAAGGATAAGATATGTTGATACCACCTAGTCTTAAAAGAATTCTTAGTACTACCAATATAAAATTTTTCAACAGTTGAATTCTCTGTTGTAGAAATAGCACTTAAATAAACAAGAGAGTTGGTTAAACATTGGTTTCGTAATGGGCATTACAAAACTGAATTGATGTTTAGTTAGTATTATTAACATCTTATATGGATGTATAGCTGTTTGGTAAGTATTAACATCTCACATTGATTAGTTGTTAACATAAAATGTTCTTTATTTAACAGTTGCATACTAATTTGTCAAAGTAATTCTGTATTATTGGTCTGTTTTTTAGTTTTTTTTTTTTTTTTTTTTTTGAAAAGGTTAACTTATCTACTTGTTTTTTAAAGGGGCCTTTTATTTATCAACTACAAAATTTTATGTAAGAAGCTGAATGAGCATATAGCTGGTTAGCATTATCTTAAATTATCTCCCTACTTCTTTCACTTTTACTTCTTAGGAAAGTTGAACACCAGACTTCTATACATCTTATGAAATAATGTAACTACTTGTCCATAAGGAAACTGTCTAGGATTTATATGCAGATAACTTCATGATATGACCTATATTAAAATATTATTTCGGTGAGTTTGAATTTAGCGTAGGTCACATTTGATTGGTTAATCACGATAAAGCTCACAAGCCTATTTTTTTTTTTTTTTGGGACTTATTTTTGTTTTTTCAAAAAAAGAGGAAGTATTCTGCTTTTGAAATTAAATTAATCGTTCACTTATGAGTAATTTAACATTGCTCGACCAGACACATTTGTCGTGTCAAAACATAGTTGTAATTGTGTAGCAATTTTTAACATGTTTTTGTTTTAATATCCTAAAATAAACAATAAAATTATATATATATATATATAGTGCTAATTTGGAAGACTGATTTTTGAAGCCAAAATTGCTAGTGCTCATTATCGAAAATAGAGTGTTAAAAGAATTAATGAAAAAGTTTATTTCAAAGTTCCATGGTTACATAGATGCAACCACTCTTCAGAACAGTTCTGATGACTCTGTTCTGAAGAGTGGTTGCATCTATGTAACTATGAAACTTTGAAAGTGTTCCTGACATGAATCTTCTAAGCCTTCCTAGAAAATCAGCATTCAAAATTCTGGCTTTGACCTTTGTTCAAACACAAATTTCTGACATTAATAGAAAATATGAAACTATCTCAGTTATAAGATTCAATGTTAGAATATACGAGAAGGAAAAAAAATATTCTTCTGTATTGAAGATTATCTTTTCTGCAAAGTCTACAATAGTACCTGAAAAATCTATCATATTTAAACATCATAAATATCAGCATAAGAAAGATAGAAAGATGAGGTAAGTAATAGGTAATAACCCAGCCATTTAGACAGAGAAATGGTTCTCTGAAATGAAATCAATTTCTGAATCAACAAAGACAGACAACATTCAAGCTTACTGAACATAAAAATTGTAATGTTTTCTGTTATTTTGAATGACTTTCCAAACTTCCTTTCCCCTTTGGATCAATAACAAAAATCTACGCTGAAAAATAAAATACAATTCAAAATAAATTGCAATAACACAAATGTAACAACATTAAACACATGCACATTATATACATATATATATATATATATATATATATATATATATATGGTAGAGGGTTACAGAGTAAGAGGCACATTTTATCATGATATGTGGGGAATATTATATTTAATCCTAGATTTGAACAGATTAAAATTGTAGGGGAAGCATTCATTTGGGAATTGGTTCCACAGAGATCCAGGTTGACTTAGGAACATTTTGAATTCTGAGAAAGTGTGCACATATTTTATTGTAAGACTTCAGGTTCAGTATTTATTGTGCTCTTTCAGTTATTTATCTTGAAAGATGTATATCTCAGCTTACATCGGATTTTGTAGGATTTTGTGGATATGTTTGCTTATCATCCGGTTCCTACTCCTTTCTAATCTTTTGAACAGGAGTAGAGTTGTTTCCTGCTTATGATCAGGTTTCTGGTTCCTTCTGAAGTTTTCTCTTTCATTTCCAGTAGCCCTTTGCATCTTAGTGGTATTATTGCCTTGCTTGGGGTGAATTGATTAAAAAAAAATCCTTGCTACTTGAAAAGGAAACCCTTTGTAGGTAATTATGCATAGGTATTATTGTATATATAAAATGAGATTGAGTTCATTAGATTTTTTATTTAATTGAGTTCACCCCAAGGACAGCAGTAGAGCCACTAACACACAAGGTGTTGCTGAATGTGAAAGAATAAGAAAAAAAAAAAGAACCATTATTAAGGAGTGAGAGCAATAGAGTAATCAGGAGGACAGTAGATAATGATTATCATTCCATTTAAATTTTTTCAGATTAAAGTTGGCTGCAAGGCATGGAACTGGAAGGGAGTTCCACAAGTGAGAAGTGCAAGAAAAGAAACTGTTAGCATAGAACTTATATTTAGATAACTCAATTGTAAATTGATTAGACCTTGTCACCAGTCTAGTATTGTGCTAAAATTCATAAAATCTAGGTACTATAGTGAAGAGTTCATCTGAACAATTATCATGAAAGTATTTATAGAAAAGGCAGAGAGAGGCAACATTACGGTGGTAGGAAAGTGATGTAGTCTATTTTAGAATTCACTGGTTTGGTATTTACTATACAGTGCATAGGTGGCACAATTTATCTTCATAGGAGACAGAAAAGGATTTAGTAAAAAGAAGGTCTTTGTTTAATATAATAAATCATCGTTTAGTATTGAAGGACATAATTGATATATACCATAGACTTATGGAGGAACATTGTATTTAGACAGGCAGACTTTAAACAGCCAGTTGTTATTTAGACGAAAAGGAAATTGTGAATCTTTGAATGGTCTGTGAATAGCAAAATGCAGTGCAAGAAGCAAACACTTTGTAGGATAGTTTCTTGCCATACTTTTAGGAGGATGGGGAGAAAGTGTAATTATTTTCCCCATTGTATTTTTATTCTGCTTTAGTACTTTGAAAAAAAAAATGTCTAGCCTTCACTTTGATCTTATGAAGTGTTTTCAACTTGGGAATTTGTGCTAGCCATGCTGCATTTGTACAATTCCAGACATTCTGTGAAATTCAACCTGTATGTACATAAAGTTCTAATCTTATCAAATTATTCTTGGTATATGATGACTTTACAGTTTCATTACCATTGAATTATAGCATTATTGTTTGGCATTGTTGATGTGATAAATTGTAACTTTACTTGTATTTTTCATATTTTTATTTCATTTTTCCAATTGATAGATTAGATATGTTGGATGCCGATTTGACTTTTGGTTGGAAATCTCAAAGGAATCTTTGATGTCTGTTCTTAAAAGGAAAATTGCACTCAGAACTTTTAAACTTGGACTTCGATTCTGATTTATCGGTGTTGAATCTATCAAAAGATGACAATTTTTTTTCGTTTTTCTCTGTGCAGCTGATTCTATTCTGTTTTTTCTTTTTCTTGTGTTTTTTTATTTATTTCACCTGTAAATATTCTACTTGGCATTTGGGATGCATCATTTTAAAAAGTATTGCTTACCTTTCTAACTTCGGCTTATGGCCATATAGCATTGAAACATTGGTTCCCGTGTGATCATCGACATTAAGCAACATCAAGCCTGGTCGATACTTAGATGGGTGACTACTTGGGAATTGGGTGCTGTAAGCTTTCAGGTAGTTTAATAATGGCTCAGAATCGGAGAGCGCCAAGTTCCAATTTCAGCTGGATTTATTATATTCACTGACATGCAAATACTCTTGAGAAAGGTATGAATTCACCTCTTCTCCCCACAGCTATGAGTTGATTAGTAGTGTTGATTTTAATTCACATAGGAATGACTGCTAAACACTAGCCCTTCCCAATTTTATAGGTAGAAGCACATAAATGCATGCTGGGATTTTTTCCTAGCTAATAAAATAGGCTGGTTCTTGGTTTCATCTGATTTGGTCCTGGTCTGTCTTGCCTTGAAGTCAGAACGACATTTTTGCTTATCCAAATTTGCTTTCGTGTGTCAACCGCAATTCTTAGTTTGTGAACTTTTTGCCATATGACTGTTGCTTTGGCTCAATGTTAATTGGCCTTGCATATATTATTTCCTTGCTTTATATTATTTTTTGCCTTGTTCTTTTATTTTCTTGTTATTTGCTTACTGCAAACTATATCAATTCAGTTTGTTAGACAGTTCTGTTACTTATTTTGCATTTGACAATGGCTACTCGCTCCACAAGTAGAACTTGTACTACTAAATCATTATTCCCCCCCCCCAAAAAAAAATTTTTTTCACAGTCTAAAAATATTTTCTCACTTTAAATAACCTTCAAAGGGTTGATAAACCATAGAAAATGGAGCAAGCCATCAATCATAAGATTCAAAACCCAAAATTACCTGTACAGTTTTACATAAATGTATGAAATTATTTGGTTATGTTCAGACTAAGAAAGTTTTATTTTTTCAAAGGATTTTTTCTGTATATATTAATTCTTTTTTATGTTAAGGGGGATTGCATTTTTTTTAATGATTCATAGGAGCCTATATTTAGAGGGAAATCCATTAAAATTCCACAAAATCTTAATTGCAGCACCATTTTATTTTCCCCATGCACAATATAAACAAGAAAAATATGCAATTGATCTTATTTGGGACATGCTGCTCTATAAAGTGGGGACATAAATCATCTGTCTAACAGTACACTCTGATCATTTCTGCCTATCTATGCTGATGATACAATGGTATATTTTTTAAATGCAGATAAATATTTTGTCTAGATTATTAAAATGACTAAGGGAAGTAATCACTCATATTTACTAACTTAAATTGATTTACCTCCCTTCCCACTAGAGGGAAAATTATAAATAAATACATATTGATAATTATTATATAGTTTTATGATTAGCTGGATTTAAAGGAATTCTACAAATGTTGATTCTTATCTATGATCTACTACCCTATGCTCTTGTCTCACCTTTTACTTGTCTCTTCTCATTCCATTCCTTATATTTTCCCCAAGCTTTGTTGTTTTATCAAAAAATCTGTTGTACAAACATGGATTAATTTCAGATGTAGAACAGAATAGATAAAAGCAGGTATAAATAATTTCTGTTGGATCTTCTTTCAATGTATCACAATTTTCATGCCTTTTCATCCCTACCTGCCTTTGAATATTTCACTTATTGTCTCTTAATATTCTGTCAGCAAGCCTCTCTCTCTCTCTCTCTCTCTTTCTTTTGGTTCTTATCCCTCCCCCTCCCTCTATATATGTTCTTTTCATTTAATTTTAATTTTTTCTCATTTTCTTGATATCTACTTACCTCCTCCTTCACACTCTTCTTTTCTTCCATCTCTTGGACATATCACATTAAAACATTGGTTCTCATACAATCACCTGAGCTAAGCAACATTAAGGCTGGTCAGTTCCTAATTGGTTAACTACTTGGGAATAACAGGTGCTGTAAGCTTGGAGATATGGGTGGCATAATGGATAATGGCTTAAAATTTGAAATTGGAGAGCCATATTCCAATTTTACTCAGATTCGTTATATTCCTTTACATACAAATATCCTTGGGAAAGGTATGAATCCATATATTCTACCCCACCAGCTATAGGGTAATTAGTAGAACTTGTATCAATAAATCATTATTATCTCAAAAAAGTTATTAAAATAAAAAAAATAAAAAAAAATATTTCTGGCTTTAAACAACCAGTGAAAGGTTGATCAATCAATATTGCCTCCTCTTTTCCTACCCTTATAGGTTTTTCTTGGTCAGATAATTTAATTTCAACTCAGAATGGTAAGGGATCAGGCAGATACAACACTTTGATCCTAAGTAGAAAAACATAATAATTGTACATATCAACAAAAGTAATTATAGTGTGAATTTTATATAATGCAGTCAGAATGATTTCAGTCAGTCAGTTAAGTGTTGCATGTGATCATGGCTTTTTCAATTCATGACTGACTAGGTTTTTCCCGCAGTAGGTTGCTGTTTCTTTCTACAGCAGACTTGTTGCCAAACAAGGTTATAGGACCCAATAACTGGGGGAAGAACAGATGAATTCATACTTTTCTGAAGAGTATTTGTGGGCAAGTGGTGTGACAAACCCTACTGGAAATCAAACTCTGTTCTCTAATTTCATTTCTCATTCTGAGCCAAGAGAATTACTTACAGTTTTAAAAAAAAGAAAGGGGTTATCTATTTAGGATTTTATATTTGTTTGTTAAAAAAATATCATTTTCTTTGATTTTTAAGAAGTTTTTGAACTCATGTCTTTGCTTTTGACTTCAGATTTAGAAGATTACAACTCCCATTATATTTTTATTTTGTAAAAACTAATTAGATTTATATGGCTTGGAAATATGCATTTAATTGCAGACATTTGAGATGCATGCAGTGAGATACTTTTTTTTTTTATGGCTTTCTTTTATCTGAGTTTCTCTTGATAGTTGTATGTTTGAGTCGATATCAAGAAAAAACTTAAAAAGTGAAATCAATTGAAGAAAATAGGATTTCAGATATAACATGTACAGGGATATGAAGTGCTTTTCACAGTAATAGTATTTTAATCATCATACTTTTTTATTCGGATCACCACGCTCATCTTGATTGTTATACACCTAATATTTTTTACCATTGTACTCTTCAACCTTCCTCAGGTATCTGTCTCAAAATTTTGAATTAAACTCTTTACTCAAGTAGATTCTTTTCCTTCTGTTTTCCATATCAGTCACTATTTACATTACTCACTGTCACTTGTCCATTTTCTTCCACTGAGCCAGGGTATGTGACCCTGGGATTGAACTCTCAGCTACAAAGGGAACCAGTTATGTTTTAACCAATTCTTTATTCCACTAAGCCATATGTCTCTTGCACAATCTAGTGATATAATTTTGGAGCCTCAAGCAACCTGTATACAGGGAGTGAAATTTTTATGAGTGTCTCTTTTTTCTTAATCAAAAACTCCCAAACTGTAGTCATCTCAAGTCTACTATGGAGGTATCCGGTGACAAATTTTTGTTGATTCTTTCAGTTGTTTTATCCTCTTGTGTTGTTATCTATCATCTTCAGTTTACAGGGTGTGATGACCATCCTTTTCCCAGTATATATGATTGGCTATGTTTGATTTCAGTGCCTCTTCTCTTTTTATGCTCCTACACCATTTCTTTCAGGGGTGGGGGTGCCAGTCCTCTCCTTTGTATCCCTTGCTACTACTGCATGCAATGAAATACACTCATGTACTCAGTCATATTTCCTTCACAGTGATCTCTGTCTAATTTCTTAAACCATCAACAGAACCTCATTAGTGGAAACTTTGATGAACAGGTTCACAGCATCCAATTTCATCATATGGTTGGTATGGATTGGAATATCTCTGCAAAGTGGAGAGATCTCCCCCAAGCCAAGATCTCTCTGAAAAAAACAAAACCAAGAATTGTGTGTATTTTATCCCATACAGTTGTGGCAAGGACTCGACTCACAACTTAAGTGTGGAGAAACATTAAAATGATGTATGACATTAAAATCAAATATGGCTGATAATATATGAAAAGAAAAGTGTGTTCATCAACCCATGTAGAATGAAGTCAAGATAATTGACAAAGAACATCACTGCATTATGAGATAACTTAAAGAATCAGCTTCCATGTTATACCCTGACAATCACTTCATTAGATCTAGCATAGATATGACTACCATTTTGAAACCTTTGGTTAAAAAAGTAAGAACATTTATAAAAACTACCACTACTATGTGAGTATGGATATTAGATTTAAGGTTCCAAAATCTCGCCACTGGATTGTCCATGATTAAAGCATTAGTTTGGTTTCTTGGCAGTTGTGAGTTTAATTCCTCGGTCTGATCATGTTGAAAAAATTACATACTCTATTTCAAGAGAAGAAAATGGACAAGACAAGTAAGTAGTAACAGATATCCCCATGACTTGAACAAATTCTGTCAAGTTTGAGTATGATGGCAAACACTTGAAGAATTATGGAAGGTACAATGGTTGAAACATTGAGTATAGAATATGTACACTAGTCTGAATGGAAAGGCATATAATAATGGTAATTTCTGATTTAAAAAATTCTGCAGTGTTTTAATAATTATTTGATATTTTTTCAAGGTAACTGACAGTCTTGAAGTAATTTGCCATTTTTATGCAGAACAAGATTATTTATCTTTGCAGTTTCAGATAAATATTCACAATGGACGACTGTATTCCAATTATTCTTTCTTTACAGCTGAATATTGATGCTGTATATCTTTCCATTTCTATTTTCAGGATTTGTACATGGCTGTAGGAATCTCTGGTGCCATTCAACACTTGGCAGGAATGAAAGATAGCAAAGTGATTGTTGCTATTAATAAAGATCCAGATGCACCCATTTTCCAAGTCTCTGACTATGGACTTGTCATGGACCTTTTTAAGGTAAGAAATGGATTCGCTAGTCTTGATAAAATAACATAATAGATTTTTATTTTGTGGATTTGATAATTTTTATCCATTCAAAGTAGTACTAAATTGGCAATTTTGGTTTCTTTAATTTCTTTATGGTAGTTAATCAACTAGTATGAATTATCAGATGTCTCTGAATTTGCAAATAAAAAATAATGGATTTGAAATCAATGTTGCCCTGTCTATCTATGGTGTGAATATCTATAACGAATTTTCAAGAAAGGATGGGGAAAAAAAAAAGATAAAAGTTTTCTATCTCTTGAGTTATCCATCTTTGTATATTTCATAATGTGTTTATTTTTTTATATTTTATTAACTGCCCTGAAATCTAAATAGCTAATAAAGCCTGTAGCCTATGGATTAGCACTAAAAAATCACAACTCACATCTCTTGAGGGCTTTCAAGAAAGCAGCTATAACTAACATGGATAGCATGTGTAGCTTGAAGTGAAAATACACATAATCAAGATGTTGATGTTCCAAACTACTTCAAACAAAAGGTTGGGAAGGAAGCCTCCCCTCCCCATCAATCGTGGAAATCATGATAACAGTGGATTTCAGAATCTTATTTTGATAAAAAATTTTTAGATTTTATAAATTTCATCTGGCTGTCACAATTTCTGCTTGGTCAATGAACGCTGAATGTTTCTAAAGAAAACAGCTTATATTTGTATTATCATTAATATGATAATAATATTTGTATTATCATTAATATGATAATAATATTTGTATTATCATTAAACCAAAAAAGATTTTCCTATACCATTGGACTAGTGTTTTAAATGATGTAGGTAAATATTCAATTATCCATTGTTTGGATTTTACATTACAATTTAGCACAACTGGACCATGTAACTCCATCTACCAATTAAATAAAGATTTCACACTGATTGATTCAATTGTTTTGTTAATGACTTTTTTTTTTAATTAGAAATCATCTAGTTTGCTTGTAGCATCTTAAAATAAAGGCAGTAATTTTGATAATTACATTGGAATTATTATAAAATAGCAAAAGATCCACATTGCTTTGTATTGTTTTGCTTTTATTCAATATTTCTTAAATATTAAACAGATAACATTCTTTTCACTATTGGATAAAATAAGGAATTTTACTCACAAGATGAAATTTCATTTTTGCTATGTTACCTGAAGATTCCATTACACAGAGGAGAATTGCTCTTCTCCATATAGTGGGATATTCTGATGATTTACAAAAGTGTTAAATATATATAAATACATAAGGTGTGTGTTTTAATTACTGACATCAACTAAAACCATGTATATTACTTATGTTTATAATATATAATAATTTTCATGGTAATTGTTCTGATGAACTTTCCTCTATGGTACCTAGACTTTATGAATTTAAGCGAACTACTAGAGTGGCAACAAGGTCTCATCAATTTACAGTTAAAATGGCTAGATGTAACCATGAGTGCTATGCTAACAGTTTCTTCTTTCACACTTCTCACTTGTGGAACTCTTTTCCGGCTTCTTGCTTCCCAGTCAACTTTGATCTTCATAAATGTAATGCAATGTCAATAGTTATCTTCTGTCTTCTTAATTCTTGTTTTTTTTTTATTGTTCTCTCTCCTTAATAATGTATTTTTCCCTCATATTTTCTCGCACTCAGTAACCCTTGTCTTAGTGGCTTTATTGCTTTGATTGGAGTGAAATATCCCTCCCTACAAAAAATATTTATTCAAACAAGTTTTATTACATTCAACTGATACAATGTTTGTTTATTTTTTTATTGTATTTTTTCCATTATTCATAAGATGTATATCAGCTTTGAAATTTTGGACACATTATCCAGTGTTCTTTTTTGTTCTGTTTTTGTTTAAGTACTTTTGAACATCTTAGTCGCTGTCAGTGTTGTTAGGCAAGATTTCTTGGGTTACATCATGGCTTTTATAGAGAACTGAAAGTTTGAATGCATCTAAAGTGATGTCCTGTCTAATGGTTAAAGGGAACAAAATTACAACAGAAAAAAATGTATCAAATATGTTTTATTGTTTAATAGGTAATTTTTTTTCTTTTTAATCATTTCACCCCAAGGAAGGTAATAAAACCACTAAGACACAAGGTGTTACTGCGAGTGAAAGAAACTGAGAAAATATTATTAAAGATTCAAGGAAACAGATGATGATTACTGCTGCATTTAAATTTTTGAAGATTGTAGTTGACAGGAAAGCAAGAAACTGGAAGAGAGTTTCACAAGTAAGACATGTGAAAAAAAACCTATTATCGTAGAGTTCATGATTACATTTAGCAGTTTCAATAGTAAAATGATGAAACCTAACTGCCAATCTGTGCTTAAATTTGTGAAATCAAGTTAGCAAAGAGGAAAGTGATATTTATTCTGTACAATACAGAAATGTGGCACAAGGCCGAAAAAGGGATTGGGGAAAGGATGGTCTTCTTCTGTCTTAACTATAACTTAGCCGCAAACACTGATCCAATCGTACGAACAATATTCCTTACACCAAAATAACACATTCATACGTACCTTTCTTACTACGTCCACCATAATACCACATTGTCTCTTATGAAAATACTAACTAGTCCCCATATTTACAATTCATTGTCTGTGGGGGGGGGGAATAAAACAACAATTCTAAAAACCAGCCCCAATGATTATTTACAATGTGAACACAAAAACTATTTACAAGAAACTAAAGAAAAATAAGATTAGCAAAGAGGAAAGCTCATCAGAACAATTACCATGAAAATATTTATAGAAAATCACAGTGGAAAGCCATGTTACGACAGTGAGAAAGACACTAATATTGAGATATCAGGTCATGACCAATAACATTGCTGATTCTTCTTTGTATCAAAAAGCTCTAAATAATTAGCAGAAGCACCAGACCAGATGTGGCAGCAATATTCAATGCATAGATGAATGGTAGACTTATAAATGTGTAAGGTAAATTCTGGCGAGAAAAATTGTCTTGTACAACATAGGGAATTAACTTTCCTAGCAATAAACAAGAGTCTATTCAGTTGATGTCAGTAAATGATAATTTTTTTTATAATTATTATAATTAAAAAATATCAAAAAGAAATTTTATAGGTTTACCTGAACCTGACAAGCAGATGTGTGTCTGCAAAACTTAAATTTGGACGATTATGTCAGTGAACTTATATATCTATCCTTGTTATGATCCTGCTCTCTCTATCTATCCTTGTCAGGATTTTACTCTTTTCTCTCTCTCTCTCTGCATCTGTCTGTATCTATCTATATAAGTATAAAGTAGCATACATTGAATGCTGCTGGTAATAAAACAATACTCAATGTATAATTACAGAGCTAAAATTTATACTACTAATAAATATACATTTTGTTCCTCACCAGTAACACAACTCTGAGTTTCAGACATGATGCAACTATCAAATGCTGACATAAAAATGGAGTATAATTCCACTGTCCATAGCATTTAATTTTTAAAAATGTCTCAATACAGAGTAAAGCTTTATATTATTTATTATAGGAGATTAAAACAATTTTGTTTTAATCTCCTATAACATATATTAATATATATATATATATATATATATATATATATATATATATATATATATAATAATCAAGAAGAAAACCTTAAAGATTCATTTCAGTTATAATTTATTTTGTGAATATCTCTATATTCATCTTTTCAAACCGAAATTTTTTAGTAAATTTTATTAGATTTACTAGAAGATTTCAGTCTAAAGAGATGAATCTATAGATATTTGTGAAATAAATTATAACCGAAATGAATGTTTAAGGTTTCTTTTTGATTATTATTATGCTCTGTAGTTTACATTGAGTTCTCCCTGGATTAATATCCTCGTTGGAATTATCCCTATCAGTCACAAATTTGTAATATATATATATATATATATATATATATATATATATATATATATAATTTAGTGTTTTAGTTAAGTTATGAATGAATTAATATGGGAAAAAAAAGAAAAAGGAAATCAAATTTCATTTAATGAAAACTAATAAATACATTTTCTAAAAGGAATCTTAATTTTCAGGCTCTACTCTGGGTGCCAATCTGAAAAAGATAGTTCTTTAGAATTCAAATATTAGATTTTACACAAAAAAATGCAAATAGCCTCTTAGCTGTAGTTTGTTCTCAGTTATGTTTTTTCTTTTACTCTACATTTTGTCATTCTTAATCTTTACAAATGTCTACAGAATATTTCATTAAAAATTTTTCCAATTTCCTTTTTGAATTTAAGAGCTGAGAAAGTAACTAGTTAAAAAAAAAAAAAAATAAAATAAGTGTTTTTATTTATTTGAAAGTTAATTGCTCTAATATGTTGCTGATAGTGAAGACCTGAATCCATTTTTTTGATACTTGTATGTTTTATTTTGGCAGGCTGTACCTGAAATGACAGACATGATAAAGAAGAGTTAATAATTTGAGTATTATGGACTTTTTCTGTCTTCTGGCTTCCTTTTTCTTTCTCTCCTTTTTTGCCATTGGCTTATAGGAAAAAAAAAAAAAAATTGAAGGCACAAGAAATATGTATTTTTAGACAGATTTTTGCAATGATGACTTAAAACACATTTATACAAAATGAGTTGAAATTGGATTTTGTTTGTATGTAAAAATTAAAATCATTGAATCAATAAATTATGAAACCGACTATTTTTGTTTTGTTTTCCTTTTCCTGATCAAACTTATAGACTTGCTGCTCATTTAAAGCAAAAACAAATTGACTCAGACTTTTGCACTTATTTAAATTTACGCACTATCCACATGTAAATTGCATGAGCAAATTGAGATTTCGTTTTCATAAATTTCAAGGAATCTTATACAAGTCCTCCTATGTGGCAGTGAATGCTAGACAATCTCCTTACAGATGAAGAATAAACTTGAAGCAACAGAAATCTGATTCTACAGAAGGATGTTGATAATATCATGGACTTAACATGTGAGCAATGGCACGGTTCTAGAGAAAATAGAAATGAAAAGGACATTTCTAGTTAAAATCTGAAAGAGGTAGTTGAAATTTCTAGGGCACGTAAGGAGGAAAGAGGGCTTGGAAAATTTGATTTCTTACAGGATGGATTGAAAGAAATGAATAATTAACCTAATGAATTTGAGTAAATGGATAGTGGAGTAGGATTTGGGAGAGACAGCAACAAGACAACATTTATTGAGCTGCAAGGGACAGAAAATTGGGGAGAGCCATGATCATTTACATCCCAAAGAAGAAGCTACTGAAATTTATTTGTAATGTGCATTCCTGTTTAATATATACCAATGACTTTGAAATTCTGAAAAAAAAAAAATCTTTTGTGTATTTATATTAGTTGCAGCTAAATTTAACTTACATTTAACTTTATATCTGTATCAACTGGGAATAAGAATTAATATACTTTATGATCTGAAACACAAAATGTAATTTAAAGCTAAACACGTAGATATTGTTATACAAAAATACAATAAACATACAAAAGTGTGCAATTAGAAACAAACACACACTCCAGAGACATGGTGTATGGATTATCTGTCTATATTTCCGAGTTGAGATCTTGTAACTATTTAAATTATTCAGACTGTTGTCCTCAGCTTTATTGCCATATTCACGATGTTTTGGCCATTATATGCCCTGGACTTCATCAGATGATA
>OZ010573.1:98219433-98469433 GCA_963932145.1 Acanthosepion lycidas | reverse complement strand
CGTGCAAATTCATAGTAGTAGTTTCAGTGGGAATTTGGATTAATTGGTACCCGGCTGCATGTACACACACTAAGAACGGTTTTCTGTAAAACCTTTATGGCCACCTTGCACCTGCTTGGCGTATGATTGTGCATCTAATGTTTTACTGCATTTTAAGAACTCTAAATTAATACTACCTTGACGACTCTACCACACGTCCAGCATTACATTTCCAGCAGCTAAGAGTTTGGAGTCGTTTGTAGAGAGTTATCCTCATCAGTCCACTGCCTTTTGCGTTGAACGTTGTCATATGTTAGGGTACCCCAAATCTATTCTTAACTGCCACATAGGATTAGTAGTTAGGTTGAAATATTCGTTATTATAATTGGTTCCCCAAAACGGCAATCACTTTTAACTCAATCTGCTCATGAGATAATTTAACGATAAATGGTGAAAGTAATCTAGAAAAGAAATTAGTTATGTAATGAATGATAGGAAACTGATCAAATGAATGCCCTAAAGTAATCAAATAAATGCTTAGGCGGGCACGGCAATAAACTGAGAATTGCTCAAACCTGTAGACTGAAGTATTTTAAAATATTATCAGCACAAGCCGGAAACTTTCCATGAGAACGAAAATAGCAAATTGGGGTGGTGGATTTCTGCGTATAGCGTGATTAAACCGATGTGTACTGGCGTTAATGGATATGTTATTAAAAGGTGTGATCGTGTGAATTCATTCGCAGAATGAGGAATAATAGTGACTAGTTTTTAATTAAAAAAAAGAATTTCGTTAACCCCCCCCCAAAAAAAAAAACCCCGCACTCTACACATTGAAACAAACACTGGCTATTTGCTAATGAGTTTTGCAGCTTTAAAAGAATGTCCTTGCATTAAAATGACCTCAGGGAATTTTTTTACTGTTCAGACTAAAGTGTTTAAAAGCACGTTTGACTAGGAATGGGTGACAGGCGCGAAGGGAAATGAGATAATCATCTAAATTCCCTGCCTGTAGAGGCAAGAAATTCACAGAATGATTTACAACGATTACTGTGATTTTTATAGTATTCGTAAATGCTAAATATTATAATAATCGATGCTTTCATAATGTTGTTTAACCGATGTCGATAAAAAAAGTATATATTTATCGGATTCCATTCAATAGAAAGATCGAGAGCCACTCGAGGAAGAGTTACCGTTAGTGATGAATGGGGTGTGTGGTACGAAAGAAAGGGGAGTGAAAATTATTAGGATAATGACTGATGGTTGATTGAAGAGGTTAAGATATTAGTGTTCAGTGAGGTTTTTGTACGATCAGCGAAGTTAGGCAACGTCGAGCCTGGTCAATACCTAGATGGGTGACCGCTTGGGAATACCAGGTGCTGTAAGCTAGAATATGCGAGTGGTGTGTTGGATAACGGCTCGGAATTGGAAATCAGAGAGCCGAGTTCCAATACCATCCATGTTCATTATATTCACTTACGCGTAAATACTCTTGGGAAACGTATGAATTCGCATCTTCTCTCCTCGGCTATGGGTTAATTAATATGACATATCAGTAAATTATTATTATCTCCCCCTAAAATTCCCACAATGTAAAAATATTTTCTGGCTTTAGATAACCTGTAAAAGGTTGTTAAGCTGTAAAAAACAAATCATCCAATTATGTCGTGTTCAAGAAAGCACCAATGAGGGAATTTTTTTCCACAAAGTGTCATTTTTGTAAAATTTTCTTCTTACACATTTTTAAAAATCGGTATCACCCTAAGCAAGGCAGTGCAGCCACTAGCATGCAAGGAGTTACAGGGTGTGGAGGAATTAGGAACAGAAACATTAGTAATGAGGAGAAAAGAAAAGAGCAATCAGGAGGACAGTAGATAGCGATCAACATTGCATTTAAATTTTTGCAGATTAAAATTGATTGGAACACGGAAGAAATGAGTGTAATTCGACTCTGTGGATGTAGCATGTCGGGTCATAGTTGGAAAGGTCTGAACTGGTGGCACTAAAGAATGTAGCTCATTTGAACATTTGCTATGGAAATATTGAGCAGCGATTGCCCCTGTGGAAAAAAAGACCGCAAAGTGGAGAAAAGCCTTCCCCAACAAGACTGCGTAAACAATTTTGAACTTTATGAAGACTGGAACGTGAGTCTGGAGCAACTCTAATTTTGGTCTAATATGATGATTTTCTAAGCGTAGCTTAATTATGGCACAGGGCCCAAATTATGGGGCACCCAGTGAGGATCGAACTCATTATTCAGTCATAATTGATCTAGTTAACTGTTACACCACGTCAAAGTACCGAAATGATTATCTAAGCGTAGCTTAGATGTGGCAGAAGGTTAAAACTATGAGGCATCCAGTGAGGATCGTAATTGTTCTAGCGAGAGAAGCTTGTTAACTATTACTCTACATAGAGGTGCTCAAAATGATTTTCTAAGCGTAGCTTAGATGATGCACAAGGCCAAAACCATGAGGCACCCAGTGGGGAACAAACTCGCTATTCAGTCGTAAATGATCTAGCAAGGCAAGTATGCTAACCATTACACTACTTAATAATGATAATTTTCTTAGCGTACCGTAAATATGGCACAAGGCCGAAAGTATGGGGTATTTACTATTCAGTCGTAATTGATCTAGCGAGCCATTACACTACGTCGAAGTACCAAAGTGATTTTCTAAGCGTAGCTTAGATGTGGCACATGGCTGAAAGTGTGGAGCACCCAGTGAGGATCGAACTCATTATTCAGTTGTAATCTACATAGCGAGACAAGCTTGCTAACCATTACACCACGCGTGGTTCATTTCCTAGAGCTATAGAACGAACCGGCCATCCTTCCAGAATCTTCGACAATAGGTTGTACATATTAGGTTGGTGCAAAAATAATGTCGTTTTCTCACACAGTAACATATGTGAGAAAACGACATTATTTTTGCACCAACCTAATATAAATTCTCTAAAAAGAATACCCGCTCGGCCCGGTGGCTAGGATCAAAGTGTAGTATCTGCGCTTTGTGAGCTGCCGGGTCGGGTGTCTGTCGAACTCTGCTTGCAGAGAGGAACCCGGACGAATCTCCGCCGAAGGGTAGGGTTTCGTTGGGGGAGGTTGACGGAACTGGCCCGCCTCGGCGGGTTTGGATGGTTATTTATTTTTGGCTGGGCCTACGGGCTCAGAGATACACACATTAAAAAGGCCTTGTGCCACATTCGATCCCCGTGGGTGGATTGATAAATACCACCTAATATAAATTCCACTTGAGACCTGGAGTGAACTTGAGACCCGATAGACGATCAAAGCATGGGGAGAATGCAATCGTTCATTGTGACAGGAGAATATTCAAAGTTTAACGTCTGATGAAGATAAATATACCATAGGGATTACATCTTATAATATCTGTTTTTATTCGAGCTGTTTACAGTAACTTGTTTGATGTTGTGAGATTTTATTATGCAACTCGATGGTTGTTCATCATACTGTAAATAAATATATAATAGTAATCAATATTTATGCTTATTATTTAAAATCTATCTGAAACTATAAAATAACTATCAATTATAGGTACTCTCAATGTAAATGATACCCATATAAATACATAGAATTGTAAGCTATTGGACATTTTTGAGTACTACAGTTAGCAATGAAGAAAACAATATTCATGTAAGACAATGCTCTGTCACAGTGTGTATTTTGCACCCACCACCTTGTCAAAAAAACGAAACTGTTATAAGACACGACATTGATAGAATGGTGCCAACCTCATTAGACATTAATATTGTAGAAAACTTGTGGTTAATCATTAAAAAATATGTATATGAGAATAGATAAAAAAGACGTTCAAGCAATGATGATCCCATGGAAGAAATTAAGGCTACTGAAAGAAGCGTTAAAGTAAAAAATGTAGAAAGGTTAACAAAATGAATGAAATTCTTATAAAGTTTACATAAAAAACCTGTAATAATATGGAAAATAATAAATGTATTCAGCTATCTCAGAAGCTAGCCTTATAGAAGAATGCTGAGAATACCATGGACTGAGCATGTAAACAACGAGGAAGTTTTAAGGAAAATGGACACGTATATTCAGAATCAGAGAGGTAGTTAAAATTTGGCACACACACACACACACACACACACACACACACACACACACGACGTATTGAAGGCAAAAGGGAGAGAGAGGGAAACACCGAGTAACCTAAATAACTGGCTTGTGTAAATGATTTTCAGAACAGGAGTGAGAGTGATGGTAAAAAGCAAGACTTACTAAGAGCTGCAAAGGAATGGAAGGTGTGGGGAGTAATGATCGCACATATCTTGAAGGTACACAGCACATCGAAGGAAAAGATGTAGGATAGAGTGTTAATCAAATATGTGACGGTATAATTAGAGAAATAGAATTTAATTGAAGACATAATTAAAAGGGTCTAAAAGGGAAGACCACAGATAGCGTATTTCAGGTATCGGCAAACTTTTCAGTGCAAGGGCTACATTAAAAAATTCACAATTTTATTGGGCTGCATAGTATATTAAGCCCAAATAAGTAATATTTAAATTAGTCAAAAAATAGCTTTCAAAGAAAAAAATGAAATTAATTTTTATTAATTAATATTTTAAAGTACTGTAGAAGATTCACATGAAACACATTTATTTGAAAGACAAAAGTAACTCAGTTTATAAGAATTTTAAAGAAAAAATATTAATAAGTATTTTTTAAACACATTTGAAACACATTGAAAGACAAAATAACCTTGTTTTAAGAAACAAATTTAATCTTTTCATTCACTTCATTTTGATTTTATCTCATTTTTATATTTCTGTTTTATCTTCTTTTTATTCCATTTATATGACCTCCTTTGCATTTTATCATCCTTATTTCTAGCTATCAATCAATTCTTCTTCTTCTTCTTCATCATCATTATCATCAGCTGGTCAATACAAGTATATGCTGGGCGTCATGGCTAGGTTTCCAGAGCAGTAGATCATTCGCGTTCTTGTTTTGCTCGCCAGCAGTGTTCTGCAAAGCGCATTCTGCATTCACATAAGATTGTAGAAATATCTGGAGCCATTGACCTGTGATTTAGTTGGATGTTGTCTCCAAACGATGTTAAGTATAGATCTCAACATCCAAGTGTTGGTCCCATCAATCTTAGACTGTAGGGGTTAAGTTAATGTCCAAGCAGTAGCGTCATACATTAACGCCGCCTCTACAGTGGCGCGAATGAATCTCTATTTGAGGTAGTCTGATAGATCAGATTTCCAGATCACATACATTGTATACAACCGTTTTCTCAGATCAAGGATTAAATTATTAATTCATTCAAGCGAATGAATCCTCTAGATTGTGAAGAATATAATATACCATAGTCCAAGCAAGTCTTAGATCATTAAATAATTACTTCATAATTCCTAATTGGAGCCTTGCCTTATTTTTTTTGGCGTAAATATATAAACGTCACATTTCATTTGAATTTTCTGTTGTCTTTAAAAAATGGAGAAAAAAAACAAACAAAAGACACGAGAAGAAACTGACGTTACTTTTCCTTTTTAAAGTCGCTTTTATTCTAATCAATCACATCCACTGGCATCTGTCTATAATCTATCCCAATGAACTAAATAAAGGATTCTGTTAGGCTTATATTACCTGAAGAAGACTGGAGCATATAACGACCGAAACGTCGTGAATACGACAACAAATATGAGGGCAACAGTCCGAACAATGTAAATAGTGTAAATTCATTATCATTTTAAGGCCACAGAGGAACGCCATTAACAAGTGGGTGTGTTGTCTATCCGAAGACAGACCAATCGTTTGCTCTGCACGGGAACCTAAAAAAATTGATAGCCCACGCTCTGGGGGGATACGGCACACGGAAGTAGTAGTAGTTACATTACTTCAAAGAATGTGAAAGGAACTATTATGAAGGTTCTGATCTTTTTCCAACATCTCTTTTACCATTGAATGTTACATTGCTATATTGCTTTAGATTATGGTTGTGTGGGTAGGAAACGGTTATCGTCGTTCAAAATGGAATCGGCCACCAGAATCCAAATTTTGACTGTGTTTGTTATATTTATTTTAGCGCTAATGACAATTGTAACGGTAACGGTGAGATTAACCGTTTCCAAACAGAAAAAAAAAATAAGTTCGGTAGATATTGACCGAATGGTTAGAGATTTATTGCCGGTTGAAATTTATAAAATTTTCCTTTAAAATCGGATTTCAGGAAAATAGGTTTTTCAAGTCTTCTTAATTCTTGTTCTCCTATTGTTATTTCTCCGTGTTTTTTTCTCATATTCTCTCGCACTCAGTAACCCCTTGCATCTTAGTGACTTTATTGCCCTGCTTGGGATGAAAGGATTAAAAAAGAATACGAACAAGTTCAGTAACTGTTAACATTATTTCTGGTGGTTTCTTTCCTAGCATTTTGTTTAACGTAATGTGGAAAGTAAATTTTATTACTTTCTATTCTAGTTACATATGATATCCATTTTAGTTGTTGCTACTTTTGGAAGTCTTCAAGGGATATGGTTTTTGTTACTTGGCAAACTCTTTGTTTCCGTAGCGATAGTTTATAAGATCTGATGGAGGATTGTCTAGCGGATTCATTCGCTTGAATCCATTTTTCATCTTTTGATCTGAGAAAACGGTCGTATATATGTTGTGGAGTGATTTTGCAGTGGGGACTTGTATTTGTACTAAATCGGTCCTAAAATAGGTTCGAAGTACAAAACGTTAAGAACTTGATATAATAGGTATTACGCAGAGTAATCTAGTTGTAGTCGCTGATACTTTCGTATTCGACTAACTGTCGTCCGACATCGACTGACTGACTGACTGACCTTACTACTCCTACTTATTATATGTGGGAGTGTCTATTAACTATAAAATAGGTTTGGTCCACTATAACAATATAGTTAAGGCAATTTTGAGCGAGTTGGACGTCATTCATTGCATCCATATGAAAGTCTCGATCTGACGAGTGACTCGAGTTAATATTTCGGTTTTCAACTATCTAGTGGTGTTGGACAAAACTACACCTAGCTCAGTTTATCCTTAATACATTCACGAAAAATATGAACCTCACATATGGGTTAAATAGCAGGATAGTCTGAACTCTCTAGCCTTGTGTGTCAGTCGGTCTAAGAGAAGGATTGCAACGTGTTACATCAGGCGTCCCGTAATCCATTAGAAGCATCTCATGTAATGCTATTACAGCAGCAGTGATGTGTATAGGGCAAAATAACCTGACCGGCCCCATCCCACGTGAGGGTGGTTTTGAATTCAAAGTTTTCTTTTTTTGATTAAATGGTTGCCACCCCAAAGCATGAAAGTCAAGTCACCCTTGCTATTTAGACCATAAATGGATTCATACCCCTTTCTGAAGCGTATTTACACAAAAATGAGCGCAACTAACTCGGCTGTAATTCGAACTCGCCTTGCCGATTTTTCTCTCAGGGCCGTTAACCGTTGCACAAGCCGCATATCCAGAAGGATTACACTGAATTTAAAACTGTAAAGAAGGAACCTGAAAGCCACGCTACTATCTTTCTCAAGAATAGGTCACTTCGAGGATTACTCCAGACATTTGATATGGTATAAGCCAGTATAATCTGTCGCGTGTTGAGTGGAGAGTAGATGGGTGCCGCCAATTCATTCCCACTGACCTGAGAAATTCTCGAAGAACATTTATTCAACATAGAACTCGATGATCTCAAATGTCATAGATTGAAATTTAATTTCTTCTTCGTATATGTGTCGTGTTCTCTCAGGGTATAGGCGGTCATGGCTTTCCACAGATTGCTGTTCTTTGTAGCTCTAAGCAACGTTTGTATTCTTATCAACTCCCCCCACCGGTTCTTACTCTGTCATTCATTTACTCATTAGGTAGGTTATTGTTTCCCTCTGCTCCTCTTGTGTTCAATATGTCTTGTGAATGTTAAATTCTTGTTGTAGCATACCTATGGACGATAATGGATATGTCCCCATTCACATAAATGCAGTAGTAAATACTGTATGTTGGTCTGCAGTCGGAGATTCGTTTCCAACTGTGCTGGTCAAACTCTCTGCCTCCGGGCAGAGAGGATCCCCAGACGAGGCTATATCGAAGGGCAAAGTCTCGTCTCGGGAAACAGCTACTCGACCCCGTATAAGACGGGGTCTACGGGGAATTTTTGGCCGAGCCTACGGGCTCGGATATCCCACATTAAATTGGGCCATGTGCCACATTTGACCGCGTGGGGCGGTTGGTAGATATCCTGCAATAGGAGATTCGTCTCCAGCTGTGCTGGTGAAACTCTCTGCCTTCGGACAGAGAGGATCCTAAGACAAGATTATGTCGAAGGGCGAATTCTCGTCTCGGGAAACAGCTAACCGATCCCGTTTTATAGTGGGTCTCCGGGAAATTTTTGTCCGAGCCTACGGACTTGGATACCCCACATTAAATTCACCGGTGTGACATCTGATCGCGTGGGGTGGTTGGTAAATATCCTACAGTTGAAGATTCATTGTGGAATTCACTTGACTCACTTCTAGCAGTTGACTACTTCTACGCGCCGCTGGCGAACCTTATATGTGTTGTTCTTGTCCTAAGTATTATCGTTCATTACCAACCTTCATTTGATTATTCTATTCAGTATTCTTCCCTAGGTTACAACAAATCTCCAAGCTTTCTTTCCTCATTATGTTTTCTAAAAATTTAAAATGTATCTTTCTGATTTGAAATAAAAGTATCCTTTTCGTTCCCATTTCCCCTAATATCTCTTCTTTTCTCACATATTATCTTATTCTCAACATTTATCAATTGAACTACATCTCTGTCGATTCTAGTCTCATTTTCATCTGCAAGGAAATTCTCCAGGATTCACTGCCATAGAGGAGGAGAGATTTTACATGCAAATTAATTTCAACTTCTCTCTGATTAGCATTTCAATATTTTTCTTGATTGAGACATAGTGCCACAGTGAAGTAAATGCAACGATAGTGATTGTGTTATGTCCATATTTCAAGTAGCAATGGTCTTGCTTGACTACGTCATCAGAAATGCAGCTTTGTTTTGAAACAGCGATCAGTGGTGCCAATGAGAAATGCTCAGTCATTTCCATCACGCGAAATTAGTATCTCTTCTAAGTGTTTTATTATCTTTTCTTCACATACATCTGAAATGAAACGACTGGACAGACATAATTTTGCCAATTATAGAAGTAGAACAAAAACAGCTCATTTGGTTTGTCGTTTTTTTCCTTTTCAAATTGACAAAATCATCTAAGTTTTCATTGAAGATGGTCAGATGATGAACATTTAAAAGTTTCTATTTTTTATGGGTATTTTATGCATTTTATATTCAGTAGAAAAGTTTGGAAAAAAAGGTACGAGATCGATTATTTAAGAGACGATCCCAATCGTCAGAAGAATTGACTCGATTAGTCAAACAGTGGACATTTCTCATTAGTTAAGGTTCCTTGATTTACTACAAAAGTCATTAACTTTTGTTTTTTTGATGAATTGTAAAAAAGCATAATTATATTAACTACACAAACACGAATATGAATTTAAGCGAAGAAAATATTTTTCGCAGGGGAAAAAAGAGATGGGATAGAGGAGGAGGAGGAGTAGGAATAATAATAATAATAATAATAATAATAATAATAAGAAGAAGAAGAAGAAGAAGAAGAAGAAGAAGGAGAAGAAGAAGAAGAAGAAGGAGAAGAAGAAGAAGGAGAAGAAGAAGAAGAAAAAGAAATAATAATAATAATAATAATAAATAATAATAATAATAATAAGAAATAATAATAATAAGAAGAAATAATAAGATGAAGAAGAAGAAATAATAATAATAATAATAATAATAATAAATAATAATAATAATAATAATAATAATAATAAATAATAATAATAATAATAAGAATAAGAATAAGAAGAAGAAGAAGAAAAAGAAGAAAAAGAAGAAATAATAATAATAATAATAATAATAATAATAATAATAATAATAATATAAGGATACTGAAGCAAGAATAAAGCGGTAATAAAAAGGAAAAATTGAACGGAAAAAAGAAAAACTGTGGAATATAAAAATGAGAAAAAACAACAAATAAATATCGGTAAATAAGAGACAAATCTTGTGAGAGGATGAAGAAAAGTGCCTACAAAGGGGAAAGAAAGAAAGAAAGAAAGAAAGAAAGAAAGAAAGAAAGAAAGAAAGCAAACGGCACGAGTAGTAAAAGAAAGGCTGGACATTTGAGGTGGCAAGAAAAAAGAAAGAATGAAAGAAATGAAAAAGAAAAAAGAAATCAAGCAAAAGACAGCGAGAATTAAAGATAAAAAGGAAAAAAATGAAAAAGCAAGGAAACTTGAGAGAGAAAGGTGAAGAGAATGACAAAAAATAATGAAAAAAAAAAAAAGAGAGAAAATAATAGATTGTGGTTCTTTCTTTTGACATCGAAGAGGGTGAGATAAGGACGTGGTTGTTGAAGCTGAGATAAAGATGAGGATTAGAACAAAGAAAGGCGGTTTTGTCAAAGCTCGAGAAGAGAAATTAAGGGGCGCGGTTCACTAATTGACTTTGAATGGACGCTTTTTCCTCTAGAAAAGGGTTTGTTGGCGATCAAACGGATTTCTACTTCGGTCTCTGAGAGATTTTAAACTCTGCTAACTGAGAAGCCGGCCATCCTCGATCTAAAAGCAATATTCATCGACGGAATTTATCAATATACACTGCAGAAGATCAAGAGTCGATTGGAAAAAATGCCAATCCAAGTGTGGCCTATTTAACCCAACCCAGCACAATGTCAGACGTTGCAAGATCGACTAAGACATTCTGGCGAGGGACAGATTAGATTTCTTTGTGCAAATGAGTTTAATTATATGAATCATATTCGGAATGAGCGTCGAAGTTAATTTAATTTATTGCTTAATTTTCCTTAATATAAGCAACATTAAAACTGTCTAGGGTTGTCTAATTAGGAAGGTTAAACAATCAAGCAAATAATTACATTTGATTGATTTAAAACGCAATCCAGGCCATAAGACGTGCATATACGACCATTCGTAATATCTAGTTCGTTATTCGGGCGAGCTAGTTCGGAACATTCATGAGTCTATAACACCTACCATTACGCCCCTACATCAAGGTCAGAATGTCATTTGGATGGCATTATAACATAGCTGGTCAATATAAGTAATATTTACCAACCTCCCCACGAGGTAGGATGTGGCACAAGGCCGGATTTAATGTGGAGCAATTCGAGCCCATAGGCTCGGCCAAAAATTCCCCATAGACATCGCATAAACGGGGTCGGGTCTGTTTACGACCCCGGACGAGTCAGAGGGTTCGAACAACAGGTCAGAGCTGAGCACGCGGCCAACTCCAGTTGCCTAACTACCTGATCGTCAGGTAGCCAGTAACTGGTCAATATAGGTAGATGCTGGGCGTCATGGCTAGGTTTCCAGAGCAGTAGACCACATGCAAGTTCTTGTTTTGCTCGTCAGTATTCTGAAAAGCACATTTTGCGTTCACATAAGATTATAGAAATATCAGGGTCCATAGAGCTGTGATTTAGTTGGATGTTGTCTCCAAGTGATGTTAAGTATAGCTCTCAACATCCGAGTGTTGGTCCCATCAAGCTTAGACTCCAGGGATTAAGTTAATTATATGTCTCAGAAACTCCAGTTGCTTCTTCCTGGTGTTAAGTATAAGCCTCCTCCTTTTTTGCAACCTCTTTAAGACCTCATCGTTGCTCACACGCTCGGTCCGTGATATCATCAGCACCCTTCTGTAGGACCATATCTCTGTCGCCTCGAGTTTCTTCTTCATCTTTGAGGAAATCGTTCGACATTCGCTGTCATAAAGAAGGACAGATGTCATGTAACAGCTCGGTATTCTTTTCTTCGTTACCAAAGAAATCCTCCTGTCTCGCAATACTCTGCGCCTAGAATTTCATTTTGCTATTTTTCACATCCTTTTCAGTAGAATTTATTTCGCTCCTAGATACGTAAAAGATTCATTAGATTTTATTGATTCACCTATCATAACCAATAAAATTTTACCTTATTGGTAATCATTAAGTTGTTTTGACATCATCTAATTTATTCTCGTGAGTGACTGTTTGGTAGCAAAATCTGACATCAATTAGTCTATTGCTAATATGGATGTAGTTCATCTCCTTCTCTATATAAGACAGAACCGCCATGATCATCCACGGCGCAATAGAGAAGACTGGGGTGGCTCTTCAGTCCCTTCGATTTTTGCTGGAACAGAAAACCAAGACTGAATTTATCTTCTTGGCGTCAGTCTATGAAAATGCGATTGAGATGAGCTGTATCATTCTTTTAAAATTAGCACTGCCATTAATTCTCAAAATAAATCACTAAACTTCCTCATTTTTATTTTTTATTAGGTTGGTGCAAAAATAATGTCAGTTTTTGACGTTAAAAAATACGTCAAAAACCGACATTATTTTTGCACCAACCTAATATTTTGAGATTCAACGGCGGTATCTCTTGTAAAGGGGAACGCAAGTTCGAATCTTGACGGAAGGCGCATTTTCTTTAATATTTTTTCTCGAATGTGCAGACCAATAGACGAAATAAAATACCGTTTAAAATAAACTGAACGTCTACTCAGATTCGTGTATCCACTTAAAATAATGTTTAAAGTAATAAAATATGCCGAATTAAAAAGTAAAATCCATTAATTCTTTTGCAAGATATATATATATATATATATATATATATATATATATCATAAATTGTATGGATATGAGTTTGTAACCCTATGTTTAATGCTTTTGTGATCATCAGTCAAAACTCTATGTATAATATCTTTATGTTTATACGTTATTTTTATCGATACAGATATTTAAGTCAATGCTCTTTTTATAATTTGACTTTACTAACCAGGCGCTTCCCCTGTAGCTAAATGATATAGCACGTCAGGCCAAATAACGGTTCTGTATAGGATACAGGTTCGATTCCTGTCTGAAAACACATATTTTCTCCGAAATTTCTCGGACATTCAGGCCGGCAAATGTAGTTAATACTACTTATTATAAACAGAGAATTTACTTAATTATTTGTATCTATAAAAATAACATATAAACAGAAAATACATTAAAAATAATTGTCAAACATAGTCCATTTTATTATAATTATATATATATATATACATATATATATATATATATATATATATATATATATATATATATATATATATATATATATATATGATTAAACTTTAAAACTATTTAAATCTGTGTATATAGATGAACTCACCCGTCGTTTTTTATATATAAGGGTCCAGCTGCTCGGTTTTTAGGACCGAATAGCCAGACTACCCATATATATGATTTGATTATCGGTGTGAATGCTTGTTCAAAACTTAGCCATATTTTCCAGAAGAACCAAATACAGAGATCTGGTGTATATAGTGTGGCCCAAGATCTCTAAATGACCATCCTCAGGTTTTGAATTCAGGATGCTTTTTTTAAAACTGAATATGTAGATTTTTATATATATGTGTATTTATAGTGATGGGAATGTTTTCTTTATTTCCAAACACGTGCGCACGTGTGTGTGTGTGTGTGAATATTATCCCCTCTTCTACCATTTTCTTTCTTTCTTTCTTTCTTTCTTTCTTTCTTTCTTACTTTCTTTTGTTTGTTTGTTTGTTTGTTTGTTTGTTTGTTTCTTTCTTTCTTTCTAAGACCAAACAGCGCTTTTGAAATAGCTTTTTTTTTTTATCTGACGTAATGCTAAGGAACGAAGAAACAAACAGGATTATTATTATTATTATTATTATTATTATTATTATTATTATTATTATTATTATTTTCAGTGTACCCGTGACGTCAAAAATGACTGCAATTGTTAGAAAGTTTTAATAGTGAAATGCAGTTGAAACAAAAGTATTGAAACAATGGACTGAGATTCAATAAAGCAAAGATAAAGAATTCACAATTAAAATAGAAGTCAATGGACCATTTAATTAATCCGTTTCTTTAATACTTTTTACACGCTCAATAGTATCTATGAGTCATTGATTATTCCTGGTATTATATATAAAAAAAAGGTTTGCTCAATATCTTTTCATGTTAAAACTTTTCTGCATTTAATGTAACAGTAAAATGGAAATACCCCCCCCTGATAGAAAAAGATTAGCAACAGAAGACGGCGACAACAAAGTCTATTTCAAGACAAGGTTGAAGCAAGATGATCACTTAATAGACAAAGATATCTGAGTGCCTCACATGAAAGGCTTGAACAAATACGACTTCGGTCTAAGAAAAGTAGGACTAAATAAAGTTATTGAATAATTAGACGGTTCATTTTGCTCCGGAACTAATGTTGTCTAAATTTAAATAAATAATTTATTTGTATAGATTATTAAAACGACTAAAGGAAGTAATTACTCATAAATCTACTAACTTAAGTTGATTTGAGATGGGACAGGAAATATATAAATAAATACACACTGATAATTATTATATAGTTTTATTAATATTATTATTGTTATTATTATTATTAGTAGTAATCAACATTTTTGGGGATGAATGATGATCTTGTGTAGATGTGTTGAGTCAAGTACGTTTCGAAGTATGCTTGCTGGACACAGTAGGCATATTTTTACAACGTTCGCAAAAGGGTATTTTACAGTAAATTGATTGATATGTTCTTTAACCTTCAATGGAATTTATCTAAATTCTCCAATCGCTACCGGGATGAATTTAACATTTTTTTTCATAGGCATTTTCCACAATCTGGCAATCTCCCCCTTCAATTCAAAGTAGTTGTTAATCTTTTTGCTCTTACATTGTCGTCAGCAGGTACAGCAACTATTATTTGCCATTCATTTTCAGTGTTATTGAGAACAAGTATATCTGTTCTCCGGTGTTCACAAACTTGATCAGTTTGAAAGCCATAGTCGCAGGTTGTCTTGACTGGCTTACCTTCTCTCATTACTCTCAATGGTATCAATTTCTCGGACACGTTGTAACGATAATTTTTCGCAAGAGCCAATGAAAGTGAAGGTAAAATCAGTCATCACATTTTTTGTACTATTTTTGTGTCAGAATGTTACAGCCACTTGTTACTTGTGTGGTATTCTCTTGTTTTGCCTACACATTGAATCACCTGTACTTTGATACACTTTGCAGGCTTAGGCTTTCGGATGTAAGGCGTGTTCCTGTGCAGCCAGTCTCTCTTTTCAGGTCACCTTTTCGTATGTAAGACTTGTTCCTGCGCAGCCAGTCTCTCTTTTCAGGTCACCTTTTCATATGTAAGGCATGTTCCTGCGTAGCCAGTCTCTCTTTTCAGGTAACCTTTTCGTATGTAAGGCTTGTTCTTGCGCAGTCAGTCTCTCTTTTCAGGTCACTTTTTTGTATGTAACGCTTGTTCCTGCGCAGTCACTCTCTCTTTTCAGGTCAACTTTTCGTATGTAAGGCTTGTTCCTGGGCAGTCAGTCTCTTTTTCAGATCACCGTGCTTCAGACATTCCTGGCCCTTCAATCATTATATTGCTCTTTCAAATTGTTCATTCAACCACACGTCTAGTAATTGGTCACGTTTCTCCCACGCCTTTCTCGTTTTAAATAATAATAATTATTATTGTTCTTGTTGTTATTATTTATTCTTCCTTCCTTGGATTTTTGTTGTATACACCTTTCCTTCCGGCTCGCAACCAGAGACCTTAGGTCAGAAATGCCTTCATGACATATTCCACTGATCATTTTTGTAACACCAGTAAAATCACACACATTTTGCATAGGTATAGTTATTATTATTATTATTATTATTATTATTATTATTATTATTATCTAACAAACTGACTGACGTAATTTTTTTCGATATTTTTCAACACTTAACGAAGAACGCGATTTAAGAAAAGAAAAAGAAACGACTCTGTGTTTAACAATGTTTAACATGTTTTTTTTTTCAAGATATGTTTAAAGATTACATGCAAGTGTAAAATATAAAAAATTAAACTCTTTCTACAAACGTTGCATGTATTGAGAAAATGGTCGTGTTGGTAATCAAAGCGAATGTAATGCATCCATCGTCAACGGTATGCAACTCAAACGTGATTAGTTAATAAAAGCAATAAATCAAATAGTCTAGCAACCTTAAAAAAAAAAAAAAACTCCTGTCATTCTGGTCATTCCATTAGGGTGGGACGTTAGTAGCTTGCTCGTGCAACTATGTTGACGTATTTTAAGGGCTGAGAGGTCTGTGGATTCTGGACATTCAGAATTTGAATCCTTAGATGTTCGTCGAAATATTATTAATATTATTAGTAGTGGTTTGTTTTTCTCCTCTGCTTTAAGCCATAGTTATTACGATAAGAATAAGGTAGTGATGACCATCTGAATTTGAAGAAAAATAGATTTCATAATTATATTTGTCTTTGTTTCATGTAATAAAGCGGAAGGCAACCTAATAAGAATTCAGATATCCAAAGAATTTTCTTATCTCTTACCAAAGTTTCATCAAAGATTAATACCTTAGGTATTAGAGAAGATATCTCAGGATTTTCAGCACTTATATATATATATATATATATATATATATATATATATTATATTGTGGAAATACAATTAGTCGGGTGAATAAACTATTAAAATTTTAAATATTTCTTTATGTCCTAGATAAATATGTTTATTACAATAATAGTTATATTTAGTCCTGAAATTATTTACTTAAAAAATTAAACATTTAAGTTAATAACAAAATTTTTTTTCAGACATCGAATTTTCTATCAAACATTGTAAACTATCTTTTACATAATTTTGTTAAAACAAAATTATAACAACTCCATCTCTCTTTCCCCCTCCCCCTATCTCTCTCTTTACCATAAGACTCACTTGTATACATTTTCTACAATTCATTTCCGTTTTATTAACCATTTAAAGAGGTCAAGGTTCTGTCACTCCTCCTACTCCAATATAAAACATACTTAAGAGAGATATCAAATTAACCCCTCCCTATACTTTATATTGTCTGTTTAACTACCACTCTCAACCCCCTCTATTAAATTACAAAAATTACACTACCCACCAATTTCTAATCCCATTTTTCCTCTCAATTCGTTGTTGGAAATTTTACCTGATGATCCTGAATCCTTAAAAAAGGATTTAGGTGAAATAAATTATCGTAATGGTACCTTAAAGTGGTTTGTTTTTCATTACATATATATATATATATATATATATATATATATATATATATATATATATATATATATATATATGAAATAGACTTAAAAGGAGATCTAATGGAGAGTCAATGTAAAAGATACACACACGCATCATGTCGGATTTTATGCGTTAAAAAGTTTCAAGAAATGAAAAATACTTGGAAAATAGTCAAAATAAGTGGGAGAGCGTAAATAATTGCATTAAGATATTTCAGTGTTTATTAACATCGTCTTCATTGTAATAGAATGACGGTTGAATCATCTTTTATTCAATGTGCTATGTCCCTTTGGGATAATGGCGATCATGGATTTCTACAATTTCCTGTCCTTTGTAGCTCTTAATTGTCTTTTTGCCATTTATTTTAAACCCTGCCTCGCCACTAAATCCAAGCTCGCTAGGTTTTCTTATGTGTTGTTTTCCTCTATTCCTCTCGCCTTCAATCTTTCCTGTGAGCATCAAATTTTCCAAGCCCTCTTTCTTCATTATGTTCCTTAGAAATTTCAAATGTCTCTTCCTGATTTGATATAAATTTCCTTTCCATTTTCTCAAAAACTTCGGCATTTTTCACATGTTCAGTCCATGTTATTCTCAACATTCTTATGTTGAACCATATTTCTGTTGTTTCAAGTCTCTTCTTCATCTTTGAGGAGATTGTCCAGCATTCACTGACATATAGTAGAACTTGTATTACATAACATTTCAGTTCTCTTTTCTTTGTTTTTAATGAAACAATCCTCTTTCTTAATACTTAGCTTGTGGAAGACATCTTTAGCTATTCCAATGCGTCTTCGGTTTTCAGTATCGCCCTTTCCGCGCTCTGTTAAAAAAACAAAACAAAAAACCTTCCTAGTTATTTAAATTGTTTGATTTACTTATTTTTACTTGTTTGATTTTGGGCATTCCAATTTGTATATCGCGCTGTTTCTTTTACTAAAAACCATGCATTCTGTTTGTTTGTTTGTTTGTTTGGGTTTTATGGCATATCAACCACTGTGGGTTATTTAATGCCAAATCCAGTTTATATGAATTTTAAATGCCTATTTTGTATAGAATAAAAAACGTATAGCTGGCAACATTATTGTTTCAAAAAAAAACAAAAACGTATAGCTGGCAACATTATTGTTTCAAAAACTTAGAGCTGGCAACATTATTGTTTCAAAAACTTAGAGCTGGCAACATTATTCCTCCGAAAACACCATCTGAGACCCTGCTGTTGGATGCAGCTTATCGCCATACACAGGACGCGGATGTAGTCCACCGTCATACCCAGGACGCGGATGTAGTTTACCATCATACCCAGGACGCGGATGTAGTTTACCGTCATACCCAGGACGCGGATGTAGTTTACCATCATACCCAGGACGCGGATGTAGTTTACCGTCATACCCAGGACGCGGATGTAGTTTACCATCATACCCAGGACGCGGATGTAGTTTACCGTCATACCCAGGACGTCATGCATTCTGTTTTCTTGCAATTAAGGTTTAATCCTTTCATGCTTTCCTTTGCTACATTCTGTAGAAGTTCTTGTAGTTTCCTTTCTGTGTCTGCTACCAACATTGTTTCCTCCGAATTGTTAAGATTGTAGCTGTCAATAATGAATTCTGATCGGAATTTTAATTCATTCTGAATCGCCTCATTGTATAGGTTGATTAAATCCGGTAAGAAGACCCATCTTTGTCTTACCACACTTTCTATTTTTTGTATATTTACTGAACTCATTTCTTTGTCCGTATTCAGGCGGTTTGCGCCCAGTATAAGTTCTGGATTATTCTAATATTCTTCCCAAATATGTTAAGGGTACCTACAAGTTCCAATTCTTTGTGATGTACTTTCTTTATAACTGAATAAAAATTAGAAATTATATTAAGTTGGCTATAAGCCTATCGTTTATGCTGTAAAGGTTAACCTCAAAAGTTCTAAACTAAAATACACTGCCACTAAAAAAATAATAATCTGAAACTATTATTTAATACATATTTTAATAAATATTTCCACCGTGCTACTTATTTTGAATTCAAATTGAAAAAAATGCCATATGCAAGCAATATTTCTGTAAATAGAATTTGGTTCTATATTCACCGTATCTGTATAGAAAGAATTTATATCTGCTGTATCAAAATTCAGAAAACTTACAACGTTCGTAATAATAAGCATTGCAGTTGTCTGCTATTTCATGTTATTATAATTTAGTCGAACAGAGCCGAAAAGCAAAACAGTGGAATTATCTAAATTAGTGGAATTATCTAAATTAGTCAAAATAAGCTATTTAATTAGAACTTCTTAGAACTGTGCCGTATTATTTAAACAAAAACAAACAGAAAATTATTCAAATAATTCTATCATGGTCAGCTCTATGTAGCTATGTCCAAAGCAGGAAATTCAAGAAGTCTTAGCATAATGAGAAAACAGAAAGTTATAAAATAGATGTTGTTTATGCGGAAATTCTATAGAGTTAAGAGTACTCCTATGACAACTATTCACTGTTTGCAGAACGAGTATTCGGTTAATAAAAAATGTATATATATATATGTAAATATATATATATATATATATATATATATATATATATATATATATCTTCAATAGCCGCATTAGTTTTTCACTATTTCTGCCTACAGCATATTACGCAATAACATTAGATAGTTCTATCAAACATAGCTCGGCTGTTTTCTTGTTGTCGTATGTAACACAGCATTACGATGTTATAAGTATGATCCTCTGATCGTCGCTGTCATAGTGGGGTGTTCCTTATCCTCTCTCCTGACAGCGTAGTGATGGTCTGAAGATGACCCTCTCCTCGGGTTTGAAAATGTTTCCTTTGGCAATTTTATGTTAGTTTCTCGAGTTGATATTTTCTCGATAATTCCATTTGCGTTTCGGCTGTTTGTTGGCTTCCTGCCTCGAGTTCTGGTCTTTTGGCGGGATCCATTTTCTGATGTCTTAGGTTGCGTCCGGGATCGACTTATCCTAGTAACACGCCACTAAACATAACCCACATATCAGGCTGGAATAAAAATATCCTTCAATAAAATGTACAACACTATTGAGAACTCTAACGAGAAGATTTATTGAATATAAAGAAAAAAAAAACTGGTTGAAAAACATGTCTTTGTTAGCTACTGCAAAACTAAGGTTGATTTGGGAACCCTCGCAAACGCTAAAGTACTAACCAGTTAGTCGACTCTTTTTAAATTCTTCAAAGTAATAACTAGCCAGAAGAGCAGTGATCCAGAGGAGGTCTACTAAGAACATGAAATAGCAGACAACAGCAATGCTTATTATTAAGAACGTTGTTACCCTTGGACAGCTTCCGTGCTGCCTTAGGACAACTAACCTTCATTATGTATGTACCGTGTCTCTCACAGCTCTTGTCATTTGTAATTCTCATCAATTTATGCTCCGTTACAATCTCTTACGGTCCCTACATTGCCATTCTTTTACATAAGCACGTTAGTTATGTTATTCTCGTTTTTCTCCTGATTCACTTAACCTCACTCAGTATATCCCGTGAGTTTTAAATTCTCAATAACCTCTTTTCACAGGGTCCCAGATATTTCAATCGTCTCATTATGAATATTTCAGAGTCCATTCCGTTCCTATTTTTCTTAAAACATCATCGTTGCCCACCCACGTGTCATCTCCATGGCATTCTCAGCATCCTTCTGTAGGATCACATCGCAGTAGCTTCAAGTCTTATCTTTATCTGTGAGGAAATTGTCCAGAATTCACTACTCTGTAGGGGATAAATATTACATAGCATTTCAGAAATCTTTTTTTTGTTTCTAACGAAAATTTACTATCTCTTAATTCTTTGTTTGGCTTCTGGAAGGCAATTTTCCCTGTTGCTATGCGCCTTCCGATCTCGGCTTCAGATTTTTCGTCATCACTACTCAGTAAATATTCGGGACCTTCTCGATTCTGATGTCTCGAAATCGTTGCGCACATATTGAAGTACCCCTCTTGCTGATAACCAGATTGATATAATGGAATATGCATACAACTGAGTTCCTCATCACTGGAATATGATTGGCTGGTGTCAGTCATAAATACAGACGGGCGTGTAGGTACGACAGAGTTTAAGTCTATGACGACGCCCATTGTACTACGCCATTGGCTATCTTATTGGTCTACACCTATTACCTGCGACTACGACGAGTACCAGACGATTACTGCTGCCGTGTACTACTTGGTTGCAGTATCCAAACCCACTTAGCTACTTCGATCAAATATATCCCTTTCCAGGACATATCACAGATATTATGTTTTCTTACAATTTATAGTTAGTCCTTTCTTCTCGCTTTCCTTTGATACATTGTCTAGGAGATTTATAGCTTCCTTTTTGAGTCTGCCACCAAAACAATATCACTTCGGTTCGAAATTATATGAACGTTACTTGGATCAATAAACGCCTGAAGAAGATCAGACGGCACAGTGATCGAAAGGTTGTGATAATAAAAACGATGAAGACATTAGTCAGAATGTAAACAGCGGACTTTGTTTCAGATTTAAGAAAATCTTTTTTATCCGACTATACAACAATTTGCTCTTATGTAAACTTCATGTCTTTTCTTGATTTTGAATTTTGATCAAATAAATGATATTAAGTCACATGTGAAGAGATCAGACAATGAGAACAACAACGACATGCGATTCAATAAAGTTGGTGAATTAAAATATTTTTATGGGCGAATAAGAAATGAATCATGGATCTTTTGATCATCTTAAAACATTTTTTTTTGAAAAACAAAAGGTTTAGACAACGTTTCAAAAGATCAATCAGTTGATAGGTTTTCAAAGAAAACTGTTGCAACAGACTGGAATTCCGTTCTCGTAAAATTCTTGGAAAAAAATCTAAAGTAAAAGAAGCCCTTCTGAATGACGACAAGAGCAAAAGATATAGTAATGGAGAAGCCAATATAAGAAAAAAAAATCAATAATGTATTAATATTAAAGGTCTTTTGAACTAGTTCAATTGAAATCAGACAATAGCTTAAGAGAAGAATAGGAAACCACGAAAAACATTTCTTTTTCCTCAATGTTCTCATATTCTCGCAACTCAATTCCTTTCTTAAATTTTCTAACGAATTAAGTCTCCAGTATCTTGTTACCGAGTCAGGCGTCTATCCAATCTAAGCACATTTTCTTTTCCACTCGATTTTGTAAGGCTTTCCATAATCGACTGCTTTTAATCTCTGAGATGACAACAGTGAAAAAAAAAAAAGATAACAAAATAAAAAAATAAAAATAGTTTTTTTATTTGTCCGGTTTTACAAATCGGAACCTGAAAGGAAAATTATATGAACAAGAGAATATATAACAATAGCAACAGCATTTCTGTTGATACTGATAATGATTTTGGCCAAGAAAAAAATAATGATGATCAAATAAATATCAGTAGACACATTAAATTGCATGAGAAAAATCCACTCAGTATTAAATTCTATCATTATTTTACGAACCGTAGAAAAGGGGAAAAGAAATGGAGATTAACAATTATTGTAAAAGACGATATCTTTAATAATAATAATAATAATAATAATAATAATAATAATAATAATACTGACAGACAGACAGACAGACAGACAGGAAGATCGAAGCTAATAAGCCGGACATAATTGTCAATAACGGAAAAGAAAAAAAACTTGCCTACTAATTGATATTGCTTACCCTACTGACTGTAACATAACAACCAAGAAATTTGAAAAACTAACGAAGGATAAAAACCTGGAAATCGAAATAGAAAAAAAAAATGTGGAAATTGAAAACAAGAATAGTACCATTAATAGTAGGCGCGATTCGAATGATAAAAAAGGAATCCCTAGAAATCCCAGCTTAAGAAAAATGCAAAAAGAAAAATGTTTTGATAAGTACAACTTAAAAAAAATCAAAATACAAGGACCTTGAAATTGAAAGCTCCAAAATGTGGCACATGAAGACATAAAAATTTCCAGTTGGAGTTGGAGCCCTCAGATTGATTGGAAAATGTTCCGATAGACTCATTGGAGGGATTCCTGGTAGCTCATGCCTTATTTGTATTAGAAATACAAAGAGTTGTACCCACAAGTACAGCTCATAACTTACGAAGGGCAATATCTATGTCAAATATATGTGATCTTATATTTATTTTATTTTTTTTTCTAAAAAAATGCAGAGTGGAAAATGTCATGATGCGATTCCTGAGACCAGATATAGACCAGATATCAAAGGGAATAATAATAATAATAATAATAATAATAATAATAATAATAATAATAATAAGTGCACTGATACTATAACTCTCATGGCTTTTGATCTTAATTGTTTGGAAGTATTAACATCTACATGTTTTGTCTTGATGAATTAAGACGGGCCACATCAAATATCTCGATTATGCTTGTCAGTTTCCTGTCCACAATGGGGCTGACGCACAGTACATCTTTCTTCATGTGTGGGTGAATTGGACGTGTATCATGGCTGAATGTCGAAAGTTTTTAGATTTGAAGAATGCGGTAGCCAATACGACTTGGGAGTCACACCTTGATACTTTAGACCCGACTCTTAATTGCAAACCGTCAGAGCGGATTGCGTTATCTGACCTGAATGTATTTCTGACTGAACTCCACCTGCGAAATTTAAAATTTAGTAAGGCCGATCTTTCCAATACTGTCCAATCTGGCATACCTGTGAGAAGGATGAGTTTTGTCATCATTTTTAGAATTTATTTTCGAAACTGGGATGAATAATGCATAAACCACAAAGGGAAGTCTTTATTTAATATGTCAGTCTGAAGTCACAGTGTGCAGAAAAAATATAACCTGTTTTAAATTGCACAAAACTTTACTCCAAAGTTGATTTCAAGAACACATCAAAAGATTATATGCGAATCAACAGAACTGTTAGCATTATATATATATATATATATATATATATATATATATATATATATATATGAAATCATAACCGCAGTTGTTTATATTTCTGTTTCGTTCCACTACATAATATATATATATATATATATATATATATATATATATATATATATATATATATATATATATATATATTCCACCAATAACAATATTATTTAGTCGGATTTGGTTTGGTTTATTTTGTTTTACGGCATATCAACCTCAACGGGTTATTTAATGCCGACAAATTTTTTTTATTGCTGGTAATATTTTGTTTTGTCAAAAATCTGTTTCTGGTAACATTTTCCCTTCAAAATTGTATTGCTGCTAATAACTTTTTCAAAAAGTATTGCTGACAATATTTTGCCCATAGCTGGGACCTTAACAGGTGCTACCACCCCGTGTCAGAGTGGACCTGGGAACACCAGCAATTAAAAGGTGGTTCCACGCTCCTCAAAACCTCCTGATCAGAGGCTTTGCTGCTGGACGTAGTTTATCGTCTTACCCAGGACGCGGATGCAGTTTAACGTCTTACCCAGGACGAATTATTTAGTCTGAAGAAGTCATTTTGAGGAAAGAAACGCGTTGCATATAATTTTTCTCAATTTTCTCAGTCAGTTATCCACCATTATTCTGATACATAGATTTTTCATATGACATTCATATATATATATATATATATATATATATATATATATATATATATATATATATATATATATAATTATTATTATTATTGTAGGTACACGTGTTTGAGTAGACACCGACGCGCTGTAATTTATTTATGGTAAACTGTGTGAATTATGTCTACAGGCCTGCGCATTCGAGAGAATGAAAATAATATGTTCTCCAGCAGGATTTGAACCCGCCTCTCGCTTTGAAGGAGAGACCAGTTGAATATACAGGCCAGTAGACATAATTCAAACTTTTTAAAATATATACATAAATAACAACAAGGAGTGTGTCATCAAACACATATATTTCCCAAAATAATGTTTGGAGCCACAAGAAAAATAAAATAATAAATACATTAATTCTTTATATATAGCTCTATTAGAATCCATTTAAACACACACACACCAAATTACCAGACTCCATCCGAAGCATACTAGTGGCAAATCCAAACACAATGACCCCCAACTACTCGTAAAAAAGATTAAAAATAATGATAGCCTTAATAATAAAAAAAAGAAAAAGCCAACACTTCATAATATTAACTACGTACACGGCCACAATGTTCGGTAAAATAAAACATCTCTATAACACTAAAAACACAGCCCACACACCCAATTAAATTGAAAAATAAAATCATCCTTGATAATGGCTAAAAGTATAGTCAAAAGCGCTTGGAATTATGAAACATTTTCTACGCACTCTGTGTCCCAAAAAAGAAAACACTTGTTCGAATACAAGAAAAATTAAATAAAAGGCTTAATCATAGTACCTTTTCTGTCGACTTTAATGAAACACACACACACACACACACACACACACACACACACACACACACATATATATATATATATATATATATATATATATATATATATGTGTGTGTGTGTGTCTGTGTGTGTATGTGTGAATTATGTTCAGGTACAGGGTATTTGTAAAGAGACAAAATGAATAAAAATACAAGAGGAAAAATATTCTTAGCCGACGCCTTTTGTCCTCTGTGAGACTTTATCAAGGCAACTCTAAGGATTTATTTTGTTATACGTATTTATATACAGGAGCAAGTATGTCATTTTTTTGTCAAGGCTTTTAAATTTGAGAACGTTCAACGACCTGATGAAGACTCATGAACGTTCTCAAATTTAAAAAGCCTTGACAAACCAATGACATCTTTGCTCTTGTATATAAACCCGTGCAACAAAAAATCTTTACGCGTCGGCTCAGAATAGTTTTTCTTGTTGCCTTTAATATATATATATATATATATATATATATATATATATATATATATATATATATATATATATATATATATATATATGTAGTTATTAAGACTATTCAGCTGTAGCTAATGTTCTAATTCCGGATTCCATTATAAAGATTTCTGACAATTTTCGGCCATTATTTAAAATTGAGTCTCAAAGTTGTTGAAAGGAAACTGAATGTGCTGTAGACGTGTTCTTCTTCTGTGTGCCGTGTCCGTTCAGGACATTGGCTGTGAAATAACGCGTCATGAGACATACAATTCTATATTTGTCTTTTTAACAGTGTTAGTCGATAAAAGGATACAATTAGACACAAGCAGAATTCGAAACTAATTCGCCAGTTCCATTTCTTTGTTTTCTCTTCATGACACCCATACACCCTTTCCGCAATCTAATACTTAAAAGATCTCTGTAAATGTTTAATATTAGTGATGAAAATAATAACCTAACGTCATAACGTCATAAATCAACTATAGCCATTGTTGGAAGCCACGTGGTGATATCTTTCTTAGTATCCCCCAGTTTTACTTTCGTTGAGTGTGTACTTGTTTGATAATATCGTCGCAGAGGGAGAAAGCGATAAATTTTATGTTATGTCCCTTGAAAACATTATTTTTTCAGACCAGATCATTATGGAAACTGCATGTTCGAATTCTGAAGCTTATGACACACTAATAGAAAGAACCTGTCTTTCTTAATGGCAACGTCGCCAACATAGTTTCTATTTAAAAAACAATCATCACACCAGAACAACTTCTAAAGAAATAAGATATTGTTTCATTTTCATAAATAAACGATTTTCTTAGAGTAGAAGTCCTACCAGGATTCATATTTGGCGACCACAATCTTAACAACATAAGATATGCAGATGACACAGTGTTGATGGCAGACTCAGAATGGAAAATGCAGAAACTTCTACAGAAGCTAGTAAAGGGAAGCGAGTATAAAGGACAAAACAGCAACTATAAGAAGACGTGGCTGTATGGTTGTCAGCAAAAACAAAAAAAAAAGATACTCCAAAATACAAATTATAAATTAGAGATAACAAAATATATACAAAGTGAAAAAAATTTAAATATTCAAGAGGGCGGAAAATGCGACGACGAAATCCGAAGGTGCATTATTGTAGCGAAAGATACTTTTAAAAAGCTAAGCAAAATATTAAGGAACAAACTCTTATGCAGCGTCACATGTGGCTACAAAGTCCAATATGTGAGTGGCAGACACGGCTACAGATGTTGCATGTTCCGACGAACACGAAATCGGCGAGCCGTGTGCGAGTTCGCTACATTTAGTTTCGCGGTTTTGGGAAAAGTATGAATCTCACATTATCTTTGAATGCTATATTTGAGTTTTCTATTTGAGTCTTCCATTATATTTGAGTTTTCTATTTGAGTCTTCCATTATATTTGAGTCTTCGATTATTGTCGTTTCTTCCATTTGTGCATTCTATTTGAGTCTCCCATTATATTTAAGTTCTCCATTATTGAGTCTTCCTTGGATTTAAAATGACGTTGCTCAAATGGGGGTGCCCCCCAACGTTGTTTATATTCCTCCTCGTTTTCTTGTTTTCCCTTTGATGAACCAAGTTGGAATAATATGCAAGTACTGCAGATTGACTGCTACCATTGAAGGCGGTGTTGAGTACTGTTTTTTCAGGTGGCAGTGTTGATATTAAACGGCATGAGGTTTGGTTTACAAACGTTGTTAAATCGAAGTTGTGGGCGTCTAATTGTTCTCCTTCAGTTTGAAAGATTTGCCTGGAGAATATCTTTCTGAATTCCTCCACCATTCATCCTCCGGACATGGTCCAATCAGCGTAGACATCGGTGCCTCAGAAGGAGAGTAGAAGGTGGCAAGCTGTCATCTTTCAAGGACCGAGAAAATTCTAAATACGTTCATTGGCTTTTAAAAGAACCAGAGTAAAAATTTAACTCTGCCATCCCACAAAACTTCAATAAAATGGATAAATAGCCGAATGCATTTTTTTTTAGCAAAATGAAATAACTCCAATACAAATTGAAAGGAGATTCTTCTAATGAAATGTTTTAAGATCGAGACGCGGGATGTGCGGCTGGCTTAATGGTTAGCAGCGCGGAACACGAAATCGGCGAGCCGTGTGTGAGTTCGCTACATTCAGTTTCGTGGTTTTGGGAAAAGTATGAATCCATTTCTTCTTATCCCAGATATGGACTAATTAGTAAAGAAAACTGGCCTCTTCTACCTTGGTTGGCAGCCAACCTAGGAGATGGGAAACTCTGAATTTAAAACAGGTTTGGCATGGGACTAGCAACTCTATCCTATGAAAACTTGCTAAGAAAAACTACAGCAGCCCATATTCCACAGTTGGAGTTGACAGAACGAGAAAGAGAGCGACAGATAAAGAGATAGATAGATAGATAGATAGAGAGAGAGAGAGAGAGAGAGAGAGAGAGAGAGAGAGAGAGAGAGAGAGAGAGAGATGATCGAGCCTTGAAGTATTTTTTTTAAGTACAGCATTTATCAGATCAAACAAGTTACAAGAACAAAAAAGTTCACTTGGAAGTGATATTTGAGTTTTCCATTATCATAATATTACATTATTTTTGAATTTCACATTATCTTTGAATGCTATATTTGAGTTTTCTATTTGAGTCTTCCATTATATTTGAGTTTTCTATTTGAGTCTTCCATTATATTTGAGTCTTCGATTATTGTCGTTTCTTCCATTTGTGCATTCTATTTGAGTCCCCCATTATATTTGAGTCCTCCATTATATTTAAGTCTTCTATTATTGAGTCTTCCATTTGAGTCTCTGATTAAATCTGAGCCTTCCAAATGAGCCTCCCATTATATCCGAGTCTTCCATTTGAGTCTTCCATTATATTTGATACTTCTATTATTGCTCTGTCTTCTATTTGAATCTCCCATTATATTTGAGTCTTCTGTTATTATTGTCTTGTATATAAGTGTTATGTAGTGTACGAAAGGTTTTTTCTTCCTCCGTATGAGTTCGAATCCCTCGTCGCCAAAGTTGTTATGTAGTGATTTCACAGTGGAGGCTTGTATTTGTACTAAGTCGGTTCTAAAATAGGTTCGACGTACAAATCGTTAGGGACTTGATATGATAGGTAATGACGCAGTAATCCAGATGTGGTGGCTGATACTTTAATATCCGACTAACGGTCGTCTGACATCGACTGACTGACCAACTCGCTGCGTGACTGCTAATACTACCCCTACTTATTATAGGTGGGAGAGTCTATTAACTATAGAATAGGGGTGTTCCACTATAACAATAAGCCTTCTATTATCTGAGTCTTTCATTTGAGTCTCCCATTATATCTGAGTTTTCCTTTTGAATCTTCCATTATATTTGAGACTTCTATTATTGCTGTGTCCTCCATTTTGGTTTCCCATTATATTTGAGTTTTCCATTTTCCTTGAGCTTTCCGTTTGAGTCTCTCATTATATTCGAGTCTTCTATTATCATCGTTTCCATTATCATTGCCACATCATAAGAAATTTGAACATTTCAATATCATTTCATATGTTTGCCACGATAAAAAAAGTGTTATTTTCTTTCTCACAGTTTGCTTTTAATTTACTGTTAGTCCATCCAAAGCAAGGCCTAAGTGTCCCTCAAAGTAGAATTAACTAACATTTTTGTAAGGGAGGGGTAGGAGCAAGTAAGAAATTTAAATTATGATGACGTGTAGGCTAGATATCGGTTGACCCTGGACTTAGAAACCAAAATTATAGTTTTCGGGGAAGCATCCCCTCAGCAGTTTGTTCCACAAAGAAATAAGTGAATCAAAAATATTTTTTTATATCAGATTATTTGTTTTTTGAGATTATTTAAAAGCTAAGTTATTATCTACGGATATTAGAGCTTAGTGTTTTGATATTGTTCACCAGGTGCTATTCAGAACTTATCTTTAGAATAATTTAATCGATCGATTTCGTCCCAAACTCTTATTATCGACAAAGTATTCGATGAATTGCAAAGCGTCTAAAATAAATTGGCAGTAGAGCTTTTGGCGAGGGTCGAAAAACTGCAACTGATTCTAGATTATCGGTGAGGATCATGAAATGGTTCAGAAACAGGCAAACGAAAATCGAACTGGAATTTAGTTTTGGGTCAGGAATTAAGAAAATATATTATAGTGCCAATATGTCAAAAACATATCTGACAGGGGACGTTTGATATAAGTTCATTTTGTGATAACATGAACATCACAGAAATGATTCCTCAGAGGATAAATAAACGACCGAGAGAAAATAATCAGCTATAGTTTATAGAGGAATATATATATATATATATATATATATATATATATATACACACACACACACACACACACACACACACATATATATATATATATATATATATATGTATATATATATATATATATATATGCACGTGTTTGCATGTGATGAGTTATTTTATGATCGAGGCGATTGCCAGGATATTGTGGACTCTTACTGACTTCTCAAAAAAGGCTATCTTAGCGATGACCATCACCTAATTCAGAGAAAGCCTTAGCAGTGCATGTCTCCATTTTAGTGACAATCTTAGCAATTCTTTACTCATTCTGGTAAAAATTTTTGTTTTAGTGCGGTAGTACTGAGTTATTTTCTCCTTTTGACAGGAAAGAATCCGAAGCTAGTCTAAAGTCACTTGCCATAGTTAAATGTAATTGGCAGAAATGTCCAACAAACAGAATTGACAAATTTTGCAATAAACCATGACAAAAGAAGAAAAAGAAGAGGGCAAAAATTATTTTAAGCAAACGATATATGCAAGACAAAAGTAGGCAAAGTAAGAATGGTGTTAATACACAAATCATTTCTATGCCGATTGAAATCAACACACAAACACAAATATATATATATATATATATACACACACACACACACACACACATATATATATATATATATATATATATATATCACTAAAAAGGGGTTATCAATCGCAAATTTTTTCACCAAAAAGAGACAGGCATTGCTAAGATCGTCACTGAAACGGAGTCACGCACTACTAAGGCTTTCTTTAGATGAGGTGATATAGCTGATAGTCATCGCTAAGATAGCCTTTATATATATATATATATATATATATATATATATATATATATATATATAGATAGATAGATAGATAGATAGATATTCCTCTATAACCTATAGCTGATGATATTCTCTAGATCGTTTATATATATATATATGTGTGTGTGGGGGGTGCTCGTTGAAAATTTATCGGCCCAAGAATTGATTCTAAAATACAATCTCATATTTGATAATTTGGCCAGATTTCGTTGGAAATTAATCCGGCCGAGAACCTCAACATCCCTTACATACATACATACATACATACATACATATATATGTGTGTGTTTCTGTGGTATGCGTGTATTTTAAATTCTGTACATATTTTATTGAGATCATACTAAACGTAAAAACTAAATATCGTCAACTAGTTTATACTTTCAGCAATTAAAATTGTTAATTTTACTTACATTTGATAGCCGTTGTATGTAATTTTTAACGAAATTTATTCCCAAGTTTGTATCAGGATCTTTGATAAGGTTTTTTTCATAAACAGTTCCAATGATTTACATTTTGCATTCTAATTTTGAGATTTTTTAAAGAGTAAAAAATTTCATACACCTTAGATTTTACAACCAAGTTTAGAATAGACAAATTGGCCCAAAAGTTTTGTCACATCCAACCGCCAACGTTTTTTGTAACAGTAAAATTTTGAGAAGAAATTACAATATTTATTGGAAACACGCATTAGATGAATTGAAGAAGTATATAAAAATGAAAAAAAAAAAAGAGCGTGTGAAAAAGGATGCGTCTTTTTACTGGATTTATTTAACCTTTACTGCGAGGTGATATTATATACTGTTTCACGCTCTTTCTTTTGTAGCGTTGTGCTTATTAAATAACATCGGATGTAACTGTTTACCGAAGTATCAGCGATGAAGAATTCTTCTTAGAGAATCACGGCTTTTATCCATTAAGAGTTGCATTTTCGTAGGCCAAGAGAAGAAGTTTCTTAGTCCCAACTCTGTCAGAATGAAATCCTGGTTTTCTGAATAGCTCCGATCTTAAGGCACTTCTCTCAATTATCCAGATTTAGATAATTAAAAGAACGTCATCCTCGTGAATATTTCACGCCCGCTGGATATACTCATAAGAACATCACACCTGCTTCCTAATTATCGCCTTCGGTGGAGTTATTTTAATCACAATCGCATTTATGAATGCTTTAAAATGTTATTAACGGATAATCAAAAATTCATTTATATCAATGCGTATTAGTGAATGCTATTTACTGACAGATATGCACACACTCTGATCTTTACTAAGCTTACTCATGCCGCACTTTGGTAAATGGGTCTATGACGATATTTAATGCGCCAATCTTCTCTCTAAGAAAAGCCTTCCTACTGAGAACATCGACATTCTTACTTTTGCAAGAGGTCGAACTCTGGCTCAGTTGAACCTATAAACAGGGCATATATGTGTGTACAGGGTGGGACAGAGATAATAGTTACTAATAAAAAGGAACAGGAAACATACTTATTAAAAAAGTGTTATACACTTAAATGAATAAAATACTTAGCAGATTGTACAAATTATATTATAAATTATACTTAGCAGATTATATAAATTATATTATAAATTATACTTAGAAGATTCTATGAATTATATTATAAATTATACTTAGCAGAGTCTATAAATTATATTATAAATTATACTTAGCAGATTCTATGAATTATATTATAAATTATACTTAGCAGAGTCTATAAATTATATTATAAATTATATTTAGCAGATTGTATGAATTATATTATAAATTATACTTAGCAGATTCTATGAATTATATTATAAATTATACTTAGCAGATTCTATAAATTATATTATAAATTATACTGAGCAGATTATATAAATTATATTATAAATTATACTGAGCAGATTATATAAATTATATTATAAATTATACTTAGCAGATTATATAAATTATATTATAAATTATACTGAGCAGATTATATAAATTATATTATAAATTATACTTAGTAGATTGAATGTGCATCTGTATTTTATAAATTATGTAAATACGTTTGATAAGGTAAATCACAGAGAACTTCTGGAACTTCCAGGCAATCTTGATATATTTGAAAAGGGTATATTGGCACCATTCCGACTGTATACCGATAGAAAATGAATTCAGTAAACATACAAGAGTAGAAAGGGTTGCAAGACAAAGATTTCTTTTCTCACCGCCCTTATTTACTCTCTACATTGAGGCGATTTAGAGAGAATTAGAAGGTATGTCCAAGACTAATTACTGGAGGCCACAATCTTAACGACATACCATATACGGATGACATAGTGCTGATAGCAAATACAAAGGAAATTACAAGAATTCCTAAAGAAGGGAGTGAGAGAAAATGAGAAGAAAGGACAAAACCTCAATTGCAAGAAAACAGAATTCATAGTTGTTAGGCAAAGGAAGAGCCCCACATAAAACTTACAAACTGGAGATACAAAAATCAAACAAGTACAATAATTTCATAATATAGGCAGTGTTTTAACAGAATGGCAGAGCGCTACACTGAAATACAAAGACGCTTTGGGATAGGGAAAGGTGCCTTCTAAAAGCTAAGCAAAATATTAACAATCAGAAAAATTTCGTTGGAAATACAGAAAAGAGTACTGAACTGTTACGTCATATCATCCCTCCTCTATGGCAGTGAATACTGGACAATATCGTTACAGATGAAGAATTATCCTGAAGCAACAGAAATATGGTTCTACAAAAGGCTGCTGAGTATACCATGGACTGAACATTGTAGTAACGAGGAAGTTTTTGAGAAAATGGAATTAAAAAGGACACATACGTAACATAAGAGGAGACAGTTGAAATTTCTAGAGTACATAATGAGGAAAGAGGGCTTGGAAAATTTGACACTCTCAGGACGTAGTGAAGGCAAGATGGACAGCGGAAAGCAACACGTAGACTATCTTATAAGCTTGGGTAAATGGATGGCGGAACAAAGTTTGGGAGCGATAAGGTTTGGGAGCGATAACAAAAAGACAAAATTTATTAAGCGTTGCAAAGAACGGTAAATTGTGGCGAACCAATGTTCGACAACGCCCCAAAGGGTCACGTCAAATAGAAGAAAGAGGTGCTTAGCCACCCAATAAATTATCGTCAGATCATATAAGAAAATAATAAATTTCTAAAATACAACAAAAAATGCGTATCTTCCGAATAGTCGCCATTTACTTCAACAACTGTTTTTATTATTTTAATCGTTCCAAATTTACCACCATAATAAAAGGCTTATTTGAAATAAAGAAATAGCTGTTAAATAAAGTTATTTTTCTTTAATATTATTAATTTTGCTATCACTTAGAGCTTTCATATTATTTTTTCCTTTTTACTCCTACATAAACCACTAAAGAGTATGGGAGGTCACAGCTCTCAACAACAGTAAGCGTTGCGACTGTGGATTGCATAGCAAGTAAGATTTTTTAAAAATCATTTCACCCCAAGCTAGGCTGAAATGCCACTAGTACGCAGGGGTTTCCAGAGAGTGAAAGTGAGAGAAAAGAATGCGTATAGGGAGGATTGAGGAAAGGACAAAAAAATGAACGGGATTCAAGAAGATAGAAGATGGCGACTGACGTTGCATTTAAAATTTTGAAGGGAAGCAAGTAAACAGAAAGTAGTTGCACAGGTGGGAAGTGCGAGAAAAGAAACTGTTGGAATAGAAGTGGCGGTTGCATTTAGCTATTTAAACAGTAAATGGGTGGGACCTAAATGCCTATCTAGTAGCACGCTTAAATTCATGTATTAGGCTGGTGCAAAAATAATGTCGGTTTTTGACGTAATTTTTAACGGCAAAAACCGACATTATTTTTGCACCAACCTAATAGGGGGCCAGTGTAAAAAGATCGTCAGTGCAGTTGCCTTTGTAGAAAAGACATTTTACGGACTATCACAAACAATGGGAAATTAGTGTGTATTACGGCGAGTCTTTCTATGGGAACTGCGTAGAAACACCTGCCGTTTCTTCTGTTCATCTGTTCACTTACAAAAATCTAATTCCGAGTTATTAAATTTGTTGTGGTGCTGAAAGAATGATTGCATTCGATCGCAGTATTTCTTTATTGTTTCACTACAGTGGGTCTTCTTAATCCCCGGCAGACCACGTGTCGCATACAACATAATACTACAGATATGTGTGTAATTCTGACCGTAAATGGGCTTCCGCCTATGAAATGAATATGTAAGTAATTCAATTTTTTTTTACTTTGGGTTCGATTTTCACAAAGCATTTAATATATTTTCAACGATAAAATGTTTATTCTCCTTAAATAATATCAATAAAGATGAATAGACACATTACTAAACAAAACGATTTGAATAAATTACTTTATTATTTTTTCTGAACTAAATGTCAAAATATAATTATCCAAGAAAAGTAAATCTAGATTTGTTCGATTCGCAACATAAGAGGGTGGGTTGAAAAGTTCATAGGCCGACCACGAAGAAATGATGCTAGAGCTGTGAAACCTTGCAAGCATTCATTTCACCTTCTCGTATTAATAACTGTATTATTTTATTTTCCAGGTAACTAACTTCTGGCCCTTTACGAAAGAATTAAAACGTAAGCAGTAGCGGCTTCTCTTGAAAATGGGCAAAATTTGGTATTGTGGTTTTATCAAATACTTGCAGAATCCAAACACAATTGAACCCAAAAACTCATCTTGGGTTATAAAACGTTCAAGGAAATCAGCTGGATATAACTCAGTGTCAGATTTTCCCGTGATGTGAGCAGCCTGTGCGCTTTTGATCAGGTGTCAGAAGCCAAGATGGACAACATCTTGAAGGGACATAGAAGAAAGGTGCAGAAAATGGTATAGCTTGTATGACGAAAATTAAAACACCCGTATCCGAGATCAGTTTTGTATTCGGAAAATACATATTATAAATTTCTTTAAATAACAAATAGGGTTAACTAACAAATAGAAACATTTGTTGTGCCAAGTTCCTTATGCAGAATATTATCAACTCTCTCAAGGGATATCTTAATAGCATTGTCTGTTTGATTTATAGTCAATCGCCTGTCATCCGTCACTATGTGGTGAACACAGTCAATGTTTTTTTTTTCTCGGCGGTGGCAGTTGCAGGACATGTCGACATTTGGTCATCTTCAAGAATGTAGGCCTTCCCCATCTAAATTCAGCTGCCCACATTTTCACTGTTGATAAAGCTGGAGCGGCTTACCCTAATGTAACAACCATTTCAGCATGAATACCCTTAGGGCTAAACCAAATGTCTGCAGGTACTTGATAACACCAGGATGTCAGATTTTGTCCAGTTTTACGAGAAGTCGTTACTAGTTACGTCTGAAGTTTTCTTTGAACTGTCAGATATCAATTTACCTGGAAAGACACGATGCATTTATTAATAAGAAGAGTTGAATTTAGGGCATGCAAGATTTCACAGCTCTAGCATCACACCTTCATAGTCATTTCAGCTCACCTTCACATAGAAAGTATCAACATTGTTGACTTCCCATTATATCTTGCTTACTACCGTTTATGTCAAAGCGAACATAAAATGAGGCTATTTGAATAATTAAGCAATTTAATTATAAATGTTCTCGACACAACAGTTGCTTATTTATAAATAAAAAAAAAAGTATCACAAAATACCAGAATGCAAATTAATGATATCAATTCTTTTTTTCTATGATAATTTTGAAAGTTAAATATGCAAATGAAGTAATTAAGCCACTACATTGGGTAACAGATAAAACAAAGCCTGGAAAAGAAAAAAAAAAACAAACTGTTCAATGTGAGTTCAGTCCGAAGTCGGGCGACCGTGTGATCGGTTGAACTCGCTGCCTTCGGGCGGGGAGGAACCCGAACGAGGCTACGTCTCTTTCGGGGAGGTAAACCGACCCTGAATCCGTTAAACCACGTTAAACCAGCCTTGTGTCACATGATGCCCTCGTGGGGGGGTGACTAAATACCGTTCAATGTTTCTAGCCAATACGCATGCACCAACTTTATGAGTTACACACACACGCACGCACTCACACACACACACATATATATATATATGTATGTATATATATATATATATAGTGAGAACACCGGGCTATACAGGGACGATGGAATTATCCTTCTACGTAACTCCAAGTCACAAAAACTTGGTCGGCTTAGGAAAGAGCTAATCAAATTCTTTAAGGATCACGGATTTGACATCACCACTGTCACCAATGCCAAGTTGATCAATTTTCTGGACTCTATGTTCGATCTATCCAGAGTGTATATAACTTATAATAAGGAACTTTATAATCATATATATATTAGTGAAGAATCTAACCACCCACCGTGTATTCTTAATAGTCTCCACAAATCTGTGAAACATAGTCTCTCCACTAACTCCAGCAGCAATGCCATCTTTGGCAAATAGAAAACCAAATACTAAAGCGTAATAATAAAGCTTTGGTAATTACGAAACCCGACAAAGGTACTGGTGTCGTCATCCTTGATCATCAGGATTATGTTAAGATGATGACAATTCTTGGGGATTCCTCTAAATTTGTCCGGTTAGGCCCAATAGATAAATTTGATTCTACATTATCTATTGAGGCCAAGTTCCAAAAAAGTCTGGTTAAGTGGGTAAAAAGTGGAAAATTTCCCACTGATATTTCAAATTTAATTAGATTCTCGGGCTCCATTCGTCCTCGTCTCTATGGCTTACCCAAAACTCATAAATTTGGTACATCATTGAAATCTATTCTATCTATGATTGGGTCTTCTCAACACGGTGTGGCTAAATGTCTTTCCACTATACGGCAACCGGTTTTAGAGCAGTATAATTCTGCTTGTATTAAAGATTCATTTGAATTCTCCCGTTTTATGCAGTGTTATTTGCCTACGGATAAATTTATGTGTTCATATGATATCGCCAGTTTATTTACTTGCGTTCCACCTATTGAGACTATCGATATATGTGCCGATGCCCTATATAGTAGTCAATTGTCTCCTCTTGTTATTCTGGAAGACGTGTTTGTTGAACTGATTTGCCACGATGTCAGTTTAGTTCAGTTTCGACGGCATCATGTACAGGCAGATTGATGGTGTTTCGATGGGTTCACCTTTGGAGCCCATCTTAGCAAATATCTTTGTTGGGTTCCATGAAGAGAGTGTACTACGAAAATCTGATAAATCTGACGTTTATTTCCGTTACGTTGATGACACCTTTTGTCTCTTCAATATCGAGATTAAAGCGGACCGATTTCTTGCGTCCCTTAACAATATACATCCCGCCTTGAAATTTACACAGGAAAAGAAGGCTGATTCATCTCTTCCCTTTCTCGATGTACTCGTCAGCAGATCTACGTCAGGTTTTATTAATGTTTACCGTAAACCGATGTTTACTGGTTTGTATATCCGTTGGGATTCTTTTTGTCTCAGGAAACGCAAAATTAATTTAATTAAGACCCTTACTCATAGGGCTCGCATGATCTGTTTGAACATCAAGTTGGATGATAAACTCAGGTTTATTACTTCTACTCTCTGCAACAATGCCTACCCATAGGGCATTGTTCAAGCAATTATTAAGAACAAAATTGCTGAATTTATCGAAGTGAAACTCGCTATAGTAAAAAGATGTCCTGTGTATCTCCGCCTTCCTTGGCAAGGTAGTATCAGCGATAGGTTTGCTAAGCAGGTTTCTATCGCAGTTCAAAATTGTTACTTTACCGCTAACACTCGTGTTGTTTTCTCTGCCAGGCCCGTTCTTCCGTCTATACGTAAGGATGTTCTCCCGCCACACCATAACAGTTCATTAATTTATTCCTTTAAATGTAATTGTGGTTCGCACTACATAGGGAGAACGACGCAAAGGCTAGATGCTAGAATAAAACAACACATTCCAGCGAAAATCCGAAACCTGAAGTACACTCCCTCAGATATTTCGACCAATACATACGAGTCTTCCATCGCAGAACAGCTTATAAATAGCCATAATTGTGTTGGAGGCTATCTATCTTTTATCTTTAAAGCCTTCTCTTTGTAAACAGGACCTTATATTAGGTCTCCAACTAATTACCATTTAAATACTTTTTTCTTCTTTCCACCAGTAAACACTATCTCCTCTTCGAAGAAACCCCAATAATATCTCCACTACATTCTTATTGTTCAATGTAGAGTCCAATAGTATAATAACAAACTCGGAGAATTCCAGCAAGATATCTTTAATCATTTCTAAGCTACAATGTCTCAATAGCTTATTGTAACAATTGGACAATTTTGCTGTTATACGTTTTGGACAATTTTGCTGTTACACCGGGTATATATAAGATTAATATAATTACCTCCGCCCCCTTCTCCTCCTTGTTGTTGCTGTTGTTGTTGTCTTTTTACCATCGCCATCCATTTACTTAAACTTGCTTGATAGGTTGTACGTTGCTTTCCCCTGTCTCTCTTAACTTCAATCTGTCCTGTGAACATCAAATTTTCTAAAACCTCTCCCCTCTTTACGTGCCTCAGAAATTTAAGCTGTCTCTTTCTGATGTTAAGTATAACTGTCCGTTTTGTCTTCATTTTCTCTAGAATTTCGTAGTCGCTCATATATTAGGTTCATGGTATTCTCAGGATCCTTCTGTAGAACGATATTTCTGTTGCTTCAAGTCTCTTATTCATCTGACAAGCGATTGGCCAACATTCGCTGCCATATACAAGGACTGATATTACATAACTGTTCAGTATTCTTTTCTTAGTTTCGATATTTTCCTGTTTCTTAATAGTTTGCTTAGCTTTTTGAAGGCATCTAAGTGGCCAAATATCAGAATAATTGGGGAAGGGATTCTTAGTCGGGTGAACAGTTTTCAGCACCACCCTCGTGTTACCTCAGCACGTGACGTTTGTCGTGTGTTTTTGTAGAACTAGAAACATTTCTGCATAATTCGATTACACTTTCAATCTCCATCTAATTTATAGACGAAAGCCAAAGCAATTTACGCTTTCCCCATGGAATACAAGACATTGACCGATCTTTAGTATTGAAAGAAGGCGGTGTCTATGTTCATTTATAAATACAGCTCTCCCTATCCAATTTGACGGTGATGAAATAAAAAAGAATATTAACTCTTTATATATGTGACACTGTCAGTTAATGTCCGAAATTGCTAGATATTTATAAACGATCATATCGACTTATAAATTTTACCGTTAATTTTTTTTTTGTTATTAAATTTTCTAGTTAATCCTATTAGTTATTTAAAGAACTTAGTTGGTAATTTATAACATGTATTTTCCGAATACAAAACTAATCTCGAACAAGAGTGTTTTCAAGTTTGACAAACAAGCTATACTAATTTCCGTCCTTTTTCTATGTACCTTTCTTCTATGTGTCTTCAAGATGTCGGCCACTATGCCGCTCCACAGTTTTACTTTCCATTCTTCTTATTTTATATGCCGTGTCCCTTCAGGACGTAGGCGATCATGGCTCTCCACTTCCTCTTACCCTTGTAGTTCTCAATTTTGTCCATTTGCTACTTCTCCCAGACCCTGTTCTGTCATTCACTTGCTTAAACCCGTTAAGTGTCACACCTTGTTTTCCCTTGTCTCTATTTCCCTCTATCCGCCCTGTGAGTATCAGATTCTCCAAACCCTTCTTTCTCATTACGTGTCCCAGAAAAGAGAAATATAATTCTAAGGATGAGTGAATGACGTAATGGTTATCGTCGTAGAAAATGGAATCGAATTCAAAGTTCATTCGAGGTTGTTGCATTCATTTCACTTACATATTCGCTCTCATCTGTTTTCCTAACAGCTAAAGTTAAAATTGTAGGATAGAGAGAAGTAAAAATCGGTTGGTGTAAGATCAGGCGGATTTGTACTCCAAATTTTAACTGCCACATATGATTAGTAGTTGGTATACCAAAAAAGGAAATGACTTATTACTCAACCTAATAATAAGTGTAGTATATTAATTTAGTTGCAATATAATAATACAGATCTAGTAGTAATATAGTAATTGCAATATAATAGTAACAGTTATTTAATTCTCTTATTGCAATATTGCAACAATGTAGTAATAGCAATATATAGAAGCAGTAATATAATAGTAATATCATAGTTATGTAATAATAGCAATATAGTAGAAAATATAGAAAATTATCAATAATATAGTAACATAGTAGTATAGTAATAGTAATATGGTACTAATATAGTAAGAGTAATTTAGCAGTAATATAGCAATATAGTAGTAATATAGTAATAATAATACAGTAATATAGTAGTAATATAATAATAATAATATAGTAATAGTTACATAGTAATAGTAATATAGTAGTGATATAGTAATAGTTATATAGTAATAGATATATAGTAATGGGAATATAGTATTAATATAGTAATTGAAATATAGTAGTAATATATTAATAGCAATATAGTAGTAATATAGTAATATAATGGCTATGTAGTAATAGGAATATATTAGTACTAGGTTGGTGCAAAAATAATGTCGGTTTTTGACGTTAAAAAATAAGTCAGAAACCGACATTATTTTTACACCAACCTAATAGTAACATAGTAGCAATAAGGTAAGAACAATATAGTAGTAATATAGTAGTAGTAATATAATAATGATATAGTAATAGTAATTTGGTTGTAGTATAGTAGCAATGTATTAATAGTAGTAATACGATAATATATTAACAGTAATATAGTAGCACTATAATAATATAGTAGCAATGTATTAATAGTAATATAGTAAAAGGGATATAGTAGCATAGTAGTATTATAATAATAGTAATATCATAGTAATATAGTAAGAATAATTTAGTAGTAATACAGTAATAGTAATATAGTAATAGCAATATAGTAATTAGTTATAAAATAATAGAAACGATTAGTATAGTAATATAATAGCAATGCAGTAATAGTAATATAGTAGTACTATTGTAAATGTCGTATACTAGTAATATAGTAGCAATATAATATGGTGAGAGTAATATAGTAATAATAATACAGTAGTAATATCTTGTAACAATGTCGTAATAGTAATATAGTAGTAATATAGTAATAGTAATAAAGGACACTTATACTTAACTTCCGAAAGGGAGAGTTGAAATTTCTAGGTCACATAATGAGGAAAGATGGCTTAGTAATTTTGATACTCACAGTACGGATTGAAGTCAAGAAGGACAGAGGAAAACAACGCATAACATACTTTGTGAGCTTGAGTAAATGGTTGGCAGAACAGGGTTTCGAAGTGATTATAAAAAGTTAAAATTATTAAGAATAACAAAGTACAGAAAATTGAGGAAAGCTGTGATCGCCTACGTCTTGAAGTGATACGTCAAATTGGAGAAGAAAATATAGAAAAAGAACTGTAAAGCTAAATTTACTTGTGTAGTAAGTCAACAAATGTTTTCCTTAAATGTAAGCGGTGATGTCGATTACATTGTAGGAATGGAAGCTTTGTAAAAGGAGTCGCTAGATGCAATTTATATGTGAATAGGTCAATACAAAAAACAAGTTAATATTACTGTTAGTAAATGGAATTTCGAAATATCAGTTTATATATAACGAACTAACAAATTACTGAAAATAATGGTGCGCAAACGACGAATATATAGTGATTTTCTAAGCCCGGCTTAGATGTGGCATAAGGCTGAAAGTATGGGATACCCAGTGAGGATCGAACTCACTTGTAACTGACAAGCTTTCTAACCATTACATCACACCGTGATGCCCGAAGATATATATATATATATATATGTATAAACAGGCTGCGATGGGTAAATTGTCGCCATTCTATTTTTAATTTCGCGCATGCTCATTGTTTGTTTTTGAGTTTGTTGACTGCACAGGGTCAGTTGGGCACCGTCTGTGAGAAAAATAGCATCATGACGCAATTCACTCCGCCAGAAATTTGGAAACGGTATGCTGTACTGCTTGCCACACAAGCAGGTGAACCCAATTATATCTTTTAGACAATTTCTGCGCCCAAACCACCTCTTATATTTGTCCACCTAACTCCCCAGACTACACCCCTTGATTGTTATGTGTGGGGTACAGTTGAGCGAGAGAACATCAAAACTCCTTGTATCGGCAAAAATAAAATGAAGAGAAGCATTATGGCAGCAGTCACCAACTTAAACAAGTCAGGAAGAGTTACAGGAGATTCCGAAATCGTCTGGAGGCCATGGTTGAAGCCAATGGCGATTTTATTGAATAAATTTACTCTTTAGTATTTCAAGATATTTTTGTGTAATTTTTGGTAAATATATCTGTTAAAATGAGATGTATCTGTCTATATTTATGTGATGAGTTATTATATACACTATTTATATTGTTCGGACTATCGTTCTCATCTTTGTTGCTATATTTATCACAACGTTTCGGCCGTTGTACGCTCCGGCCTTCTTCAGGTGATTGGAATGTCGAACTGAAAACTTTATTTAGCTCGCTGGGGTAGACTGTTCTAGTTCCACGTACCATGTCTAATGGATGTCAGTTATCAGTTATCCCCTGTTAATTCCCCTCCAAGTGGAGAGGGGAATTACTACACCATTAAAGTGAGTTTACTGTTCTATTACTATATTTTCTTCTCCTATTTGCCGTGTCACTGCAGGACGTAGGCGATCACAGCTTTCGACTAACGCCTTTATCCACTGTGTTATGTGTCCTTGAGGGCTTTGAAGGCGTTAGTTAGATCCAGTGACAGGACCCAAAGAGTGTGAGTTCAATACCTAGTTAAGGCGGTGGAGAACTTGGAGAGGTGAGGCTATGGCCTTTTATCGGTCAGGGACATCTACAGAATTGACGTACATACTAATGCCAAAGAAAGCGTGTATTTTACACAACAAATACTTATTTTTCAACACAATAATGCATAAAAAAATGTAATTACATTAGTAGAACAATATAAAGTGAAAACTTCAGTTCAAAATCCACCCCCAAATATATATAGATTTTGACAAAATCCAAAGAAGTGTCTGTATTTTTATCCGCCCTGAGCTGGCATCTCGACTTCAGTCCATTTTTTAGTGTCGTTTCTATAAATTAGTTAATGGCAATAGTACTAATGATCTCTCCTCCTTTGTACATCAAACGCATGAGTTTAAGCGTAATAAAAGATTGTCAATTAGGTCCTGTCCTTTTATTGTTGAAATAGCTAGACTTAACCACGATTTCTATTCTAATAATTTTCTCGCACCTGTCTCTTGCGGAAATATGTATTTGGTTTCTTGCTTACCTACTACCTATGATTTTCAAAAATTAAAGCGTACTGGGTATGACGTTAAACTGCATCCAACAGCAAGGCCTCTGATCAGGAGGTTTTGAGGAGCGTGGAACCACCTCTTAATTGCTGGTGTTCCCAGGTCCACCTTGACCCGGGGTGGTAGCACCTGTTAGGGTCCCAGCTATGTGAAATAGTGAACTCCTAGTTTTTCTAGATCTTACCCACGTCCTGGGTATGACGATAAACTACGTCCAACAAGGCCTCGGAGAATGTTTTCGGAAAAATAATATTACAGCTATACGTTTTTTTAAAAAATAATGTTGCCAGCTATACGTTTTTTGGAAAAAATAATCTTGCCATCTATATGTTTGATAGTACTGTATATTTGATATATGTATGGGTATATATATATATATATATATATATATATATATATATATATATATATATATATATATATGGCTTAATTTGGCATTAAATGACCTACAGTAGTTGATATGTCATAAAATCCATCCAACAACAACAACAAAAATTAAAATGCAACAACAATCATACATCTTTGCAGCTTGTTGGAAATCCTCTTCTGTAGATCCTGTTTCTTAAGAACTCTGTTGAAGCTTCTATTTCTTCAAATTATCGTTTTATTAGTTTTTTTTGTACCTTTTTTTTGGCTAAGTGCTTGATGCATTTAGCAATTCTGAATTGATTAAGCGGCCTTCTTTAAGATAAACAAATGTTCGTCAAACCAACTCTTCATTATGTCCTGTTGCAATAACCCATTCGTTGTTGGGGGTGGGGTTATGGAGTCCATGAATGTGTACAATTTGTCACGAAACCGTGCAACAGCACGCGTGGATCAATGATGCGTTTAGGCAGACCAGGGAACCAAACCTTGATATACGATCATGTAGCTACCAATAGCCAGTACGATGCCTTATCGACAATATGTGATCTGGCCTACACACAAATCCCACCATCAGCCCATTTGATGAGCATAGTTGAAACGCTGTCTTCGGTATCATGGTGTCTTCTGTTCCTATATCCCTTTGAAACGCTAAACGGAAAGGATGGATATGCGTCTTGTATCCGCGCCATTGAATGTGGATGTGATTTGTTTCAGCGTTGCTTGTCTGTTACCGCAAACGATTCTAGTCATTGTCTTCTGGTCAAGATATCTAAGGACCCACGGTCGGTCACTGCGCTGTTCCTGGTAAGTAGTAATACCTACCATCGTTATACCCGATACACCCATTGCCCCATGCATTGAAGAATGTCAAACACTCCTACAGCTTCACAAATGGAATGTCCCATATGTCTGGCACCCATTATCATACCTCATTCGCAGTTCGATAATTCATGTTACGTCAGTTAATTTAGCCGGTGTTTACACTGCCTTAACAGATGTTTAATACAACTGATAGACGTCAAGATACAGTGGCTCTACCTACCTATTTCTTTACATACTGCTAACCCATGACTTTTGGCACGTCATTATATCTGTAGAGAGCTTGTTTGTAGTTGCGTAACCCTCACTGTGTCTAATTAAAATCGTCGTTGGCTTTATCTTGCATCTAAGTAGACCAATTCTTGCATGAAAGAATCAAGTCCAGTTTTACTAAAACCTACTTCCATCATCCGTTCGCTATCGACGTTTGGCTTTCCAAGAGTTGGCTGAAGGTGAAAGAAAATCAAAGTGGAAGAAAGTGTCGATGGCATGAATGTGTTTACAGTGGACCTCAACTTGCTAGTAAGTGACTCACACACTTCATTTCATCACATTCGTCTGTGGCACATATGGAGTGAGACATACAGGATCTTGTTATGAAATTGCAACGGATTGCTGGTGACTCGGTTATTGTTTTGAGAGGCGTCTTCTGTAGCATATCCGTCATGCGTAGCCCTCTTCATCCGCTGGTTAAACCGTTGAGATCTGTTGCAATAGTTATCAAACTTGTTCCCCAGGTGGGGTCTTTGGGTTTGGTTGCGCTTAGTTTGGACTTTCGTCTTCGACATTGCCACCAAGAGTAGCCCTACCAGTTGTTTAAAACTCCCGACGGCATTGCTCGCAGAGTCATTGGACCACGCAAGCTCCTCCATCGCGACAAGAAGCGGCTATCAGAAGAGCTAATTAAGATACTATGTCAGTAAACGAAAAAGAAAAGTAATTCGATAAAGACTACTGGAAATAACATTAAAAAAAGTTTTAATAAAAATTGTCAATTATTATTAGAGCATATTGAGAAATGCTGTTTACACACAGGACGAGAAAATTGCTTTTATGTAATCACTTAATCAGTTTGAAATTTGCCATAAGCCTGTATCTTTATTTTTTTTAAATTGTTTTAAGAATTTTGAGCAGTTACCAAATTTTCTGTCCATTTCTCACTGATCGATACGTGTATTTAAAAAAATTAATTTAATGATTCCGTGTTAACAGATGCCCTGTAAACACAAAATTCTAATTTTTAATTGCAAAAAAATAAACAAATAAAGTCTATCATTCGTCCTAATATTGCTGTCACATCTGGTTTGGTACTTGTGCTATATATTTAGAGATTCTTGATAAAATCCAAAGATGAATCTACAATTTTATTGGTTCTGACCTGGCATCTTGGCTTCAGTCACTTTCCCACGCCCTATCGTAGCTTCTCTCTGCCCTCTCTCTCTTCCTCTCTCTCTCTCCCTCTCTCTCTCTCTCTCTCTATATATATATATATATATATATATATATATATATATATATATATTCATGCTAATTGCTATGATGAAGTTTACTATATAGCATATAGACTTTAAGAATTTATTCGCAGTACTAGTTTGGCAAAATTTGATCGTTTTACAGTTGAAATGGATAGATATAACCGTATGTTCTATGCTAAGAGTTTCTTCTATCGCACTTCTCGCTTGTGGAACACTCTTTCCGCTTCTTGCTTTCCAGTCAACTTTGAACTTCAAAAATATAAATGCAGTATCAATCGTTATTTACCACCTTCCTATTTCTTGCTCTTTTACCGTTCTCTCTCCTTGACAGTGTTTTTTTTCTCATATTCTACCACGCGCTGTAACTCCTTGCGTCTTAGTGGCCTTATTACCTTGCGTGGGGTGAAATAACTAAAAAAAACATGCAATACATTTTTTCCCCCAAATTTGTCTTTTTAAACGAGACATTTTGCCAAAATCATAAATAAAAGAAAAAAATTATATCTTTAAATTTTGTTCTTTTTTATTTGAAATAAATTTAATAATCATTGAACTCTTTCTTATCGTGTCGAATATTTATTCGTATCACATCTGTCCTATAATAGACATTTCATTTGCCTAAACTTTACATCCACTAAATGTAAAACTATTATGGGACAGAAACGACAATAAATAACAAATCTTTTCTTTTTTAGCTATTTAATTTATTTACAGCGAGACTAATGTCCTCATTTATGCTGTTATTAACATTTCGGTCGTTCTGCCCTCCAGCCTTCTTCAAGTGACTGTCGATCTGGCTAAACATTGGGAATTTTTCTACTACTGCTCATTCATTGCTAGTTCTACTTCCACTGAAACTAACTACCAGCTACCAAGGTACCAAGGATTTGCTTTTAATCGTTTCATACCCAAGCAGGGGGTTACAGGGATTGAAAGAGAATGAGAAGACTTTAATGGGGAGATATGAGGAAAGGACAATGTTTGGAAAGACAGAAGATCGCGATTGACGTTGCATTCAAATTTTGGAAGATTATAGTGGGGACGCAAGAAATCGGATGGGAGTTTCACAGATGAGAAGTGCGAGAAAAGAAACTGTTAGAGCAGAAGTGGCGATTGCATCCAGCTAGCTCAAAAGCAAAAGACTGTGATACCTAGTTGCTAATCTAGTAGCGCGTTTAAATTCTTGTAGTCGAGGGACTAGGGGAAAAAAGTTCATCCGATCAGTTGCCATAAAATATTTATAGAAAAGACAGAGAGAAGCCACGTTACGTCGTTGAGAAAGTGACTGAAGTCGACATGCTAGGCCAGGATTGATTGTATTACAGATCCTTCTTTAAAATTTTATCTAGAATCTCAAAATATTTTTTTAAAATCTGTATCACCCCATGCAAGGTAATAAAGCCACTAAGACACGAGGGGATTACAGGAAGTAGAAAAATTAGGAAGAAAAACATTAATAATGAGCGGGAAGAAGAAAGTGTAATCATAAGGACAGTAGATAGCGATTGACATTGCATTTAAAGTTTTTCATATTAAAGTTGGCTGAGAATGAGGTGGAAGGGAGTTCCACATACGAGAAGTGCGAGAAAAGAAAGTGTTATCATAGAATTCACGGTTCCATCTAGCCCTCCCAACTGTAAAATAATGAGATCTCGTCGCCAGTCTAGTACTGCGCTTAAATTAAAGAAAAGTCTAGTTACCATAGCGAATATGTTTAGTGGGGACAGGCGTTTGAGGAGACAACCGTGTTATTTTAGATGTGGAATTTCAATGGTCCTAGAGATCGAGACGTCCTACTCAAGAAAATGTGTAGCCCGATAGAAATTGAAACTTTTCCATCAAAGAAAACACTTTTTAAAAACATAAAGTGTGCCCTACAATTAGGCCACATGAAACTATCGCAATAAATCAATGTTCAGTTGCCATAAATGCATATCTCTCGTTAGGATCTTTCAAAATGCGTATCTGCTAGATAGATTTTCGTACCTGAAAAGCAAACAATCTTAATTGATTTTTTTTAAAAATCCGTCCTTATTTGCCGTGACTACAAACAGAGGTTATACGTGTTTGAGTTGGCATCTTTTTTTAAAATTTTATACAGTGAAAATAATAACTGGCTTAGAGGTCGATAGGTCCCTAAAGAAAATAAGCTTCCCGATAAAAATCGAACCTGTATTCTTTTTTTCTATCATAGAAAACCCCTTTTTAAACCTAAGTGTGTCCCATACTATGGAAATAGTATGGGACAGCGGAATTTAGAAGCTAGAAATATTCAATAAAATACTTAAACAAATAAAAAAACAACAACTTTTTAACTAAAATAAAATGTGGACCAATTGCTGAGAGCCCCTGTAGGGTCATTATTATTAGTAAATAAATATAAAAATATAATAATAATAAATATAATAAAACAAATAACATTAAAACTTTGTTTAAAGTAAAATAAATAAAACCCAAATAATAAAAGTTCTCCCAGCATGCAACGGAAAACTTTTATAAGTTGAAGCAACCTTCTTCCTCTATTACATTCAACCTTGCAACACATAACTAAAATGCACACACACCTGTGTACAAAAATCAATAAAAGTATATGATTTTAATTTACAATTTAACATGCTTTTAGTGTTATTTCTTTGTATTTTTTTATTGCTCTGAACGCGAGGCTATTCCTGGTGGTATGGTGAATGTGACCCTATTTATTTAAAATCACGCAGTGAATGACAAAGGGAAGTGACGACAATGGAATACTGAACTGGGTTATCAAAGTAGACATATATACAAAACAATCCGACTGTCGCTTTGACTGACATGTTAACTGATGAGAGGTATGAACTTGAGGGACGATCAGAACTATGAAAAACATTTTCTAGCTTTCGATGACATAACGCTATTTAAAAAGAGACTTCTTCTTTCGTTGTCATGTTAAAATGAACAGGTGGAGATGGTTGAAAAGGAAACCGCTCGCTTTTGGACCATGTGATTAGGTGAGTCGATTAGATTAAATGAGGATCAAGTTATATTATGAAGTTCTCCGTATATTCAGGTGCGCGGTCATGTTAAAGCCAGTTGTGGAGAATGAGATCAGTTTCTACAAAAGAAATCGCTCTAGTCTGATCGTACAGACAAATGAGAGAAAGCACCTATGTCCACACCAGAAATGCCATCTTTCAGCTTGTTTATTCCAAGGAAGAACTAGGTGTAAAACTTCTCAATCTTTCTTTTTCACTGAAGTAGCACTAATAAACCCGCATTTCTTACGAAAACGTAGGAAGTTTTGTTTGCTATTGTAAATGGTGTATGAGTACTATTGTAAACAGTCTAAAGGTCACTGAAAGGTAGACATATTCTTAATTCTCGAATAGGGCCAGGGCATTGTGGCCGTGTTCATAGTTGTTAAGGGTTGTTTTTTTATGATAAAGGCTTCTTATTTTTAGACGCATTTTACAGATGAAAGTGCTTATCATATTTATATTCTCGACGAGTATTTAAGGTTAGGAGATTGCTATATTTCTATGTCGGCTTTCTTTGCGCGTATGGAGCATTGGATTGATAGTTGTGTGTCCAGCTGTCTTGGTGAACGCGCAAGAGCAAGCGCACGCGCAAGCGCACCCCCTATATATATATATATATATTGCTTAAAATGTTCATTATTTATGGGTCGAAGAGTGGGCAAGTGTTGATTGCAGTATTGATTTCTGTGTCCATAACCTACCTACCTACCTATCTATCTATCTGTCTATCTATTTCATTCTCTTCCTATCTATCTATCTATCTATCTATCTATCTATCTATCTATCTATCTATCTATTATCTACCTTATCTATGAACACTAAAGGGTTTGTCCCAATCTTCATAAATACGCTCGACACTATTGTAAGTGGGTTGGAATGTGTTAAGTAATCCACCAGAAGCAGTAGTTTACCTAGTTCATGTCGCTGGCGAGTATTGTATTTTTTGATGTTATAAAGATTACCATTTCATTTCCAACCTCCGTTTTGGTTATTCCTCATTCCGTAACTTTTCCTAGGTTACAGCACTATCTATCTATCTATCTATCTATCTATCTATCTATCTATCTATCTATCTCAGTCTGTTCATATCTCACACTCATTGTAAAATCGTCTATGATGAAAGTATTGCATCTATCTCTAATGTAGCTGCACCTTTTCATGGCACCAAAATATCTCTAATATTTCTTAAACAAATCTCCCTGTCGGAATTTATTTTTAAAGTAGAGCAAAATGTAATCGTTGACAATCATGTCTGAATTAATGGCATGTTTCTATCTCCTGCGTGCGCATTTTTAAGTTTACGAATAATAATGAAATATTTTCGATAGAATATTCTCTCAAGCAACAAACGTTTGATCTCTGTTTAACTTGTGCTGTTATGCAGTGTCAGAGATTATGAGTCTATTTCTACACAGTTTGGCGCTCACGACACAAATACACGCTGCGCATGCGTGACAGCCCATCTCGGTTTGTCTCAGTGCATCTGTTCTCCTTCCTTCATAAATCTGTGGCCAATAAACATGTCTGATATTCCGATTTAAAATTAATGCTGACGTGAAAAAAGTCAATGTTTGACGCTTTTGTACTTATCATGAAACCGAATCCACTGATACTGACAATCACTGTTATTGATGGCGCATAAAAATGTGATGTTTACGCGTAATAACGCACACAGGTTGTCTGGAAGAAAGTTCACGAATGAACTTCGCCATATGAAATCCCAGAACTCGTGATTAAAAACTAGTTTTGTGTATAATTTAAAGTACTTAGAATTTTGTGATTATTTTATTATTAATAAAAAAATAAATAAATAAATACAACCTACGGTATAAAAACAAATCCTACGGTATAAAAACAAATCTTGCTACAATATGTGTGTGTGTATATAAAGGAAGATTGGCTCGTTAGAAGAGACACCTATTCGGAATTATATATATCCAAACAAGTTTGATTAAAAAAAACTGACATGGTCTGCCTGTTTATTTTTTTATGTCTTGAAGTGCATAGGGTATAATTAAAGTGCGCATATATATATATATATATATATATATATATATATATATATATATATATATATATATATATATATATATATATATATATATATATATATGTGTGTGTGTGTGTGTGCAAAGTGTGTGTATATAAATATAAATAAATATATATATATAATTATTTATATATTATGTGCGCGGTACTTATTAGAAACCCAGGGTCACAAACTCACATCTATCAAACAAAATATATATATATATATATATATATATATATATATATATATATATATATATATATATATATATGCGCACTTTAATTATACCATATATTAAAATGATTGGATTTCCCCATATGCATAGAAACTAATATTCTGAATGTATGTGCTAATAAAACTCAGTAAATTTCAAAAATTTGTTATCCAAGATTCGCTTGAAAATGAAACAGAACTAAAGACTTTAATTTAATTCTATAATTGAATTTGAAGTTTTTAGCTTCTGTTTTTGAAACATGATAATTCCTCTGTAGCGATGGAACCATCATTTTAAATAAGTAAATTTATGATATTTATGCTCTGTAAATTTGCATCGAGCATAGTTTTGTAAAAAATAAAAAGAATAAAAAATATTAATAAGAATACCGAATTAAATATCTTATTGTTATTTCTCTTTATTATATATATATATATATATATATATATATATAATAAATAACTAAATCGCATTCTTTCTCTGTGTGTGTGTGTGCGTGTGTGTGTGTGTATAAGGAAGTGATTAGTTTTTATTTATTAATCCGACATATATATTTGTACATAATTTTGTCGACTTTGTCATTCATTTGTCGATATATATATATATATATATATATATATATATATATATATATATATATATATGTATATATATATATAGTCAGGCCGATTGTGTCTAGCATGAAACAGCCTGTTGCCTCTGAGTGTTGACCTCAATGTTCACTTTTATATTTATATTTACATACGCTCTGTCTCTGATAATGAGCACTTTATCTCATAAATATAGAACATCTTAAAACTATATTTCTTCATATATACATACATATATATATATATATATATATATATATATATATATATATATATATATATATATATATTAGGATGGTGCAAAAATGATGACGTAATAATGTCGTTTTTTGACGTATTTTTTAACGTCAAAAAACGACATTATTACGTCATTATTTTTGCACCAACCTAATATATATATATGCAATTGAATGACAAAGTGGCGAAAATTCTGTTTTCATTTAGTCCTCCAGCAGGACTTCAGAGAATTCAAGTAATGTATATCTTCTGGCGTGAATATTGCGTTTAAATACGAAACACTGTCGTCACTGACTGTTGACCTCAATGTTCCTTTTTATATTTACATACGCTTTAGCCATGATATTGAGCACTTGAAACCCATAAATATAGCGTAGCTTAAAACTATTTTTTATCATACATATATATATATATATATATATATATATATATATATATATATATATATATATATATATATGTGTGTGCGTGTGTGTGTCTATTTGTATTAAATCACTTAACGTATCTATCACTTAAATCACGCACACACACACATATGGATTTATACATATAGGTTTATGCAAACACACATATATTAACGTAAATACTTGCGAGAGTGTATGTCTGTTCGTAAGAAGATATCATTTTCGACGAGCAAGCAGATTATTTTGAGAAGAGGAAAGAAAAATAAAACATTTTAAAACTCAAAGACACGTTATTCGGCCTTAAACATCCACAAAAGCCGGTTGCCTGATCAGTCATGAAATATATAAGGGAGGATTTCAGATGCAATTCATAGCACTGATAGAGCTGAAAGTTATGAGAAGAAACGAAAATTCTCTGAAAATATTCAAGCGAGGTACGGCACACGCGTGTACAGCTTAATCATTTGTCCAAAATATGAGGAAATAATAGAAAAGAAAAGAGAAATATTAAACGCACAAAACTCATGTTTATCGGGAAAGCTATTTTAAGCGTTACCACTTGAAGGTTCTCGTAAGAAAGTATTTTGTAATTTTTAACGAGACTATGATTTATGTAAAGAGTTAAGCAACGACGTATCTATCTATCTATCTATCTATCTATACACACACACATATATATAATACTGTTTCCATCTATCTATCTATCTATCTATCTATCTATCTACACACACACACACACATATATATATAATCCTGTTTCCATCTATCTATACACACACACACACACACATATATATATATTTATATATACATATATATAATCCTGTTTCTATCTATCTATCTATCTATCTATCTACACACACACACATATATATATATAATCCTGTTTCCATCTATCTATACACACACACATATATATATATATATATATATATATATATATATATATATATATATATAATCCTGTTTCTATCTATCTATCTATCTATCTATCTATCTATCTATCTATCTATGTCTCTTCATTCTCATCTATCTATCTGTACACACACATATATATATAACCCTGATTCCATCTATCTATCTATCTATCTATCTATCTATCTATCTATCTATCTATCTATCTATCTATCTATCTATCTATACACACACATATATATATATGTGTGTGTGTATATAATCCTGTTTCTTTCTTTCTTTCTTTCTTTCTATCTATCTATCTATCTATCTATCTATCTATCTATCTATCTATACACACATATATATATATAATCCTGTTTCCATCTATCTATACACACACACACACACACATATATATATATATATATATATATATATATATATATATATATATAATCCTGTTTCTATCTATCTATCTATCTATCTATCTATCTATCTATCTATCTATCTATCTCAGTCTGTTTCATATCTATCTATCCACGAAAATGGGTCAATAAATCCGTAGCCTTACATACTTATTACCTGAATATTAATACGCCATTTTTCTCTATAATATTTGATGTATGGAATTTCTTGATAAACTTTGGTTTGAGCGCATTGAAAAAAGTGTGATTATGTTGAAAAATAAATATTTCTTATGTAAAATAAATGTTTTTTCATCACTTGCCTGCGGACAAATTGACATTATAATATTACCATTTCATTTCCAACCTCCGTTTTGGTTATTCCTCATTCCATAACCTTTCCTAGGTTACAACACTATCTATCTATCTATCTATCTATCTATCTATCTATCTATCTATCTATCTATCTATCTATCTATCTATCTATCTTGTGATGTTTAATGCAGATATATAGCTAAAACTGGTAATATTTATAGAGGAAAAATGCTCAGTATTGTAAATAGAGCATTCTCAGATATACACTATATTGCATAGTGACTGTCAATTTCTTGCTTCAATGCGATCTTCAAATCTAATTTTGGTTTGAAGATCGCATTAAAGCATAAAACTGACAGTCGGCATCCAGTGTTGATTCTTATGTCCACACTTTATCTTACTGTTATTCTAACGGTTGTTTGCATGGGCGGTAAACGGAATAATAACGACCAACAACAAACAATAAAATAATCAATAATAACTTCATGCGTAAAAAAGTTAACAAACAACACTAAAAAAACACTTAATAGTCCCTAGAATCATTCGAACCATAACGGTAACAAAAGATTTAGCCATAATGCACAACCGACGGCATATATAAATAGTCGATTCAAAACACAATGAACATGGCCTGACAATTGCGTATAAGCATGAGACTGTCACCGCTGGGTGTTGACTTCAATGTCTATTTTATATTTACATATGCTCTGTCACTGATATTGAGCAATATTTAACCCATAAATATAGCATATAGCATACATTAAAATTATATTTTTCTCATATATATATATATATATATATATATATATATATATATATATATATATATATATATGTATATATATGTGAAAAGTGTGTGTATATAAATATAAATAAATATATATATGTATAATTATTTATATATTATATGCGCGGTACTTATTAGAAAGCGCTCAATATCAGAGATAGAGCTAACATATTTGGTTGGATTGATGTGAGTTTGTTTTAAAAACTCACATCTATCCAACCAAATATATATATATATATATATATATATATATATATATATATATATATATATATATATCAGAGATAGAGCTAACATATTTGGTTGGATAGATGTGAGTTTGTTTTAAAAACTCACATCTATCCAACCAAATATATATATATATATATATATATTAGAAAAATATATATGTACGTGCTAATACCATTGGGAAAGGTATTAATCCTCTTATTCTCCCTCCAGATATGGATAAATAGCAGGACAGACTAGGTTCTATAGCCTTGGATGGCAACTGGTCTAGGAGAAGGACAACACTGAACTCAAACCCTGTCGTGGGTTGTTTGGGGACCTTGTGGCATGTAGTTCACCAGGTCTCTGTGTTCGGCTCTTCAAAAAGTGTGGTTGGTTCTGCACAAACCTTCACCGCTATAATCAAATGTTATGTGTTGATGTCGGGCTGTAGGTACGTAGGAACTGAGCTGCTTGACCCTCATACCTCGCTTTCGACGGGAGAATCGAGTATATATATATATATATATATATATATATATATATATATATATATATATATATATATATATATACACGCACACACGCGCGCGCGCACACACACACACACATATATATATATATGTATATATATATATATATACGTGTGTGTGTGTATGTATATTGATGGAATTGGAAAGAACAGTTTGATTGATGATCCAAAGTTCTTTAATATTTTAGTTTTTATTTTTAAAAAACGGTGCTCGATACAGAAGTAGAGCTTAAAATTATAATTATTTAAAAAAAAAAAATGATTCCATCGTAACACAGAAACTGTTTCGAAACTGAAAATCAAGTGTCAAAGTTTTATTTCCATATTAAACCTTAACTTTAGAGGACAGTTTCATTCTCACGTGATGTTTGGAATATATATATATATATATATATATATATATATATATATATATATATATATATATATATATATGTATGTATGTATGTATATATGTAAGACAAAAGGAAATCTTGTCTTAGCCGACGCATTTCGTCCTCTGAAGGATTTTATGAAGGGAAATGTAAGGATCTTATTTTATGATACGTATCTATATAAAATGTTACTGCTAATTATTCATGAGCTCTCCTATACCCCCAAATTTTGAAAAACCAATAACATTTTTCTCTTGTATATAAATACCTGTTACAAAATAAAATTCTCACATTTACCTTGATAAAGTCCCTTAGAGGACGAAACACCTTGGACTTTTGTCTTCATTCATATTGTCCTTTTACAGATATACTCTGTGTAAAATTTATACACACAAACACATTATATATATATATATATATATATATATATATATATATATATATATATATATATATATATAAGTGTTTTATATTCCCGTCTTACATATTTATCGTTCTCTTGCTATACAATAATATTTTATATTTTTATATATACTTTTGTACAATAATATTTTACCCTTAGGCCTTTTCTACAATAACAGTTTTATTCTCACGTCTCACGGTTGGCATTTCAGCGAAGTAGATGCCAGAGTTTCAAATGATGATTTCGGTAGGAGGCCAGCAATAGTAAGAAGAAATTTGTCTATAAACAATTTTCACTTTACGCTAGCACTTGTCAAATCCGCAATATTCACCTGTTATCAATAATTACCATGTTCCTTCGTGCATTCAAGGTGACCTAGAATCGAATGCACAAAGGATTATGGTAATTATTGATAACAAGTAAATATTGCGGGCCGCCGTCAATAAGATGGATGTAATCTGGAAATCTGATCTACCATAGTACCTCAAGCGGAGATTCTTTCGCGTCACTGTAGAGTCACTTTTAATGTATGCTGAGACTGCATGAACATTAATTAAAACTCTTGAGACTAAACTTGGTGGAACCTACACTCGGATGCTAAGGGCTAAACTTAGCATCTCTTGGAGACAATCCAACTAAATCTCAGCTCTATTCTATAGACCTGCGTTTGATATTTTTACAATCTTACGCGAACGTAGAATTCGTTTTGTAGGGCATTGCTGGCGAGCAAAACAAAGAACTTGCGAGCGGTCTACTGCTCTGGACACCTAGCCATGGCGCAAGATGGGTTGATCACTCAACAACTACTTCCATTACGTTATGACACATGGTGGCTCCCTAATGACCTTCCGGCCGTGATACAGGACCGTGAATGTACGATCTAGCTCGATTAAAGAAATTTGTGTATAGATCGCCAGGGTCAAGAGACGCAGTTAGAAAAAGCAGAGAAATTACAGGGGTGGGGGGTCTTATTTTAATGTGTAATTTTAGAGTAGAGAAAGTGACCAAAACTTGTGAAAAAGGAAGAGAAAAAAATGGAAAAATAAGGATATTTTGTTTATTTCTATGATTCGTAAGCATTTAGAAAACTTGATAATATCTGTTGGGGTATTGTTGTGGCATACCTACGGACGATAATGGATATATCCCCATTCACATAAATACAGTAGTAAATACTGTATGTTGGTCTGCAGTTGGAGATTCGTCTCCAGCTGTGCTGGTCAAACTCTCTGCCTCCAGACAGAGAGGATCCCCAGACGAGGTTATGTCGAAGGACAAATTCTCGTGTCGGGAAAGAGCTATCCGACCCCGTTTTATACGAGGTCTACGGGGAATTTTTGGCCGAGCATACGGGCTCGGATACCCCACATTAAATTCGGCTTAGTGCCACATCTGATCACATGGAGTGGTTGGTAAATATCCTGCAGTTGGAGATCCATTGTGGAATTCCCTTGGCTCAATTTTAGCAGTTGACTACTTCTTCTACGCGCCGCTGGCGAATTTTATATGTGTTGTTCTTGTTCTAAGTATTATCATTCATTACCAACCTTCGTGTGATTATTCTATTCGGTAACCTTCCCTCGGTTACAACAGGTATAAAAGCACTAAATCGCTAAAACACATTGAAAACATAAATGTAAATAAAATTGAATAAATATTCATCTGTTGCTCGGTATCTAGACTGAAGGAAATATCCGGAACAATAGGGACTTAGGGAAATATGAAAGTTTTATTCCCCTTTGTTGCAACACGCAGTACAATATAGATATTATCTCTCGGGTAAAGAAATAAATCCAATTTGACCCGATTTTGTCCGTTTTCAGCCTTTGAAATAATGAGTTGTAAAGTATAAGATGCATTAGACTTTTGGACATGATTTTGGATGAGAAAAAAAACTCCTTATACACAGACGTTCTACAATTGGCTACTATTGTAGAAACCCCCGTCATCAGCTTTCAGTTCTTTGCGAACTTTGACAAAAAACGACCAAGCAATCCCTGTAGGACTTCCTTCAAGGCAACGATCACAGCATGCCTTTTCATTTCCTGAAGTAGCTTGATATTTGTCATCACAATTAAGTTATTTATATTTTATATGATGACTGAGATGATTGAAGGTCTCCACCAGCGTCATTAGTCAGAGTTTGGGTTTAGATAATGGTTAGGACTTTGAATGTAAGACTGGCAAAGCAACCAAATCCTTGGCGTCACGCACATTTTCCTACTAAAGTATATTCGCATATTTGTAAAATATCCGAAACGTGCGAGGTGGAATTTTTTTTTCTCTTTTTCTATTCACGTACTTACAAGCACAGGCGTTTACAAATATAAATCTAACACATGCAGTTTGACTGTTTTTAGAAGGGCTCCACCATCAATCAGAAGCAGTGAATAGGGCATTTTCGAGAATATTTCTGGTAACGCTTGTATTAACTCCAGCAACACGTCAGGCGGTTTGAAATATCAAGTGGTATTAAAGGTGGAACGTTATTATTTCAAGGTTCAGTCTTCGTTTATCTACGTTGACAAGTTTAAACACAGTACAAAGATGCAAAAAAATATGAGAATCTTTTAAGCGAAAAAAAAAAAAGAAAGAAAAAAATTCCAACCAAAAAATGAAATAAGCACAAACTGCCAGATGAAGAATATGTATAAATACTCTTTACGTTCACTAGATGTGTGGAACAGGGTTGAACAATTCTTTCAGGGTACGTCTTTTAATAGCTCTAATGTTTCTAACTTCTGATTTTCATTTCTTTTCAGTTAAATACTTACAAGCTAACTCAGAGAATAAAAAGGCACACGCTGTAGTCATAGCCTTAAAGGCAGAGTATAGCGCTTAAGAGATTGCTTGCTTCCTGAAAGTTGCACGATCCTCCGTTGTCAAAGTTCACAAAGAGCTCGAAGCTGAAGAACGCCTGCTGTCTTAGTTCATTTTTTAACCAATTCGCCCCAAGGAAGGCCATAATGCCACTAAGACGCAAGAGGTTACTAGGAGTGAAATAGAATGGAAAGACTTCAGAAGGAACCAGAAAAGAAACCCTAAACACGAAATAAAGGATAAACCTCTACTATTCAAAAGACCAGGGAGAATTGTGAGCGGGGCAATAATACTGTTGAAGAGGTGAAAGTTGAATAAGTTTGAAAATCGATCAGAAAGCTGTTTATATGAGGTCGGCTGATTGAATAAAATTTCACTCTTTCACAAACATTTAACTTTAGATGTATGGCACAAGGCTAACGAAGCTATACAAAAGATGATAACAATAATGTAAAACAACAACAAAATATTTATATAGGAATGATACGAATTATCAAGAATAAACCGCTCAGAATATTTAGCTGAGCTAAGCTGAATTTCAAAGTTCAGCAATGTTAATTAAGCAAATTAAAATGCTTTATAAACAGTGTTTTTTTTGGTACAGAATTTTACAATGCAACAAATAAGAGTTATTTACTCGTAACTATGAATTTAATTATTTGAAAACTTTTCTTTGAAAGAGAGATTTTTTTTTGTCTTTTCTCGCAAATTCAAAAACAGTTTGTTTTTTTAGAATAAATGTTCTTTGTGAATTATTAGGTGCAAAAATAATGACGTTTTTTGACGTTAAAAAAATACGTCCAAAAAACGTCATTATTTTTGCACCAACCTAATAGTTGAAAGTTTTTATGTAATATGAATATTGTGGGAATGTGTTTAGTAAATAAGGAACTTATGCTATTACTTGAGGTTTCAAGAAGTTTCTGTTTCGTACTAAATGAAATATAGATTTTTGTAATTCTGAAAATAAATACAATAAATCTTGCCTCTAAAAGAAAAAAATTCACCAAAGAGGAAATTCCGTTTAGAATTCAGTGAGAAAGTTTCTTGAATTGTGTCCAGAAAAACTGAAATTATGTTCGGTAAACTTGTAACTTCAGATAACTTTTCTAAAAGTAAAGAATTGGTAAAAACTGGAATATCCAAGTTAAATTTCTTTAGCGTAGCAGTGATGTGTCTTGTTGACTTTTAAAAGGTTTCACTGTGAAACAGTTGAAGGCATTCTGGAAAGCTGAGAATATGTTGATAAACATTTAGCTTCAGAAGAGATGAAGGGATGAATGTTCCGTAATGTTTAATTAGTTTCCGTTGCTTGTAGTCGATTATTTGTTTGTTTGCTTGGGTTTTATGGCATATCAATCACTGTGGGTTATTTAATGCCAAATCCAGTTTATATGAATTTTAAATGCCTATTTTGTATAGAATAAAAAACGTATAGCTGGCAACATTATTGTTTAAAAAAAAGTATAGCTGGCAACATTATTGTTTCAAAAAAAAAGTATAGCTGGCAACATTATTGTTTCAAAAAAACAAAACAAAAAACGTATATCTGGCAACATTATTGTTTCAAAAAAAAAACGTATAGCTGGCAACATTATTGTTTCAAAAAAAACGTATAGCTGGCAACATTATTGTTAAAAAAAACGTATAGCTGGCAACATTATTGTTTCAAAAAAAACGTATAGCTGGCAACATTATTGTTTAAAAAAACGTGTAGCTGGCAACATTATTGTTTAAAAAAAACGTATAGCTGGCAACATTGTTGAGAGAGAGAGAGAGAGAGAGAGAGAGAGAGAGAGAGAGAGAGAGAGCTTGTGTCTGGGATTTATAATCAGCGTAATCACGTGATCGGCTCGAAAGAGTATTTCTGATTTTTGGCGGAAAAATGGTTTTGAATAACGCGTACGCGTTGTACGGACGTAGGCGAAAACATGACCAACGAGAAGTGAGAAAAGATCAACTCTCTGTGATTCACTTTTTGCACAGATTTGGACAAAAATCGACATTGATAGAAAAGTGGTAGCAGGATGCTAAAATACTATCAAAACACGCAATTTTCTATGAAAGGTGCAGAAGATTATCGATGACCCCCCCCCCAAAAAAAAAAAGTAAACTATGGTCCTCAAGGTTTCAATACATTTGAAGAATTTTGCTTCAAAACTTTCGATACACATCATATGTGATGCGGAGAGGCTCACTCAAGTGCTTGGAATGCTTTGTTTTTTTCTTTGACGGGAAAGACTTTGATCAGAACCAACATATCAACCAAAGGAATGACTGTAGGTTATACAGAGACCCTAAGGACACCCCAGCGTTCATGCACACAAAGTTTCAGGCAAATCTGTTAGTTCTGGGAGTCATGAGCAACGAGGGAGATGTTACGGTTCCTCAGTTCTTTTCTCAGGGATTAAGGGTCAGTTATAAGGAGGAGTTGGTGAAGTTTTTAAGAATGCTGATAGAGAGTGTCAGCAAAGGAAGACCGAGTAGCTATAAACAAAACTGTGCCGTCTCATAAGGCCAAGACAACCCAAGAACGGATCAGTTACAATTTTCTTTTTCAGTTTAAATTCTTCAAGACATCTTCATAATGAGTTATAAATTCTCCAAGACATCTTCATATTCTGTCCTTGGTATTCTCAGTGTTCATCGTTCTTTAACCATTTGAAAGTAGTAGGCTTACGGTCATATCCCGTTGAAACAACGATTCCCGCACGATTACCGAAATTAAACAATGTCAGGTCTAGACAGTATCTAGATGGGTGACCGCTTCGGAATACCAGGTATAGATTTATCTCAATGAGAATCTAGCAGGAAGATAGATCGGTCTTGCCAGTGATAATGTGCTGTTGAAATGCCCACCGCCTTCAACTTGTGATTTTTTTCTATGGTTCTATGTGAAAGGACATGTCTATATCCCGCCACTTCCTAGAAGCCTAGAGGAATTTTAACAGAGAATCACTGAGGCGCCAGAGAATGTTACACATGACATGCTACAGCGTGTTTGGTAGGAGCTGGGCTACTGACTTGATGTGTGTCGTGTAACAGGTGGTGCGCATATTGAACGTTTGTGAAACTTTGTGAAATGTTTATAAAATCTATATCTCCTTGAATAACTTGTTCGAATTTTAATAAATACATCTTTTATTATTCAAAATGTTGCCTATTTAATTTCGTTTACCTGGGATATGCAGTTACTCAGATATTCAATTATGTCAATTTTTTTTTGTCGGGGGAAACACTGCATTTTCGCTCAATAATGTTCTCAGTTACTTTCTTTATTAAGCAAAAGATTTCATGCCTTGTTCCTGTTGAGTAACAAAAGTGTTGACATCTGCATTGGCCCTACGTATGCATATAGCCGTCATGTATGGTGTCTGCAGGTTCTTTCAATTTTCACTCTCCAGCAGTATTTTCTCCCCTTTTAAAACTTAATTCCTAAGAGCGTAACTTGCTTTCTTTCTCAAGATATGAGGTGACAAATCAGATTTTTCCACATTCTCTCACGAAACTGACTTTAAGAGGACATCCGATCTGTCTCCCATAGTCCTTTTCGCATTTGCATCGGATAATGTATATACTATCTTTTCTCATTCCCCATAAATGCGCTACTCTAGTAACGAGGTTGCTTGTGAAAACCATCCTTACGTTATAAAGTACAGGCATTTTTGAATTCGTTCAGTCAAGCCGCTTAAGATTATAAAAAAATAAGAGTTTTCTGATTTTTTCGGATGAGGAGTTATAATTATTTACACTATTTACATTCTGAATGTCTTAATCTTCGTTGCAATTAGCACAACGTTTTGGAGTCCTGGTTATGACGATAAACTACATCCGGCAGCAAGGCATCTGATCAGGAGATTGGAGATTTTGAGGAGCCTGGAACTACCTCTTAATTGCTGTTTTTCCCAGGACCATCTTGACCCGAGACCGGATCCCCATCTATGAACAAATATTGAAACCCTAAAAAAACCCTATGAAATTATAAAAATACATTTTATCGTAAAAATATCAGCAATATATCTTGATGTAAAAACAATTCGCAACAATACTTATTTATAGTAAAATTAGCATCAATAGATTTTTAAAGCAAAATGACCAGCAATACATTTTGTCTGTAGTTGAAGGTACACAGTTGCGTTCAATATATATATATATATATATATATATATATATATATATATATATATATATATATATATATATATATATAAAATTGTTCAAATTATTTACATTATTTATTTATTTATTACATAACCCAGAGAGGTTGATATTCCGCTAAACAAAATCAGCAAACCAAATCAATATGAAAGAACTCTTTCATAACATTAAGTCATAAAATGTCAGACAATTTCTTAAATCAAACTCTAATCTAAAATATAATTTCAACAAAACTAGAGCATAAAACATATAATTGCTTCTAATGGTTATATTAAAAAATGTATATACATAAAATCTGAGTATCATCTACCATATATTCAATTGTGAAGTCAGAACAACACATTTTTATTACTTCAAATCTCCCAAGAATTTTCTCGTTCGACTGCTCATGTACAGGGATATGGTCTAGTTCATATTTAGCACTGTTCAGTTAGTACTCGCCCGTCTCCACTGAGTGCAAGTACACATTGTCCGAGCCAGGGATTGAACTCACAGTCACTATCTCATCAAATTCACAAACCAACGCTTTTATTCACTCGGTCATTGCCAACAGACAATAATAGCAGATAACAATAATAACCACATACAAACATAAGAACGAGAAAGAATGCATTAAAATCAAATATAATTAAAAGAGGATAAGATTTCACCCAAATTAGTTGGAAATACGAAAAAAAAAAAAAATGCAATTCTAAAATTATATTCTGTTATTTTTAATTTTGTTTTTCCTCTTTTCATTTTGTTCCTTTCGTATTGCCAGCTATGACTGTTGAAAGTTTCGTCTTCCCTTTTAGCTATGTCAGTTTTTATTGTATTCATTAAATTATGTACCTCTAATAAAATCTTTAAGAAAACAAGAACGCAAAATGTGGCATATAAATTTTGGATTAATCGGATTCGAGGTCAGATCAAATAATGGATGCGACGCTGGGGCAAAAGGTTACATTCTATCTTATAAATTTATGCAAAGAACAAGCAAGAAAACAACAACAACAACAACAACAACAACAACAAAAACTGATGTAAACAAAAAATAGACTGAAATCCTTTTTTTTTTTTTAACATATCCATGATTTCTGGAATGAGAAGTTACCATTATTTACATTCGAACTAATATCCTCATGGCTTACGGCTATATCACATTGAAACACCGATTAGTGAAGTTAAGCAACCTCGAACCTTGTCAGTACCTAGGTGGGTGATTGTTTGGGAATACCCGGTTCTATAAGCTTGGATGTGCGGGTGGTGTAATGGGTATTGGCTTGGAATTTCTAATCGAATAGGCGAGTTCCAATTTCAGTTGGGTTCGTTATATTCACTTACACACACAAATACTCTTGGGAAAGGTATGGATCCTCCTCTGTTCCCCCCAGATATGGGTTAATTAGTAAGATTGTATCTAAAAACATTATTATCTCCAAAAAATTCATACAATATATAAAAAGAAAATTATTTATATTTGGCATTAGATAACCTGCAAAAGGTTGACAAGCCGTAGTAAACGAATCAATCAATCAATCAATCGATATCCTCATCGATGTTCAAACTATTACAACATTTCGTGCCTTTTGATCACATTTAGTTAGTCATAGATGTTATTCCAAGTGTAACCTACTTACTTACCTAGATCTGAAATAAACACCGGACTATATTGTCTCTTCATTCTTAACTACGACAGTTGATTTTGTCTCGTTCCTCTGTCCATGTATGGGGATATCTGATTTTCTTTTTTTTATATTTAGTATTATCCATTTATTGATAGTCCTGTTTTCATCGAGACCCAGTCTATATTAGACACGTCACGAAAGCTGAAGAGCATCGTGGCTGAGACATTTTGACGATAACAGCAAAGATGAGGATATTATTTCGAATTTAATTAATGTAAACAATATCGGCTGTTATATGATTGATGTGTTTTCAAAATCTTTTTTCTTACAAGTGTTTCGATCAACAGTTAAGAGCATTTGGTAAAAATGCACAAGAATTTTGATTAGAAGTCTACATAATATCCAGTTGATCGCACTGACCACAGAAACCGAATGAATGTATTTATAGAAAGTATTACGTGTAATAACACGATAATTCTGCATAATTCTATTAGATTTAAATGTAACTATGTTTGTCCCGAATTTACAAGCTGGCAGCATGATTTATGCAAGACGCCGGGCTTGGAATAATTTCATTCAGTTTCTGTACAATTTATTTTATTGAACGACGAGCGAAATCACTTCCCTACTGACGCCATCTTGTTCGCCTTCTTAAATGTTGACTACAGCTATGGTGACCTGATAAAATTATCCCCAGTAAAATCTTTTTTGCTTTTTTCTTTTGGCATCACAATCAAATTACGAGAGGAAACAACAGAATTGCAGATCGCAAACGTCCAATAAGCAAATGCTTATAAGAAAACATTCATGAAGATACGTATATACGCTTACATATTTAGTTTGTCATATTCACGTATATATAAATTAATTTATAGGGAAAGCAGACGATAATGCACGAGCATAACTTTTTACAAAATTAAAAGAAATAAATGCGCCTATGAGTACGTATTTGGGCAATAATATGCATATATAGATATATATCTATACATATGTTTTTAAAATAGGATATCGAATCCCGAAAAAGTTGTTAAAAATTTGAAAATTTCATTGAAAATAGATTTGAGTGAGAATAGATTTGATTGCGAAAAGATTTGATTGAGAATAGATTTGATTGCGAAAAGATTTGATTGAGAATAGATTTGAGTGAGAAAACATTTGATTGAGAAAATATTTGATTGAAAATAGATTTGATTAAGAAAAGATTTGATTGAGAAAAGATTTGATTGAAAATACATTTAATTCAGAAAAGATTTGATTGCGAAAAGATTTGATTTAAAATAGATTTGATTGAAAATGGATTGGTTTGAGGATAGATTTAACTGAAAATAGATTTGATTGAGAAAAGATTTGATTGAAAATAGATTTGATTGAAAATAGATTTGATTGAAAATAGATTTAATTGAAAATTAATTTGATTGAAAATAGATTTGATTGAAAATAGATTTGATTGAAAATAGATTTAATTGAAAATAGATTTGGTAGAGAAAATATTTGATTGAAAATAGAATTGATTGAGAAAAGATTTGATTGAGAAAAGATTTGATTGAAAATACATTTAATTCAGAAAAGATTTGATTGCGAAAAGATTTGATTTAAAATAGATTTGATTGAAAATGGATTGGTTTGAGGATAGATTTAACTGAAAATAGATTTGATTGAGGATAGATTTAACTGAAAATAGATTTGATTGAAAATAGATTTGATTGAAAATAGATTTGATTGAAAATAGATTTAATTGAAAATTAATTTGATTGAAAATAGATTTGATTGAAAATAGATTTGATTGAAAATAGATTTAATTGAAAATAGATTTGATAGAGAAAAGATTTGATTGAAAATAGATTTGATTGAGAAAAGATTTGATTGAAAATAGCTTTGATTGAGAATAGATTCGATTGAAAATAGATTTGATTGAGAAAAAATTACGCGTTTTAGCATTCTAGGCTTTATCAGATGCAAAACCGAAAGAAAGGAATTTGCGTGTGTATACGCACAGTATGCTTAAATAATGAATCATAGTACATTTCTCCTAAGCTGCCGTTTCTCGTGATTAAAGAAGTCAGAAAATGAGTGACTTAAAAAAAGCCGTTAATATTTATTCTGTATCTTTTCCTTATAATTCTTACTTCATGTCGAAATTTGTTAATATATTTTTCCCAGCATTTTTGTATCGAATTAAAAGTAAATCCTCATCTCATTTTCAGAATGACACAAAAGCAAGAAATTTATGTAGCCTTTTCTGAAAGGAATCCAACAAAAATCCTCTTTGTCACGTTGAATTGATAATGTTAATTATATTTTATGAATATGTCCTGAAGATGGTTTATTAGACCGAAACGTCCGACGTTGACATTATATTAACATTAAAACAGCATAATTGCATATAAGGATTTTTGTTTGTTTTTTCCGTATATTTTTCTTCATATAAATATATATATATATATATATATATATGAGATGAGTCCCAAATTATTCTGGGCACGATGAATTACTCTATATGATTACTCTAAATAACCCCCCCACCCCAAATTTCTTCATTGTACATCCGTGCTTGACCCAGCTAATGCTCGTGAGGAGCGGCTAAGGGTCAATAAGCAGACGTGGCTCTTGGGGCACTGTTCCGAGGTTATCCGTATACTTGGATGAGTATTGCTGAGTGAGTAGCGGTGCTATATCGAGTCTAGTCTTCATCACTGTTAGTTTTGACGTTTGCGTTGTATCAAAATGGTCCAGGTTCGATTCTCAGTAGTGGATACGCAATGCTGATGAGTTCCAACTAGGACGAAACGACCGTCCAGTGCTTTCTCCATTCTGTTGAAGATTATTCCGTTCTCGATGCATTACTATCTATCTATCTATCTATCTATCTATCTATCTATTTATCTATCTTGTCACGTAGCCCCGATTTCATTAACTATATAGGCGTTAGGCTAAAAAGCACTCCAAAGTAAAATGTTAAATTCTAGGCGAAAATTAGTTAGATATAAAGGGAAAATAAATAAATAAATAAATAAATAAAAATATAAATTTAATCCGATGCTTTCGACTTGCGAGCGAATATGTTCCATGATCAGCCATATCCTCCTCTTCTCTTCACAAATTCTTTCCCTCTTTATCTACTCTTCCACACACGAGCCAAGGGCCCGTGAACTTTGAAGTGACCCGACGCGAGAATGACCTGGTTCCAAAATTTCGCAGCTATCAGGCGTTTGACCATAAGTGAATTCCAGGCACCATCAGGGTCTCCTGCTGCGATTCACGTGATCAGAACATACTAAGCGTGGATTGAACTTTTGGCCATCACACAAACACTGCGTGATTTGCGCCCCATCCTCCTGCGTACCTGGTCAAGGACGAAAGGAACCCACGTGACTGTCTTTGGGGACAGCAGAATCTAAGAAAGGATTTTCATTTTTTCCTCTGACCAGCGGCAGTTGAACGTCGCTGGGCAAAATCGTCAGACTGCCCACTGAGATGAAGAAGACAGCAAAGTCTGTCGACTAGGGGTGAAAGGACTGCTATGAAACTGAATCAACCCAACGAACAGCCTATATGAAATGCTGTGGAACCCCGAACACTTGTGAAGGAAAAGGAATTCAGGAAAATTGCTGGAATGTTGTTTTAGCATCAGAACTCTCGCTTCGGCGAATCAGAACATTGTGTGAAAATATCAACTCGACTGAAAGATAAGTTGATTCTCTTGGTTTGATCTGTTTTTATATATATATGTATTCGCTCGCACCCTCTGTTCTTTATTGAACCCTTCCCCTTTGTTAAATGAATGTTCTTGTTTTTCTTTCTTTATTTAATTATATATATATATAAATAAATGTTCTATTTTGAAATCCACCGTCTTGTGTCTGTTCTTCGTTGATTTCCTTGTGTCGCTTCCATTTCTGAGTGAAGACCGAGAAAAGATCCCACGTTTTCCTTTTTTTAAAACCCGTGGTTCATCTATATGCTACAAGTTCGTAACAATATGCAAAATTGAATAACAGTACTCAGTAGATGTATCTGAAAGAAGTTTATATCATTGGATTTTTAATGCAGAAAACATTTTTATTTCTCTGTTTTGGCGTTTACCTTCCGTTGTTATATTAGGGTCATATGCAATAAAAATAGATTTTTCAACATTGCACATGAACTTCGTGTCTACAACGATATCAAAAAACGATTTTAATGCAGAAATTCCCATTATTTTGGCGTTTACATTCTGTTGGTAATGTGACATGATTGAGAAACCTATATAGAAGTTTATAGTTTTTAAATTTTATATCAATCTCAAGCATTTCCTGTTTTATAATTTGATTGATTTGTTTATTTCACTGCATATCAACTTCTTATAGGCCATTTAATGCCAAAATTTAATGTTTTTGGGGAGCTTTGAAGTAATATAAATTATGATATATGTTATTCTGCTTTCATAGTTAAATACGTCAGCTGAAAGTCAACTTTTTTTTGTTAAACGGCATATCAACACCTTATGGGGCATTTAATGACGAAATTTTATTTTCTTGTGAGCTCTGGTAATCTCTTTTTTTCTCAAATGTATTCTGGCAATTCTTTTTCGAATAATGAATTCTTGGTAATTTTTAAATGTTTTTACTATGAAAATGTATTACTGGTAATTTTTTCTAATGTATTTTTATATTAGGTTGGTGCAAAAATAATGACGTAATAATGTCGTTTATTGACGTATTTTTTATCGTCAAAAACGACATTATTACCTCATTATTTTTGCACCAACCTAATATTTTCATGTTTTGATCGCAGCTTAAGTGTTCATTATTTGACCATAGTTGGGGCCCTAACAGGTGCTACCATCCTAGATCTAGATGGACCAAGGAAAACAGCAATTTAGAGGTGATTGCACGCTCTTCAAAACCTCCTGATCAGAGGCCTTGCTAACGGAGGTAGTTGAATGAAAGAGAAGATTGGAAGAGAAACATTGATGGAAAGTGAAGATCAAAAGGATATATATTAGGTTGTTCGGAAAATAATGTCCGATTTTAAAATCAGACTCTATTCTTGAATTAATGTATTTAAACAGTGTTTAAAGGAATCCAAATACCAATCCTGCATATTTTTACCATCGAGTTACAATGGTTTTGTTTTTGACGGTCCGATACAACTCTAAAGGTTTAGGCGCCCAGCAATCCTTGAATGCAGTTACGGTATATTCTTTGAATCCGAATGTCTTGATTTAAAAATTGTCCAGATGCTTGAAACAAGTGGTAGTCAGTGTGCAAGAGACCAGGAGAATATGTTGGATGCAGCAAAGTCTCGTATTCCAAGTCAGTGAGCATCTGCAGTGTCAACATGGCAACATGTGCCCGAGTATTGTCATGAAGCACAATTGGGCCTCGTCGATTAACCAGGACCAGTTGCATTTATTTTAATTGAATGTACATTTTATCCAATTGTTGGCAGTAAACTTCGCTACTGATGCTCTTGTCTGATCCCAGAATGCTGTTATGGATAACAGAACCATCAGATAGTCATCATAATCATTTCGTGGCCGTAAGGGGTGTAGGATTGTTTATATGAATTCTGTTGGAATCATTCTATTGGAAGAATCATCGACGGGTCATGGTCGACAGGCGAGGCAGTTCTTTGAAATGACTATTCACCCCACTTCAAAGGCCCACCATTTGTCCTCTGTCAATCGGCTCTACTTGAACAAAAAGAGAAAGTTTGTGCGTTTTCCCAGCTGGTTCTATCGGACTCATTTACAACTCTGGAACTTGCCACAAAGTTTGTCATTTTCTAAAACTCGGACACAGGCAGTGAACTGATAATGTCTGGGTCCTTCGTCATAATCAAACCATTGCTCCAATTGTGTACGATTGTTATAAATGACCTATTTCTCATCACAAGTCACTATTCGAATTTCACAAATGCAGCATTGCATCCACTTTAAAATGTCAAACACTTTCACTTTCACTTTCATTGATTTATCTGCAACCCATTTATCAGGTTTCTTCCCCTTGTCCATTTTGTTGAGATGATTCGATAATTTTGAAATGTTAACACCCATCATCTTAGACATTTCCCTGACACTGTGACGTGGGTTTCGTTCGACTAATCTTTTCAGAGGTTGATTGTACATGTTTCATTGGTGTCCTGTACCACCTTGATCTTCAAGACTCGTATCCCCACGGCGGAGCTTCAGAAACTAGCGCCAGGCTGTCCGACCCCAGTCGATCCTTCACTCTTGTTAATGTTGGCAGCAGTTTAAGAAGCATTTTGACCAAGCTTGAGCCCACGCATAAAAGTAAACGCATCTATACTTTTTCATGTTCAAGATGAGGTGGGGGTATAATGTTTTAAGTTAAATTTTGAAGGAAATGAATATAAAATTAACAAGGAGGACGCCTTAATAATATGGAATTAGTAATATATTTTTATGGAACTATTATAATAATATATTACAGACATGGGTCCTTACCTTTATCTACAGAATGAACTCTTCCTAACACCATGTATACTACGCCTCTCTCTCTTGAGAATCAAGCCGAACTTCTCGGCTTGACGGTCGAACTCTCTACCTCTGAGCAGAGAGGAACCCGAATGAGGCTCCGCCGAAGGGCAGAGTCTCGTTCGGGGAGGTTGACCAACCCGATCCCGTTTATACGGGTTATACGGGCATTTTTAGGCCGAGCCTACGGGCTCGGGAAACCCACGTTAAACTCGGCCTTGTGCCACATGCAACCCTTGTGGGGGTGGTGACTAGATACCGAATCGAGTCAAGCCGATAGTAGTTCACTCCAAACCAAACTGACAGTCATACTAACACCTTCCACATCTTGTATTATTATTTCGTGTAATATACCTTCGTTATTTCTACTCTTGTGTTCGTGTTTTTCTTCCTTGGTCCTTACCTGGACCATAACAATTACAATATAAAGGTTTATTTTAAAATCGGACATTATTTTTCGAACAACATAACATAATAAAAATATCTGAAATCTATGATTTTCAGTCTAGTAGAACAAATATTGTTTGTATTAACGAAAATAATTGTGAATGTCCGCATTAAGAATAAACATAATTTTCATTGAAATGTTTGCATTGATTGGTTATTATCTTCGTTAACTCTTCAATTCTATAACTAAGATGACAAGATGAAGAGAACAATGTTATTATGAATAGACTATTAATATCCTGTCATTGTTTTATTATAATTACTGAAGGTTTCTTTGGTTAGAGATCAAAATAAAATGAAAAAAAAATGATAGAAACGAACGCAAATTAAGACGTAAAGCCTGATGAAGTATTTTATCATTGTAAGAGAAGTTGTTTCCTCATTTGGCTTGAATGGAACAGATCATAAAACAGCTGACAGAAAATAAATCGTATTTTTTCCTCATTTTTAGCTAAGAAAGAAAAAGTACATAAATTATTACATGTTATTTTTTGTTTTGCGTGAATATTTTTCATCGCAGTATTTTGTGAAGATCTCTTGTACTTCAGTGAATAATCGCTGTGATTTTTCAGAGACGATTGAATTAAAATTTTATTACAACTACCACTTTTCCCGCGCCTTTAAGAAAAATAACGTTAATATTTAATATTTTAATATTTTATAATTAAGATTAAATAAAAAATTAATCAAATTACAATCTATTTTCTGGCTGAAGAACTCGCTGTGACCTAAAATAATTTAACGCATAAAAATAAGTCGTTTTATTTGTCAGATTTAAAACAACAGAACCGTCTATGCTTATATACGTCATCAGTCCATTACGTGAGAGGAGAAATTAAACCCTCTATACATAGTGGACTCTTCTCGGGACGTGTTTACTCAAACAAATATATACACTGACAAAAATTATGATTACAACATCCTGAATATATTTCAATTTCAGATTACACAAAATTAAACTCACAGGTAATATAACTATATTAGAATAAGGGATCAATGTAGATCAATAGACCGACAGTTTTTATTATACTAAGATTCACTTAATATAAGACTCGGGATCAACTCAAAGTAGAGGGTTACTGTTAAACAGTTGATTAGTATTGTTTAGCAACATATCAATCTCTATGAGTTATTTAATGCCGAAATCTAAATCTTTTTTACGTAATTTTATTGTTATTTTTGGAGATAATAATAATTTAGTGATACAAGTTTTAATAATTGACCCAATTATGTTGGAAGAAGGAGGTGGGTTCATGCCTTTTGCGCGTAAGAAAATATAACGGACCCAATGGGTGAAGATGCTTTCATCATGTTTAAAAACACTCATCAACAGCAGATATGGCGTCATCATTGTGTGATACTGGTTCCCAGCCAAATGTTTTTTCACATTGGGTAGCAGATGATAGTCAGAAGTGGCCAAATCAGGAGAATAGGGATGGCGATCAATCAGTTCAAAATCACTGTCACGCACAGAAGCCATTTGAACGAAGGGCTTGTGTGCTGGAGCATTGATCTCATGAAACAAGAAACCGTTCGTCGGTTTTCCTGGGCTTTTGGTCTTGATAGCCTTTCGTAACTTCATCAACAAGTTGGCATAGTAATCTTCATTAGTGGTGTGGCACTTTTTACGATAGTCAATAAACACAATGCATTTTGCATCCCCTAAAACTGAGGCCATCCGCTTCTCTACAAATAAAATGACTTTAGACCAGGTGTGAATGTTTTTTTTTTTACAGTGAATGGATTGTCACTTTGTCTTTGGCTCAAAGTGATAAATGAAACACTGATCCTGGATTAGGAAAGGTTCAAGGAAACCAGTTGGATCTGCCTCAAACCATGTCAGGTTTTTCCGTGATGTGATAAGCCTGATACGCTTTTTATCAGTTGTCAGAAAACGTGACACAAACCGAGCATAAACTTTCGTCATGCAAAGTTCATTGTGCAGAATATTCTCAACTTTCTGACAGGATATGCTAATAGCACTGGCTATTTGATATATTACCAATCTCTTGTCATCCGCCACCATATAGTGAACACGATCAATGTTTTCGTCGGTGGTGGCAGTTGTAGGACGTCCAGATCTTGGGTCATCTTTGACGCTTTCTTCGCTTCCTAAATTTAGCTGACCAGTTTTGCATTGTTGATAAAGCTGGAGTATTATGTCAGCATGAACGTCCTTGATAACACCACAATGCCAAATTTTGTGAATTTTCAAGAGAAGTACCCTAGTTACTTTTGATGTCAGTTTAACTGGAAAGAAACAACGCATTTATTAATAAGAATTGAAGTTAATGCATGCAATATTTCACTTCTCTAGCGTCATTCCTTCACAGTCCTCCTATGAACTTTTCAAACCTCCCTCGTACCTGTAAAGAAACAGAGGAGTTATTAAAAAGAGTTTAAATGAATGTATGCAAAATTTCACGGCGCTAACATCACTCTTTCATCGTCAACCTATGATCTTTTCAGGCTAGCCTCGTACCTGGAAACAAATAATGCAGTTATTAATAAGAAAATTTGAAATTAATACATGCAAGATTTCATAGCTCCAGCATCAGTCCTTCAAAACCAGTCTATGCACTTTTCAGCGCCCCCTCCTCATTGACGTTCCAGGTAACCCGCTGGCAATACTCTTGGTAATGTGCATGACAGTTTTTGTAACGGAAGTAGATGTCTTGCAGAAGTTTTTCTCAATTAAATGATATCCAGCGTTCCGTACTGACACTACTGGGGTCATATTTACTTTGATCTGTGCTGTGGTCGCCGTTTTGCCTCTCACTGTGGCCCTTAAAATACATCAGTGAGAACGTGTACTTTTGTGGGCGCCTTTCGTGTAGGATTGTTCATATGAATTCCGTTGGAAGCATTCCAATGGAATCGTCATCGACGGGTCATGTCCGACAGGCGCGACAGTTCTTCGAAATGACTATTCATCCCCCTTCAAAGGTCCACTATTTGTCCTCTGTCAAACGGCTCTACTTGAACAAAAGGAGAAAGTTTGTGCGTTTTCCCAGCTGGTTCTATCGGACTCTTTTATAACTCTGGACCTAGCCACAATGTCTGTAATTTTCTCGGATAGTGAACTGATAAGAATGTTATTACGTCACGAGATAGCCGAAAACTTTGACAAATTTATAAGCATACTGCTCTCTGGCATACACACATATTACGTTTCTCATTCGTCTTCTTTTATGTGTCATGTCTCTTCAGAACGTGGGCGATCATGGCTCTCAGAGACTTCCTATCCTTTGTAACTATTATTAAGTTTAGTCTTTTAACCGTCCTCTCGGTCCCTTTTTGTTATGTAGTGGTTTCACAGTGGAGGCTTGTATTTGTGCTAAGTCGGTCCTAAAATAGGTTCGACGTACAAAACGTTAGGAACTTGATATAATAGGTAATGAGGCAGTAATCTAGTTGGGGTGGCTGATACTTTAATATCCGACTAACGGTCGTCCCACATCGACTGACTGACCAACTCACTCCGACTGATTTGTTACTCTTACTACTCCTACTTATTATAGGTGGGAGAGTCTATTAACCATAGAATAGGTGTGTTATTAACTATAGAATAGGTGTGTTTCACTTTAACACTTTTCTGCCATCCAAGCTCGTTAAATAGGCTACTCGCTACATTCCTGTGTCTCTCTTGCCTACAATATGTTCTGTGAGTGTCAACGTCAGTTGTCATCTTCCGTCTATTTCTATTGTCCTTTCTCTCAAGGAACGTTTTCTCAGTTTCTTTCATTGTCAATAACCTCTTGCGCCTTAGTGACTTTATCGTCTTGCTTAGGATGAAATGATAAAAAAGAATAAACGATCGACGTTTCCAGCTATTTCTGGCAGACGGCAGAGTTCGTATGTGGAGGAGAGCAAATTAAGTTATGGGTCCAGTTTGTCAATCGGTGCTGTACAAAGTTGGTGGTGGTTGTGTAATGCAGATTTTATACGATAGATGTTCGCAATAACCACTAATGAAACTGGAGTATTTCTTGAATGATGTGGCAAACACAAATTTTCTTGCAGAACATTTGTTTTTTTCACGCTCACTCTGTTTCCCAGTGATTATTTTTTCCAGCAAGATAACACATCCTATTCTATTGTACGCGGGTGACACGACATTGGCTTCTAAGTTATTCATTGCCTCTAGCGCTCCCCAGATTTAAACCCCATTGAGCCTGTATATGTTATATGTTCTGCAGTAAATATTTAACAAATACAATTGAGTTATGACTCCATAAGACGTCAATTAGCTATCGTTATTCAATTTAAAGAAGTAATGGTTAGTAATGTTTGTTCTGGGGATCGTTACTAATGTTCGAACCTCGGTAGGCGTTCCATAAAATTTTGACATAAATAACTTAACAAACGTTGACATGTAATAAAATAAAGCCTTCAAGATTACCCCCCCCACCCTTTCCGCCAAAGTGTCTGAATGCACCTATGTCTATTTTATTTATCTAAATCCTACCAATTTTCTTTTGTTTTTATCTTGATTTGTAGAGGTCTTTTGGTAATAAAAATTACTAATTGTACAGAACAACGTTGAGTCGCATTATGAATAAAAAAAGACAAAAACAGCTGAAAAAAGTCCCGAAAAAAAGCGACATCGAACCGCTAAATAAATCTAATTCTATGTAGAAAAATCTTATATAGCAACTTCTTTGAGAAACACTGATGGCATTATGATTTGAAATATCCAGAGTAAAAGTGAAATGTGTTCATATACCCCAAGATACTTAGGAAATTTGTAATTACAAAACACATTTCCACGTAAATCTATTTTTTTTAATTCATTGATATAAATTCTATTTAACAACTTGTCACATTTAATTAATTTAGTCTGAGATAATTTTCTAAATAAAATTGCTTAATTACGAAAGCACAAATTACTGGAAACTTTGTCATCAACTTTGATCTCATTCTTTAAAATCGTTATATGCATATGCATATACATACATACACACACACACGCACACACACACACACACACACACACACATATATATATATATATATATATATATATACCCTGACGAGTGGACGGAGCGATTATTGGGTGGTCCATCTACGTCTGAGTCAGGTTGCTGAAGGTAACATCAGTCAGTTAAGTGACAAAGCTTTTACTTTTAATAATAATAATAATAATAATAATAATAATATATATATATATATATATATATATATATATATATATATATATATATATATATATATATACTTGTTCTGAATTTGATCCCTATTCATATATATATATATATATATATATATATATATATGTGTGTGTGTGTGTGTGTGTGTGTGTGTGTGTGTGTGTACAAATATGTACAAAATAGGAAAGAAAAAAATTTCGCTTGAAGATGAAAGAGATCTTGATGCGTTAATTCAATTTAATTCTAATAATTATATTGAAGATTTCAGCTCTTGTTTTTGAAACACGAGAACTCTTATGTAGCAAAGGAATCATATTTTTAAAAAATAATTATAATATATATATATATATATATATATATATATATATATATATATATATATATATATATATATGGATAGATTACTTCAAACGTCACCCACAGTGAATAGCCGTATTTGAGTAGATGCTCCGTTTTTTAAACAGTGTTTATTTCGGCAACCGACCTTCACACTCGAGAAAGCTTAATAGAAAAAAAAGTGTCCTCCCTACACATGTTTTTCTTTATTAAGTTAATATTTTTTATTTTTGTTCATGTATTTTCTAATATATATATATATATATATATATATATATATATATATATATATATGTAACATTAATTATATTATATGTAAATTGGAGGTAGACCTTGTCTATTTTTAATCAAACTTGATTGGCTATATATATATATATATATATATATATATATATATATATATACGCAGTGACTAATTTATGTTTCATGTGTTCTATAACACGCAATCTTCTTCATTTGAAAAATTCTAGGGTCGACCCCCTTAATATCTATATATATTTTGAAGACACTACTTGTCTGCCTATCTATCTATCTATCTATCTATCTATGTGAAGAGCATATAAGCTAGTATTTTTGAGTGTTATTGTCTGTTTTATTAAATACGTCCGTTTGCCCATATATTTGCCCATGTGTATTTGTGCTTGAACATATGTGTGTTTTTCTCCACGACACTACCAGTGTACAGCGTGCGAATAATTTTTTTTTATCTCGTCAGGCAGTATCTTTGAAGTTGATTGAAAGAATGAACGCAGCTTCGGACTGAACCAAAATAAAAAAAATGTAAGTTTTGTTTTTCTTTTGTCTGTAGTAGATTTCATTATCAAAAGTTTGAGGGCTCTGTGCGGGTGTTGCTTTTGAAAGCTAAAGACCGCGAGACAAACCCATTAAAATCTGTCTCGTCTTTGTATCAGTTCTTGAAAAGATACAAATCGCCGATGAACAATGAAGTAAATGTCAATATACGTGAGGACAAGCGAAAAAAAAAAAGCAGTTACTTTATAATAGTACCCTATAATATCCTATATACATACTCGTGGATAAGTCAACTGTTTCAAACCAAATCTTTCGATTCCTCGAAATTCGTGAGTTAAGATGAAACCTGTTCTTACAGAGAAAGGGTTGAAGTAAAGCTTAATTTCAGTCATTAAAAAAAAAATTAATAACTATAAAAAAAGAAATCTTAAATATTGCAATAAATACTTGACTGAAAATATACAATATTTTTCTCTAAATTTACTTTCAATTTTACTCTTGTAGGGGTTACCGGTCTGTAAGGGTCACCGGATCTCCCTAACTAATTTATATTATGCAAATTACCACAAAATATGAAACAAGAAGAAGACACATTCAACAAGAGAAGTTGCACAAGTAAATGGAATTTATATATGCGGAACAGCTATCGTACAAAACAGTAATTCAGTTGTGTTTGAAATGCTGAAGTTTACTTGTGCATGGAATTTTGAGTGAGGAAAATATTCTTGTTGATAAACTGTGAAGTGTATTAAAAAGTGTGTGAGTTTGGAGAAGTTTAGTAAGATGTAGTGTTACTTTAAGAGAATTAAACAGTTTGAAAATATTACGAAAAAACGTTTGTGGGTGTGACACAAAATGTTACGTTAAGAATTTCTCTCCCTGTGGTTGTAGGAATGAATGTTCGTACGTACGTGTGTGTGTGATGTCGTTTTCCACAAAGGGAAAACACGCAAATTCTCCACAGACCTTACATTGCTTGTAAGTAAGAAACAGAAAAAAAGAGATCGAGAGAAAATGCATTTATAAGTAATAGGAACCACGTGGTAGACTCGAGAACACGTTTACATTTTTTTTGGGCCCGTTGTACTTTGAACAAATCAACTCGAGGTCAAAAATTGGGTCGGTACATTCGGACGTAGTTGACGACACGTAATTGATATTTTTCAGCCAATCAGAATGCTTCAGTAACTATGAACTTGGTTTGAGCCTCTATGTGTTTAGCTGTGCAAGATTTTAGAACTTTGCACGTAAAGATAAGCAAAATACAATTTTCATATTGTCTAATCAGGACGTTGTTTAATGAGAGCATTATAGAAACTTAGGCGTGTACCACTGGAATGTAGAATTTATATTCTACACTCTTTTGCGCAGCCATTTGTCAACTCGCGCCGACTTAATATTGTATATAAAAGTATAAATAAGTTGTTCTACATAAAATTAACTTTGAAAATTAAAATACTCATGTTGATAATTTAAAATAAATATAAGATTTTGGTGATTAAAACTTTAACCCACCTAACATTTAAAAAAAAAAAAAATAAATCAAGGTTTTTCATGTATAAAAAAGAATTTACTCAATTATTAATATTATTCTATAAAAAAATAATTTGCTTCACAATTTCATACTAAATAAAGTTTTTAGTGTTTAAGACTTTTATCAGCCTCACAATTTCTATACTAAATAGTGTTTTAGTGTTTAATAATTTTATTAGACTCACAATTTCATACAAATCAAGGGTTTGAGTCTTTAATAATTTAATCCACCTCACAATTTCATACCAAATCAAAGAATTTGTGCTTAAAAGTATAATCTGCGACACATCTTAAAAATAATCAAGTATTATCATTATAAAATCACTTACCCTCTTCACAATTTCATATTAAATAAGGAATTTCATATAATTTTTTATCACAAAATTTTTGATTTATTTAAAAATATGAGGCGGGGTAAAGATATTTCACCATTGAAATCATTGATTATGTTTAAAATAACAGTTTTTAATCCTCAGAATTAGTTTAGATAAATCAATTTGGGATATTGATTGCGGCGGCTCAAAATTACTCGTTTTAACACAAATGCTCTCGGAAGAAAGAGCGAACGTTTTGACTCTGCTGACCAGTTGCTTCATGCTAACTGATGTTTAGTTTATGCAACGTATAGACATTTTTTAGAGAGAGAGTAATCCGAAATATCTATTTGTTCTGTTAGGAATACATGATTTATTTAGAAAGATATTAGAATAATACATAAAATATATTAAGAACAATTTACCTACATTCGAATAGAATTGAACCAGTACACACACACACACACACACACACGCGCGCACACACACAGACACAAAGAAAGGAGCAAAAAGTTGAGTCTTCGCACTGGATTTATTTAACCCATATAAGGGGGCATTTCTCAAGGAAAGAGAAGTCCTCCCAGGATTTATTAAGGGCTGACACCAACTTAAAAATATAAAATACGCTGATGACGGCAGGTAGGTAAGTGCGCGTGCACACACACACACACACACACACACACACACACACACACACACACACACACACACATGCAGGAACTCCTATGCAGTAGGTAGTAAAGGAAAAGGAGAATAAAGGACGAATCATTAATTTTAAGAACATAAAATGGATGATTGTTAGCAAGAGGGATGCGACCGAAGACATAAGACAGTAAATTTAAGCAAATGCAGAAATTTAACTGACACAGAAACCCTAAAGGCGTTACTAGAATAGCGAAATGGTAATGTTGATGACAATATTAGCCTTTTCCTTATAAGGAAACATTTGGTATTCATTGACCGAGCAGCCAGTAGTACTGTCGGTTAAAATTTATAAAATTTTCATTTTAAAACAAATTTTATCAGTAAACTAGGTTTCTAAAATCCAGAAGTTGTTATCGCCTTGCGAAAGCTAAACAAGGAATTAAGAATCAGGAAAATTTCGCTTGAAACAAAGAAATACTAAGCAGCATTAATCCGGCTATATGACAGTGAATACTGGACAGTTTTAATACAGGTGACCAGGGGGTTTGAAACAACAGAGATGTGGTTCTACAGAAGGATGCTGAGAATACCACGACGTTATATTTGTATTTACGGTTAGAAAATTTTTTTGATGGCGGTTTCCTTACTAACGATTATTTTAAGTCACGTAGAACGTCGTCATCTTGATTATACAGTGTAACCCGGATATAAGAGAGTTGTCGGGACCGGATAAGTATCTTATATCCGGGTTTCTCTTATATACGGGTTTGGTTTATTTTGTTTAGGTAAGTATGGCTCTAATTTGGGACCAGAGAAAATCTCGCTTATATCCGGGTTTCTCTTATATCCGGGTCTCTTATATTCGGGTTACACTGTATCATTATTTTCACTCTGACTTACCTGTGATATCCATTTTAGTTCTTGCTGCCGTTGAAAATGATGTGGTTTCTCTTATCTGATACAGTTCTTTATTTGTGATTCTATAGCGCCAGTCAACAAGGTTCGAATAAGGATGGCTTTTAACTAAGGCCCGCAGGCTTCACTGGATCTGAGAAAGCAGTTGTATACAGCAGGCAGTTTAGATATTTCTGAATAGGTTGACCCCGAGCGTTACTTCCATATAAAAGGTCTCAATCTGCTGAGGCTGTTTAAGTTTAATATTTTGGTCTTGCAATTTGCGGTGTTGGGGGAAATTATGTCTAGAGCAGCCTATTCTATGTTCAGTTTCCTTTTTTCCTATGTTAAAGTTGTTATAATTGATCCATATACCGAAGTTTTTTTAAGTGTTTAGGATTTGCTAATTCTACATCCTGAATTTTTATGATGGATTCAAGGTAGGTGCCATCACTGCTTTCATTCCAGTTCCAGATCATAGCTTATGTTTCATAAAAGTTTATCTTAAGTCCTATTTCTTCGAACACTTGGTAGGGGATGTTGATTTTCTGTTCAAGATCATTCTTTACTTCAACTATAAATAACCTATGTCGTCGGTATAGCTTGCCTTTATCATCAGTACATTGGCCTTGGGAGGGGAAGCAGAATCACGGATTTCTATTGATAGATTCGTTTTGGATGTGGAAAGAATGCTTAATACCCATCTCTTCACACCTATGCGTGTAAATGTGCAGGGCACAATTTAAGAAAAGATTAAATAAACTCATTTCATTCTTGTCGTACTACTGTTGAGGTTTGAAATGTTTCCATATTGGGATCTTCGCCAAACATGTAAGATTTAGTTCGATGCATTCAGTGGATTTGGAGCTTGGAATGCGGTTTCTAAATGTGCCTTCCAAAAGCTAAGCAAAGTATTAAGATGCAGGAAAATTTCGTTAGAAAGAAAGAAGTACTGTAATGTTAAACAATATTAATCCGGCTATGTGGCAGTGAATGCTGGACAGTTTCCAGACAGGTCAAGAGGTGGGGGTTGAAACAACAGAGATGTGATTCCACAGAAGGATGTTGAGAATACTATGACGTAACATATAATTAACAGGGAAATTTTATGAAAAATGGCAGTAAAGGGACATTTATATTTAGGGTTAGACAAAAGATAGTTGAAATTTCTTGGACACATAATGAAGAAAGAGAGCTTGGAGAATTTGACACTCACAGAAAATGTTGAAGGCATAGAGGGGCGGAGGGTAACATCGAGGAACTTACCTAAGGAGTTTGTGTGAATGAATAACAGAGGGGGAAAAGAGTGATAGTAAATAGTAAATAAATGATTAGGGCTACGAAGGACAGGAATTTGTGGAGAGTCATGAATGTCTAAGTCCTGAAGAGATATGACGCATAAGAAGAAGAAGAAGAAGAAGAAGAAGAAGAAGAAGGTATTTCATTGAGGCTTTGGGAGAGAGAAGAAAAGAGAGAGAGAGACAGAAGAAAAAAGAAAAATACACATTATTGGGTGATAGAAGTCTGTAGTCCTTCTTTTATATCGTATTACTAAGTATGCAGTGTAGTCACAGAAAGCGTAGAAACCTTTCCACTTATATACAATCTAATTTGCATATCGCCACACCTTCGAAAAATATTTTTCAAACTCTAGTCAATGGGCCCCTGGATGAAGATTTTAAAATTTTAGGTAAGGAATTATGTTACCGAAGGCAGAGATTTCAATGAAATGTACAAATCATTCTTATTATAAAACCCAGGTTGTGTGTGTGTGTGTATGTGTGTGTTCCTTTATATGTGGGATCGGATTTCCTACAATTTTCAACCGATTTCAACAAAACTTCACAGGACTACGTAAAATTACCTAGCGGTGGTTCTGGCAGTGCCAAAAATTGGAAAAACACAATTGTTTTTGCACGAAATCAATTTGAAAACACGATTAAGAGGCATCGCGAGAATGAAAGGGGGACAACTCATATCGAGTTATACTTATTATAAAACCCAGGTTGTTTGTGTGCGTGTGTGTGTTCGTTTATATATGGGATCGGATTTCCTACATTTTTCAACCGATTTCAACAAAACTTCACTTTTTTTTTTGGCAGGTAGTGTTTCTTATTGTCTTGCACACTTTTTTCTTTATTTTTACATTCAGAATGCTTTAAAAATTCCATTTACAAGACAATTGTTTATAATAAAATTCTATTCAATCGGTAGACTCATAACGATTGAAAACAATGTTTTTCGTTTGAGTTTGACCAATTCATAAAAAAAAAAAAAACTAATTAAGACATGCGTGTCCGTCAACCTTAAATAATAATCTTTGTCAATTTTATTTTTCAGTCTTTATGATGGTCGATACTTGATCTATCTCTTACTTTTACATCCCCGGGCAACGCCGGGCTCTACTGCTAGTCATAAATATAATGCTGAAACAACTGCTAGATGAAACTGAAACAATTACAAGATGACACTTCGAATAGGGTTGGAACTGAGGAAACCTGAGATCGTAAAGGGAGGAATTTTTTTTAGTAAGGGGAAGGATTTACATCATATATACAAATCATAAGTATAATGCTGAAACGATTACCAGATGACACTTTAAAATGGGACTGGAATTGGGGAAGCCTGACACCGTAGAGTGAGCAATATATCCCGATGCTACTGTTTTCAAATTTTCTTTGAGATCAGAGAGAAAAAAAATTCTTTTCTTTCCTTTTTGCTATTTAATCATTGGATAGCAGTGAAGAAAACACAAAGGAATAAGCAAAGAGGCCAATAAAAATACTTGATTTTTTCTTTGGAAAATTATGTATATAAAATAACCAAGTCAACTTTTGAATAGCGCAGCACCTGGACTTTATTCCTTATAGCCATTCTTTGATCTGCATCATTTTTAGAAGATAAAATTTGCCTTAATTTATTCTTTCCGTTCTTCCATTTTTTCCCCAGTACACTTTCGACGAAAAGCAATAGGTCCAAAAATATCGTACAAAACGTGTATAATATTGAAGTTTATTGTCATATATTTGCATCATTAGAGAGGAGCTTGTCTGGAGAAAAACATGATATGAAATTACTCGTGTCCCGAATAAAAGAACCAGAGACATTTACGTTTGAAAATTTGTTTAAACTGGATGTAATAAGTTGGAGTCATTACAAAGTACGAGTTAATTTTGAGACAAAAAAAAGAACAAAAATAGATTATTCATTTATAAAGAAATTTATTTGTAACGATGGTATTTTGCCCGAAAAGTTTGTGGAAATAATTTTCTTAAATATAAACTTAGATAGTGAAATCCTTTGTTTTAATATTTTCTCTGAGATCAGAGAGAAAACCTGTAATTTATGCATAATCTGTTTAATTTAAAAAATGTATAAAATATATTTTGGACACTGAAAAGGGCTATACATTGTTAATGGTGGTTGGGGGAGTGCAAGGAAAAGCCACAAAATATTTTTACTATTCAATAATTATTTTATTTTTTGTTTTAAATAGACTGTACTGAGGTCTCATATAAAGTATATAAATAATAGATATATAAACAGTATATGAATTTAAATAAATAGACTGTACTGAGGTTTTGTGTAAAGTATATGTAAGAAAATATGTACGCCAGGTGTGAAAGCTTTCATTTTGTAGAAGGCATCTATTTTAATTTTAAAAATTCTTAAAATTTCAAAACCCCTTATGACATTTGACCCACCCTATATATCGTTATCGGAAAAATGAAAGTAGTTGGAAATTATATTTATCAACTAAAGTATTCTACGTTGTATTTAAATCTAAAATTTATAAAATGTGTGGGTTCGGTATATATATATATATATATATATATATATATATATATATATATATATATATATATAATTATTTATTTAAAAATATGATTCCAACGCTACATAAGAGTTCTCATGTTTCAAAACAAGAGCCGAAAACTTCAATATAATTATTTGAATGAAATTAAATTAAAGTACTAGTCTTATGTAGCGTTGGAATCATATTTTTGAATAAATAATTATATTTATGCTCTACTTTTGTATCGAGCACTATTTTTTAAAAATAATAACAAAAATACTAAAGAACTTTGGATTATTTACCTAACGAGTTCTTTCCTATTTTCTATATATTTTTACACACACACACACACACATACACACACACACACACACACACACACACACACACACACACACACACACACACATATATATATATATATATATATAGAGAGAGAGAGAGAGAGAGAGAGAGAGAAAGGAGTGTAAGACAAGGATGCCTCTTCTCAGTGGAATTATTCAAATTATATAGTGAGGCAATTCTGAGAGAATTAGAATTCTTACGAGGATTTATTATTGGCAGGCACAATTTCAAAAATATAACAAATACAGATGACACAGTGTTGATAGCAGACACAAAAAGCGAAATACAAATTCTCCTACAGAAGTCAATAAAGGAAAGCGAGAAGAAAGGAGTAAACACAATTGGAAGAAGACAGAATTCATAGCTGTCAGCAAAAGGAACGTCCCAACAAGCAAATTACAAATTAGAGATCCCAAAATCAAGTAAGTGCATTGACTTAAATATCTGTCAAGTCTTTAAACTGAGAATGGGAATCCAAATAAAATAGCGAAAGGTGACTTTCAAAAGCTAAGCAAAATATTAAAAAAAACATGAAAATTTCGCAGGTACAAAGAAAAGAGTACAGAATTGTTGTGTAATATCAGCCTTCCTATATGGCAGTGAGTTGATAGAAGTGGAGTTCTACAGAAGGATGCTGAGAATACCAATTGAATGAACATATGAGTAGCAACGAAATTTTAAGGAAAATGTAAACAAAAAGGACACTTATACTGAATATCAGAGAGAGATAGTTGATTTTTTTGGGCGCATAATGAGAAAAAGAGGGCTTGGAAAATTTGATACTCACTAGACATATTGAAAGCAAGAAGGGCAGAGCAAAAGAATCCATAATCTACCAAACGATCCTGTGTAAATGAATGGTAGAACAACGTTTAGGACAGATGACAAAAAAAGACAATTTCTTTTCTTTTGTTTTCCGTATGTTTACACCATTCTTTTCTTCCTTTTGTTTTCCATATATTTACACCTTTCTTTCGTTGTTTCTTTCTTTTACATATATTTACACCTTTCTTCCTTTCTTTCTTTCTTTCTTTCTTTCTTTTTACATATATTTAAACCTTCTTTCTTTCTTTCTTTCTTTCTTTCTTTTGTTTTCCGTATATTTATACCTTTCTGTTTGTCTTTCTTTTTGCTGTCGTTCTCTGTTTTTCTATATATTTACACCTTCCTTTTTCTTTCTTTTATTTAGCATATATTTACCCCTTTCGCTTTCTTTCTTTCTTTCTTTCTTTCTTTCTTCATATATTTGAACCTTCCTTTTCTTTCTTTCTTTTCCATATATTTACATATTTCTTTCTTCTGATTTCCTTATATTTACATCATTCTTTCTTTTTTTTCTTTCGTTCTCTGTTTCTTTTTACATATATTTAAACCTTCTTTCTTTCTTTTCCATGTATTTACCAAAAATTTCTTTCGTTTTTCGCATATTAACACCTTTCTTTCTTTCGTTATTTTCCACATATTTGCACCTTCCTCTTTCTTTTCTTTTCCGTATATTTACACCTTTGTTTGTTTATTTGTTTGTTTGTGTTGTTGTTTCTTTATAATCTTAATTACTTTCTACGAAAGGAAAAATCAAACTCAGTGCCAATATTATCTTCTGAATTTCTCTTTTGAATTTGACTCTTTTCTTAAATAATTCAATCTTCTTACCTCTATCGATGGAGATCGTTTCTGAAAAGGAAAAAAAAATAGAATAAAAACAAACAAAAATAAAACAACAAATCTTGAAAGACTTTTTTTTTTTTTTATCAGCGAACATGTTTTTCAAAAACTCCGCAAACCTGTCACACCTGCAAAAATTTGGTAACCTATTCTTGATGCGCATACACATATACGCGCTTACACACATAAATGCATGTGCACGCATACACACTCACGCGCATACAAATACTCTCACGCGCACATAGACACCCTCATGCATACACGCACACATTTGCATACACACATTATTTTTTATATATTAAAAAAATAATGTGTATGCAAGTGAATTCATAAAAACTGTCGAATCTTTTATATACCTAGGAGTGAAAAAAATCATACTGAAAAATATATGAAAATTTGCATAGCTAAATTCTGGGCCGCTTTGAATAAAATGGATGCAATATGGAAATCTGATCTACTCAACAAACTCAAACAGGGATACTTTCAAGCCACTGTAGAGGCGATGTTAATGTATGACGCCACTGCCTAGTCATTAACTTAAACACTAGAGTCTAAGCTTCATGGAACCTACACTATACTTAGCATCTCTTGGCGGCAACATCCAACGAAATCACAGCTGTATGGACTCATCCCTAATATTTCTACAATTTTACGCGCACACAAAATGCGCTTTCCAGGATACTGTTGGCGAGCAAAATAAGAACTTGTGAGTGATCTATTGCTATGGACAGCTAGCCATGGTGCAAGACGGGCTGGTCACCTAGCAACCATCTACATGTTACCAAACACTGTATTATGACACAGGATGCCATCTTAACAGACTTCCGATCTTGCAGGACTGTGATAGTTGGCGTGATAGGCTCATGAACGTCCGAACTAGTTCGATATAAACACATCGACACGCACACATTTGCATACATATATTCACACATGCGTACAAACAGACATACTTGTGCACAAACAAAATAATCATAAAAATCACATACTGAAAAGTAAATTTTTGCATACATATATTCACACATGCGTACAAACAGACATACTTGTGCACACACAAAATAATCATAAAAATCACATACTGAAAAGTAAATTTTTGCATACGTATATTCACACATGCGTACAAACAGACATACTTGTGCACAAACAAAATAATCATAAAAATCACATACTGAAAAGTAAATTTTTGCATACGTATATTCACACATGCGTACAAACAGACATACTTGTGCACACACAAAATAATCATAAAAATCACATACTGAAAAGTAAATTTTTGCATACGTATATTCACACATGCGTACAAACAGACATACTTGTGCACAAACAAAATAATCATAAAAATCACATACTGAAAAGTAAATTTTTGCATACATATATTCACACATGCGTACAAACAGACATACTTGTGCACACACAAAATAATCATAAAAATCACATACTGAAAAGTAAATTTTTTAATGCCCCAAATATTTTACTGTAATGGGGGGTTCTTTATTTTATGTCGTTGTTGTGTTCCTGAAAGGACGAATGTTTCGTAAGATGACGTTGAAGTAAATGAAGTTCTAGGTATGACGATAAACTACATCCAGCAGCAAGGAGGTTTGAGCTTTTGAGGAGCGTAGAACAACCTCCCCATTGATGTTGTTCCCAGGTACACCCTGATTCGGAGTGGTAGCATCTGTTAAGATCCCATCGATAGGAAAATAGTGAAACCCTAAACAAAGCACTACGAAATTATTTAAAATACATTTTTATCATAAAAATGCCAGCAGAACATTTTTTGTAAAAAGTAGTAACAATGTCTGTTTATAGTAAAATTATCAACGATACATTTTTAAAGGAACATGACCAGTAATACATTGTCTGTAGTTGGAGGTCAAATAATATTAAATAGAAGCCATGAGATTTTTCAAATTATTTAGATTTCGGCATTAAATAACCCAGAGAGGTTGATATGCCGCTAAACAAAATCAAGCAACTAAACATTGAAGTAAATGGTCATCAGGGAACAGTATTTATTTATTAATAAGTATCTGACTCTTCCTGATCTGCTCTATCTAAGTCTAAGGTCAGATTAAAAATGGAGTATTGTTGCCATATATTTGCTGGAGATTCCCAATCCTTTCTAGCCTTGGCAGAGTTCATAGCTTTTACGCTGCCTTATGGGCGAGGGATTATTTTCTTCCCTACAAATCTCCTTCCATAGACTCAACGTTGAAAGACTGTTGCTATTCTATCGTTATTTCCATGGAAATTGTTAGTTCTACTTGTTCAGGCCTTGAGAGCTAAGGACCGCCATGCCATGTACATGAGACCCACACAGACATTTCGCAAGGCTCACTCCTTGGTTCTATCGTTAGTTCTACTTGTTCAGGCCTTGAGAGCTAAGGACCGCCATGCCATGTACATGAGACCCACACAGACATTTCACAAGGCTCACTCCTTGGTCCTATCGTTAGTTCTACTTGTTCAGGCCTTGAGAGCTAAGGACCGCCATGCCATGTACATGAGACCCACACAGACATTTCACAAGGCTCACTCCTTGGTCCTAGCGTTAGTTCTACTTGTTCAGGCCTTGAGAGCTAAGGACCGCCATGCCATGTACATGAGACCCACACAGACATTTCACAAGGCTCACTCCTTGGTCCTAGCGTTAGTTCTACTTGTTCAGGCCTTGAGAGCTAAGGACCGCCATGCCATGTACATGAGACCCACACAGACATTTCACAAGGCTCACTCCTTGGTCCTAGCGTTAGTTCTACTTGTTCAGGCCTTGAGAGCTAAGGACCGCCATGCCATGTACATGAGACCCACACAGACATTTCACAAGGCTCACTCCTTGATCCTAGCGTTAGTTCTACTTGTTCAGGCCTTGAGAGCTAAGGACCGCCATGCCATGTACATGAGACCCACACAGACATTTCACAAGGCTCACTCCTTGGTCCTAGCGTTAGTTCTACTTGTTCAGGCCTTGAGAGCTAAGGACCGCCATGCCATGTACATGAGACCCACACAGACATTTCACAAGGCTCACTCCTTGATCCTATCGTTAGTATACTTCAAGTATCTTCTTCGTCTGTGAGGAAATTGTCCAGCATTCTCTGTTATAAAGGTGACAATATATTGCATAGATTTTGTTTCTAAGCACAATTATCCCATCTCTTAATACTTTACTTTGTTTCTATAAGGCGTCTTTCACTCTTCTTATGCGCAAAGGTATTTCTATTTCACACATTCTGTCATCTATTACTATATTACATAGGTGGTTAATTTTCTGTAGCTGTCTGAATTCATTCATGTGCCGTGCTCCTCAGGACGTAGGCGATCATAGCTTTCCACAACTTCCTGTCCCTTGTAGATCTTCATAAGTTTTGTATTTGTTATTTCTCCTAAAGCCTGTTCCGCCATCCATTTACTCGAGCTCACTAATTATGTTATGCGTTGTTTTTCTCTGTCCCTCTGGCCATCAGTCTGTCCTGTGAGTATCAAATTTTCCAATCCCTCCTTCCTCATTACGAGCCTCAGAAACCTCAACTGTCTCTTTCTGATGTTAAGTATAAGTTTCCTTTTTGTTTCCATTTTCTCTAAAAATTCGTCATTGCTCACATGTTTGGTCCATGGTATCCTCAGCATGCTTCTGTAGAACTACGTTTCTATTGCTTCAAGCTTCTTCTTCATCTTTGAGGAGATTGTCCAGCACTCACTGCCATACAGTTTAGTACACTTTTCTTTGTTTCTAGCGAAGTTTTTCAATTTCTCAGTACACTGCTTAGCTTTTAGAATGCTTCTTTGGCTATCCCAATACGTTTTCGAATTTCACTGTCACACTTTCCGTCCTAAGTTAAAACACTTCCCAGATATTTAAATTTTCGCATTTGTTTGATTTTGGTATCTCCGATTTGCAATTCGTACTTTGGGCTAACAACTATGCATCCTGTTTTCTTGCAATTGTCATTCTTCATTAACTTCTGTAGGAAGTCTTGTAATTTTCTTTCTGTATCTGCTATCAACACTGTGTCATTTACATATTTTATGTTATTAAGATTGTGGTAGCCAATAATGAATCCTGGTAGGACTTCTAGTTCTCTCAGAATCGCCTTGCTGTATAAGTTGAATAAGTCCGGTGAGGAGATACATCCTTGTCTTACTCCCCTTTTTACTTTTTTAACGGCCCCAATACACTGATCACACTTTGGACTGTCTCTTTTGTTGACAACAATTCATTCTGCTTCCTTAAAATTAATAACTTTTCTTTTCTAACTTATGTCTTAGTATTCTTTTAGCTAACATTTCGTTATATTTTTTTATCTATTCAAAAATAGATATAAAATAGGTTAAAAACAGTCATTTTTAAAATAACCTCAGAACCGGATGTGAGGTTTTGGCAACAAATCAGATGAGGACTTGTTGACCTTGCATAGTCGTTTAATCGTAAATTTATTAAGTCGGTATGGAGAAGCCCTTGAATCTGACTGTGTATTATGTGACCATTATTTTCTCAGTGATCGATTTTGAACATTTTTCACAGTATAACTTTTGAAATAATTTTTAAAAATTCCCAAACGTTATTAATCATAATGAAAGTAGCGAATCGAAGACAAATTCTTTGATGCCCTACTCATAACACGAGAATATATATATATATATATATATATATATATATATATATATATAGTCAAACATAGTGAGCCAGACACACCTATCAAGGTTTCACCTAAGCGGATCGTCAGGGAAAGCTTTGATTAATATTATTGTCGAAAACTTTACTAAGGTCAATGGTTTCAATCAAGAAAAGCTTTCCCTGACGATCCGCTTAAGTGAAATCTGGGTAGGTTTGTCTGGCTCAATAGGTTTGACTAGGTCTGCTCTACGGTTGTATTGAGCTCTTTTTAGTTGTTTACTCGTATCGTTTTTTTTTTCTTTGGGCTTTGAACCTGTATCTGGGCGATTTTTTTCGACAGACTTTCATGTTCCTGGCTCTTTCTTTTTTTAAAACTGTTTTTCCTTCGAGATTGATTTGATTATCGGCAAATCAAAAATTCGAAGGTTTTTCGAGACGAGTATAATTGCCTATATATATATATATATGTGTGTGTGTGTGTGTGTGTAGAATTGACAATTACCAGTACAGTGTAACCCGGATATAAGAGAGTTGTTGTGACCGGAGAAGATGTCTCTTATATCCGGGTTTCTCTTATATCCGGGTTTGGTCTATTTAGTTTAGGTAAGTATGGGAATAATTTGGGATCAGAGAAAATATATCTTATATCCGGGTTTCTCTTATATTAGGGTCTCTTATATCTGGGTTACACTGTATTTGCAAACTTTAATTAAAATATTTATGAATAGAAGTTTGCTTTCTTATAGTCTATTATATCCTTTAAGTTACATTGATTCACAAAGTGTGTGTGTGTGTGAGAGAGAGAGAGAGAAAGAGAGAGATGGTTGGTGAGATGCCCTACCCTATGTCGAACTTGCAGCTTTCTATGGAGAACGTATTTTACGAGCTCGAACCTCGAATTTGTGTGCCATCAACAATCTATTTTCCTAGGCAGCTCCTGAATATTTTAGTAAGTTCGAGGACGACAAACTTTTTACTTCCCATGCGGTCTCATTAATGCAGAACATTTAATAACTTTATAGGAGACTCAGATGTTACCGACTTCTGTAAGTGTCAACTTTATCTCATGGGAAGCGTTTTAGTTCCAGTAAGCTCTTCGAAAATGTCATGTTTATACGAATTATTTTACTTCAATTAAGGATTTAATCCACCAATAATTTTCGTGTTAACGCGTGGATATGTTTCCTTGAAGCCTGCTACCTTTCTTGATTGAAACCGTAGACCTTAGTAAAGTTTTCGACAATAATATTAATCAACATCATCATCATCCATACGTAAATAAGTTTGTTCTTCTACGTGTCGATGTCCCTTCAGGCCGTGAGCGATTATCGCTCTACAACAAATTTTTTTTTTACTTTTAGTAAGGCTTGTCTTTTCACCATCTCTCCCCTATTCTGTTATCTATTTACTCAAGATCATCAGGTAGGTTATTCGCCATTTTCCTCTGACTCTTTTGCTTTCAATAAATCCTGTGAGTATCAAATTCTACAAGCCCTCTTTCCCCATTACGCGTCCGAGAAATTTCATCGATCTCTTTCTGATATTATGTATAATCTTTTTTTTTGTTTCGACTTTTCTAAAAACTTTCTATTTACTCACATGTTCAGTTTATAGTATTGTTTTGTAGGCCTGCATTTCTGTTGTCTCAAGTCTCTTCTTAATCTGCGAGAGAATTGTCTAGCTATATAAGTAACTGTGGATAGATATTATATAGCAACTCATCGTTTTTCTTTGTTTCTAACGACATTTTCCCGTTTCTTAAAGGTTTTCGAAGGCATTTTTCGAATTTCTTTACACAGGTTCTCTTTAAGAGAAATAAAATCCGATACAATGAAAAATTACAGATCAGCAATTTTCTTGGAAGTTTTTTTCAACACATTCACTGACACACTCATTTAGATATTCAGCCTCTTATTAGATTTTATATTCTTTCTGATTACTTTCCGTTCATTTTTTGGTAATTTAAGACTTTTGTCATTCCCATAAAACAGAAACAATTTTGCGCCAGTCAAAAGCCTTGATAGAACGTTAGAATGAGATCAAAACGCTTTACCGCCAATTCAAAAGACAAGCTCTATGATCATATATATGTGAAATATTTACAACCAATCAAAACACTTCAAAACTCTTGCAAAAATTCTGATTCACACGTTTCCTTTAGAAACTTAAACAAAAGGCAAGTCAGTACAAACGGGGGTGCGGAGCGAATTCCATCGTCGCTCTCAGTCTAGGTTCAACACTACATGAGTAGCAGGCAAAGTCACTAAAGATAAAAAGATGGCACTCATTAACTGCACTTTATGAAAAATATATATTAAGATAAAAAACAGCACCATCAAGTCTTGTGAGAGTTTTTCCAGTTTTAACGATGTACTAGAAGACCTGTAAATCTGTTGGGTTCCTTTTTAAAAGCAGTTCAAGATGCAAAATTATTAGGTAACAATATTACCTATTTTCTATCTATATTTCTAAGATGAGCTACTGTAATTATTTGCATTGCTCGGACCGTTGTCCTCATCTTTATTGTTATATTCACGACGTTTCGGCTGTTGTACGCTCCTGCCTTCTTCAGGTGATTGGAATTTCGAACTGAGCACTTTATTTCGTCCGCGGGAGTACATTATTCTTTTTTTCGTGGCATTCCTCTTCCGGATGTTTTAGTTATCTCTCTTTAACTCAATTCTTTTTGTTCACCTCCGCAGTAGCCAGGTATTGAACTCACAACTCTTTGGTTCAAGTCACTGGATCCAACCAAGGATTTTATTCACTAGGTCATGTATCGTGAATATGACAATAAAGAGGAAGACAACAGTTCGAACAATTTAAATAGTGTAAATAATTACCTATTTTATTATGATTTACACATATATTAATTTGTATTTACAATAAAAATTATTATAATAATCATTATTACTCACATTATACAATATTTCTTTGAAATTAAGTAAGAAATAAGGAATTAATAATATTATATTTTTTATTATACATACTTGCTTCTTACATTTATTTCAAAATACGTAACAGCGGCAAACCAGCATGCATCTTTTTATTTATTTCCCATCAATCCACGTGACACACTTTTCCAGTCATACAGATTACGTTTTACTATGACACACCCAAGTATCGTCTTTACCTATCAAGTACTTGCCAAATATCTTTATAAAAAATTGTTTATAAAAATATTCTAAGATATTATAGTGAAATGTATAAATATTTGTTATGTTCTGCATATCTAAATTTAGTTAATAATGTTGTTATAATGTATTATAGCTGTTTATTAATTTTAACACACATAATATTTGGAATACAAGTGTTTCTTTATATACGCTGGTTGATATGGATTGAAGAATGTGTATGGAAAAGAAATGGTGGATTTCCTATAAAAAAATGCCGTAAAAACAGATCGATTACCCTATCTAAAGAACAACTTGTCTAACTTTAATGATATTTGGCACTGCTTGCGGCAGGGTTACAAGGTATAATATACTTCTAAATTGGCTGGGGCAATATGTATCTTTTAAGCGGTATCTCGGGAAAACACACACATACATATACAAACGATGAGCGTTATATATAGATAGTCTTTACTTTTTTCTTTTTATGAACATTAGTAGAAAATAGAAAACACTCCAACAGTATTCCCAATAAATCATGGAAAATCGCAATTAACAAGAGAAAAAAACTCGAGAGCCATGACCGCTTACGTTCTGGAGAGACATAGCATTAAAAAATATAGAAACGAATATGTGATGAAGTTCTACTAGTTTTTGCAAACTTTATGAACGTTATCAAGACTATAAGGTATACGCATCTCCACTTAATTGCTACAAAGCCTTTTCTTTTGGTTTGGTTTGCAGAATGTTCAAAATTCTTACGAAACACTTTCACGACTAAAACTTCCAGATATAGGGTGTTTCATTAACACGGATCAAAGTCAGCAGTAAATAAATCAGTGTTATTGGTAAAAATCTATGTATTTCCCTATTGGATCATGTCATGGCAATTATGTGTGAAAAATAACATCGCCCAAATGTCCGTCAAGGCTTCGGCGGCACACCTTCACTCGATGGTCAAAATTCTTGATGACGTTTCTGCATAGTTACTCCTCGATCTCACCAATATGCCTTATTATCTCCTCCTTCAGCTGTTGAATTGTTGTTGGCTTGTTGGCATAGATCTTACTTTTGAGTTGACCTCAAGGGAAGAAATCTAAAGGCGTCAAATCGCACGATCGTGGTGACCAATTGATATCGCTGTTTCGAGAGATGATGCAACCTGGGAACTTCTCATTGAAATTCTGCTTGAACGTCCATTTTCGTAATAGGCTTCGATAACTTTAACACGTTGTTTGATTGTTAATCTTCCCATGATTGAAAATTCCAGACTTAATTTTTTAAATCTGAAAAAAAAAAATCAAAAAATCATTAGACGTTTAAAATTATTTCACATTTAAAATCGGTCCAAGTTATTGGAACACACTTTATTCCTTTTTGGTCAGCTTACTGCATTCACTTATATGGTTCGCTATTTTGTCCCTGATATTTTATTATTATTGATCGATAGAGCAGCATGCCAAAAAAAGGGACAGCGGGCTGCACTTTTCTTTTTAATCAATTCACTCTCTGCAAGGAAATAGAATGATTGAAAAGACTTTAGAAGGGACCGGAAACCCAGTCCTAAACAGAGAACAAGGGATAACCCTCTACTCCTGTTTAAAAATCCAGGGAGGAGTGTGAACCAAATATATACGAAGCCTAGTACATCTATCATAACACTCAGTTCTACAATACGAGGCACATGATTTACAGCCGAATAAGTGTGAAATAATGACGAGTTTTGATAAAGCCAGCGCATACTATTGGAACACCCTCTTCTGGGCGGATGAGATAACCAATGCAGATGGGGAAGAGTCAGTTAGAAATAATTTCAGGTCGAGTAACCTAGTTTCTTTCGAATGACTCCGATTTTGGGTGCTCCCAAGTATCTCTATGTAACTCCCAAATTGTCATGCCTACCCCATCCGTTCAGAACAGGATGTTCCCAAGTATCTAGATGTAACTCCCAAGTCGTCTTGACTATGTCATATGCCCAGAAGAGGGTGTTCTCAAGTATGTACAGGTAATTCCTAAGTCACATTGACTACCTCATCCGCCCAGAAGAGGGTGTGCCCAAGTATCTAGAGGTAACTCCCAAGTCATAATGGCTACCTCATCCGCTCATAAGAGGGTGTTCCCAAGTATCTAGATGTAACTCCCAAGTCATAATGGCTACCTCATCCGCTCATAAGAGGGTGTTCCCAAGTATCTAGATGTAACTCCCAAGTCATAATGGCTACCTCATCCGCTCATAAGAGGGTGTTCCCAAGTATCTAGATGTAACTCCCAAGTCATAATGGCTACCTCATCCGCTCGTAAGAGGGTGTTCCCAAGTATCTAGATATAACTCCGAAGTCCTAATGGCTACCTCATCCGCTCGTAATAGGGTGTTCCCAAGTATCTAGAGGTAACTCCCAAGTCATAATGGCTACCTCATCCGCTCATAAGAGAGTGTTCCCAAGTATCTAGATGTAACTCCCAAGTCATAATGGCTACCTCATCCGCTCGTAAGAGGGTGTTCCCAAGTATCTAGATATAACTCCGAAGTCCTAATGGCTACCTCATCCGCTCGTAAGAGGGTGTTCCCAAGTATCTAGATGTAACTCCCAAGTCATAATGGATACCTCATCCGCTCATAAGAGGGTGTTCCCAAGTATCTAGATGTAACTCCCAAGTCCTAATGGCTACCGCATCCGCTCGTAAGAGGGTGTTCCCAAGTATCTAGATGTAACTCCCAAGTCCTAATGGCTACCTCATCCGCTCGTAAGAGGGTGTTCCCAAGTATCTAGATGTAACTCCGAAGTCATAATGGCTACCTCATCCGCTCGTAATAGGGTGTTCCCAAGTACCTAGATGTAACTCCCAAGTCCTAATGGCTACCTCATCCGATCGTAAGAGGGTGTTCCCAAGTATCTAGATGTAACTCCGAAGTCATAATGGCTACCTCATCCGCTCATAAGAGGGTGTTCCCAAGTATCTAGATGTAACTCCCAAGTCCTAATGGCTACATCATCCGCTCGTAAGAGGGTGTTCCCAAGTATCTAGATGTAACTCCGAAGTCCTAATGGCTACCTCATCCTCTCGTAAGAGGGTGTTCCCAAGTATCTAGATGTAACTCCCAAGTCCTAATGGCTAGTTCATCGGCTCGTAAGAGGGTGTTCCCAAGTATCTAGAGGTAACTCCCAAGTCATAATGGCTACCTCATCCGCTCATAAGAGGTTGTTCCCAAGTATCTAGATGTAACTCCCAAGTCATAATGGCTACCTCATCCGCTCGTAAGAGGGTGTTCCCAAGTATCTAGATATAACTCCGAAGTCCTAATGGCTACCTCATCCGCTCGTAAGAGGGTGTTCCCAAGTATCTAGATGTAACTCACAAGTCCTAATGGCTACCTCATCCGCTCGTAAGAGGGTGTTCCCATGTATCTAGATATAACTCCGAAGTCCTAATGGCTACCTCATGCGCTCGTAAGAGGGTGTTCCCAAGTATCTAGAGGTAACTCTAAAGTCATAATGGCTACCTCATCCGCTCATAAGAGGGTGTTCCCAAGTATCTAGAGGTAACTCCCAAGTCATAATGTCTACCTCATCCGCTCATAAGAGGGTGTTCCCAAGTATCTAGATGTAACTCCCAAGTCATAATGGCTACCTCATCCGCTCATAAGAGGGTGTTCCCAAGTATCTAGATGTAACTCCCAAGTCATAATGGCTACCTCATCCGCTCATAAGAGGGTGTTCCCAAGTATCTAGATGTAACTCCCAAGTCATAATGGCTACCTCATCCGCTCGTAAGAGGGTGTTCCCAAGTATCTAGATATAACTCCGAAGTCCTAATGGCTACCTCATCCGCTCGTAATAGGGTGTTCCCAAGTATCTAGAGGTAACTCCCAAGTCATAATGGCTACCTCATCCGCTCATAAGAGAGTGTTCCCAAGTATCTAGATGTAACTCCCAAGTCATAATGGCTACCTCATCCGCTCGTAAGAGGGTGTTCCCAAGTATCTAGATATAACTCCGAAGTCCTAATGGCTACCTCATCCGCTCGTAAGAGGGTGTTCCCAAGTATCTAGATGTAACTCCCAAGTCATAATGGATACCTCATCCGCTCATAAGAGGGTGTTCCCAAGTATCTAGATGTAACTCCCAAGTCCTAATGGCTACCGCATCCGCTCGTAAGAGGGTGTTCCCAAGTATCTAGATGTAACTCCCAAGTCCTAATGGCTACCTCATCCGCTCGTAAGAGGGTGTTCCCAAGTATCTAGATGTAACTCCGAAGTCATAATGGCTACCTCATCCGCTCGTAATAGGGTGTTCCCAAGTACCTAGATGTAACTCCCAAGTCCTAATGGCTACCTCATCCGCTCGTAAGAGGGTGTTCCCAAGTATCTAGATGTAACTCCGACGTCATAATGGCTACCTCATCCGCTCATAAGAGGGTGTTCCCAAGTATCTAGATGTAACTCCCAAGTCCTAATGGCTACATCATCCGCTCGTAAGAGGGTGTTCCCAAGTATCTAGATGTAACTCCGAAGTCCTAATGGCTACCTCATCCTCTCGTAAGAGGGTGTTCCCAAGTATCTAGATGTAACTCCCAAGTCCTAATGGCTAGTTCATCCGCTCGTAAGAGGGTGTTCCCAAGTATCTAGAGGTAACTCCCAAATCATAATGGCTACCTCATCCGCTCATAAGAGGTTGTTCCCAAGTATCTAGATGTAACTCCCAAGTCATAATGGCTACCTCATCCGCTCGTAAGAGGGTGTTCCCAAGTATCTAGATATAACTCCGAAGTCCTAATGGCTACCTCATCCGCTCGTAAGAGGGTGTTCCCAAGTATCTAGATGTAACTCACAAGTCCTAATGGCTACCTCATCCGCTCGTAAGAGGGTGTTCCCATGTATCTAGATATAACTCCGAAGTCCTAATGGCTACCTCATGCGCTCGTAAGAGGGTGTTCCCAAGTATCTAGAGGTAACTCTAAAGTCATAATGGCTACCTCATCCGCTCATAAGAGGGTGTTCCCAAGTATCTAGATGCAACTCCCAAGTCATAATGGCTACCTCATCCGCTCGTAAGAGGGTGTTCCCAAGTATCTAGATATAACTCCGAAGTCCTAATGGCTACCTCATCCGCTCGTAAGACGGTGTTCCCAAGTATCTAGATGTAACTCCCAAGTCATAATGGCTACCTCATCCGCTCGTAAGAGGGTGTTCCCAAGTATCTAGATATAACTCCGAAGTCCTAATGGCTACCTCATCCGCTCGTAATAGGGTGTTCCCAAGTATCTAGAGGTAACTCCCAAGTCATAATGGCTACCTCATCCGCTCATAAGAGAGTGTTCCCAAGTATCTAGATGTAACTCCCAAGTCATAATGGCTACCTCATCCGCTCGTAAGAGGGTGTTCCCAAGTATCTAGATATAACTCCGAAGTCCTAATGGCTACCTCATCCGCTCGTAAGAGGGTGTTCCCAAGTATCTAGATGTAACTCCCAAGTCATAATGGATACCTCATCCGCTCATAAGAGGGTGTTCCCAAGTATCTAGATGTAACTCCCAAGTCCTAATGGCTACCGCATCCGCTCGTAAGAGGGTGTTCCCAAGTATCTAGATGTAACTCCCAAGTCCTAATGGCTACCTCATCCGCTCGTAAGAGGGTGTTCCCAAGTATCTAGATGTAACTCCGAAGTCATAATGGCTACCTCATCCGCTCGTAATAGGGTGTTCCCAAGTATCTAGAGGTAACTCCCAAGTCCTAATGGCTACCTCATCCGCTCGTAAGAGGGTGTTCCCAAGTATCTAGATGTAACTCCGAAGTCATAATGGCTACCTCATCCGCTCATAAGAGGGTGTTCCCAAGTATCTAGATGTAACTCCCAAGTCCTAATGGCTACATCATCCGCTCGTAAGAGGGTGTTCCCAAGTATCTAGATGTAACTCCGAAGTCCTAATGGCTACCTCATCCTCTCGTAAGAGGGTGTTCCCAAGTATCTAGATGTAACTCCCAAGTCCTAATGGCTAGTTCATCCGCTCGTAAGAGGGTGTTCCCAAGTATCTAGAGGTAACTCCCAAGTCATAATGGCTACCTCATCCGCTCATAAGAGGTTGTTCCCAAGTATCTAGATGTAACTCCCAAGTCATAATGGCTACCTCATCCGCTCGTAAGAGGGTGTTCCCAAGTATCTAGATATAACTCCGAAGTCCTAATGGCTACCTCGTCCGCTCGTAAGAGGGTGTTCCCAAGTATCTAGATGTAACTCACAAGTCCTAATGGCTACCTCATCCGCTCGTAAGAGGGTGTTCCCATGTATCTAGATATAACTCCGAAGTCCTAATGGCTACCTCATCCACTCGTAAGAGGGTGTTCCCAAGTATCTAGAGGTAACTCCCAAGTCATAATGGCTACCTCATCCGCTCGTAAGAGGGTGTTCCCAAGTATCTAGATGTAACTCCGAATTCCTAATGGCTACCTCATCCTCTCGTAAGAGGGTGTTCCCAAGTATCTAGATGTAACTCCCAAGTCCTAATGGCTAGCTCATCCGCTCGTAAGAGGGTGTTCCCAAGTATCTAGAGGTAACTCCCAAGTCATAATGGCTACCTCATCCGCTCATAAGAGGTTGTTCCCAAGTATCTAGATGTAACTCCCAAGTCATAATGGCTACCTCATCCGCTCGTAAGAGGGTGTTCCCAAGTATCTAGATATAACTCCGAAGTCCTAATGGCTACCTCATCCGCTCGTAAGAGGGTGTTCCCAAGTATCTAGATGTAACTCACAAGTCCTAATGGCTACCTAATCCGCTCGTAAGAGGGTGTTCCCATGTATCTAGATATAACTCCGAAGTCCTAATGGCTACCTCATGCGCTCGTAAGAGGGTGTTCCCAAGTATCTAGAGGTAACTCTAAAGTCATAATGGCTACCTCATCCGCTCATAAGAGGGTGTTCCCAAGTATCTAGATGCAACTCCCAAGTCATAATGGCTACCTCATCCGCTCGTAAGAGGGTGTTCCCAAGTATCTAGATATAACTCCGAAGTCCTAATGGCTACCTCATCCGCTCGTAATAGGGTGTTCCCAAGTATCTAGAGGTAACTCCCAAGTCATAATGGCTACCTCATCCGCTCATAAGAGAGTGTTCCCAAGTATCTAGATGTAACTCCCAAGTCATAATGGCTACCTCATCCGCTCGTAAGAGGGTGTTCCCAAGTATCTAGATATAACTCCGAAGTCCTAATGGCTACCTCATCCGCTCGTAAGACGGTGTTCCCAAGTATCTAGATGTAACTCCCAAGTCATAATGGCTACCTCATCCGCTCATAAGAGAGTGTTCCCAAGTATCTAGATGTAACTCCCAAGTCATAATGGCTACCTCATCCGCTCGTAAGAGGGTGTTCCCAAGTATCTAGATATAACTCCGAAGTCCTAATGGCTACCTCATCCGCTCGTAAGACGGTGTTCCCAAGTATCTAGATGTAACTCCCAAGTCATAATGGCTACCTCATCCGCTCGTAAGAGGGTGTTCCCAAGTATCTAGATATAACTCCGAAGTCCTAATGGCTACCTCATCCGCTCGTAATAGGGTGTTCCCAAGTATCTAGAGGTAACTCCCAAGTCATAATGGCTACCTCATCCGCTCATAAGAGAGTGTTCCCAAGTATCTAGATGTAACTCCGAAGTCATAATGGCTACCTCATCCGCTCGTAAGAGGGTGTTCCCAAGTATCTAGATATAACTCCGAAGTCCTAATGGCTACCTCATCCGCTCGTAAGAGGGTGTTCCCAAGTATCTAGATGTAACTCCCAAGTCATAATGGATACCTCATCCGCTCATAAGAGGGTGTTCCCAAGTATCTAGATGTAACTCCCAAGTCCTAATGGCTACCGCATCCGCTCGTAAGAGGGTGTTCCCAAGTATCTAGATGTAACTCCCAAGTCCTAATGGCTACCTCATCCGCTCGTAAGAGGGTGTTCCCAAGTATCTAGATGTAACTCCGAAGTCATAATGGCTACCTCATCCGCTCGTAATAGGGTGTTCCCAAGTATCTAGAGGTAACTCCCAAGTCCTAATGGCTACCTCATCCGCTCGTAAGAGGGTGTTCCCAAGTATCTAGATGTAACTCCGAAGTCATAATGGCTACCTCATCCGCTCATAAGAGGGTGTTCCCAAGTATCTAGATGTAACTCCCAAGTCCTAATGGCTACATCATCCGCTCGTAAGAGGGTGTTCCCAAGTATCTAGATGTAACTCCGAAGTCCTAATGGCTACCTCATCCTCTCGTAAGAGGGTGTTCCCAAGTATCTAGATGTAACTCCCAAGTCCTAATGGCTAGTTCATCCGCTCGTAAGAGGGTGTTCCCAAGTATCTAGAGGTAACTCCCAAGTCATAATGGCTACCTCATCCGCTCATAAGAGGTTGTTCCCAAGTATCTAGATGTAACTCCCAAGTCATAATGGCTACCTCATCCGCTCGTAAGAGGGTGTTCCCAAGTATCTAGATATAACTCCGAAGTCCTAATGGCTACCTCGTCCGCTCGTAAGAGGGTGTTCCCAAGTATCTAGATGTAACTCACAAGTCCTAATGGCTACCTCATCCGCTCGTAAGAGGGTGTTCCCATGTATCTAGATATAACTCCGAAGTCCTAATGGCTACCTCATCCACTCGTAAGAGGGTGTTCCCAAGTATCTAGAGGTAACTCCCAAGTCATAATGGCTACCTCATCCGCTCGTAAGAGGGTGTTCCCAAGTATCTAGATGTAACTCCGAAGTCCTAATGGCTACCTCATCCTCTCGTAAGAGGGTGTTCCCAAGTATCTAGATGTAACTCCCAAGTCCTAATGGCTAGCTCATCCGCTCGTAAGAGGGTGTTCCCAAGTATCTAGAGGTAACTCCGAAGTCATAATGGCTACCTCATCCGCTCATAAGAGGTTGTTCCCAAGTATCTAGATGTAACTCCCAAGTCATAATGGCTACCTCATCCGCTCGTAAGAGGGTGTTCCCAAGTATCTAGATATAACTCCGAAGTCCTAATGGCTACCTCATCCGCTCGTAAGAGGGTGTTCCCAAGTATCTAGATGTAACTCACAAGTCCTAATGGCTACCTCATCCGCTCGTAAGAGGGTGTTCCCATGTATCTAGATATAACTCCGAAGTCCTAATGGCTACCTCATGCGCTCGTAAGAGGGTGTTCCCAAGTATCTAGAGGTAACTCTAAAGTCATAATGGCTACCTCATCCGCTCATAAGAGGGTGTTCCCAAGTATCTAGATGCAACTCCCAAGTCATAATGGCTACCTCATCCGCTCGTAAGAGGGTGTTCCCAAGTATCTAGATATAACTCCGAAGTCCTAATGGCTACCTCATCCGCTCGTAAGACGGTGTTCCCAAGTATCTAGATGTAACTCCGAAGTCCTAATGGCTACCTCATCCGCTCGTAATAGGGTGTTCCCAAGTATCTAGATGTAACTCCGAAGTCCTAATGGCTACCTCATCCGCTCGTAATAGGTGTTCCCAAGTATCTAGATGTAACTCCCAAGTCCTAATGGCTACCTCATCCGCTCGTAAGAGGGTGTTCCCAAGTATCTAGATGTAACTCCCAAGTCATAATGGCTACCTCATCCGCTCATAAGAGGGTGTTCCCAAGTATCTAGATGTAACTCCCAAGTCATAATGGCTACCTCATCCGCTCGTCAGAGAGTGTTCCCAAGTATCTAGATGTAACTCCGAAGTCCTAATGGCTACCTCATCCGCTCGTAAGAGGGTGTTCCCAAGTATCTAGATGTAACTCCGAAGTCCTAATGGCTACCTCATCCGCTCGTAAGAGGGTGTTCCCAAGTATTCAAGATGTAACTCCGAAGTCCTAATGGCTACCTCATCCGCTCGTAATAGAGTGTTCCCAAGTATCTAGATGTAACTCCCAAGTCATAATGGCTACCTCATCCGCTCATAAGAGGTTGTTCCTCATTTGCTCGTAAGACGGTGTTCCCAAGTATCTAGATGTAACTCCCAAGTCCTAATGGCTACCTTATCCGCTCATAAGAGGCTGTTCCCAAGTATATAGATGAAAGTCCCAAGTCGTCTTAACTGCCTCATCCGCCCAAGTATATAGCTCTAACTCTAAAGTCGCCTTGACTGGCTGATGCGGGAAATTAAAAAACAAAAACAAAAAAAAACAACAACCATATTATCATTCTGTTTGTTCCTTTGTTAGTAGTATGTGCGTTACGCGTTGCTATTGCCTCAGATAATTAATGAACCTTTCCGTTTTGATTGCTAGGGAAGACTGAAGAAAAAGCGAGACCGTTTGGTTTCAGTAAGTAAAAGAAAGCACACATAATAAGAAGAAGAAAGAAAGAAAGAAAAAACAGAGGGAGGGTAGAGGCGTTAACACTTTCGTGTGTTTAACGCTTGCAACAGTGAAATGGAAAACCTTGTCAGTTTTAAAACTTTTTATTTGTTGTGTCTTGCTTCTTTAAATAATGACATGCATTCCTACTTATGATTGTTATTGCAATATTTTGTTAAACCTGTTAAGCTCAACTATTTGACGATGCAATAGAGGACATTCTATAGAGGATTTTATGGTCATGGCAATTGAAAGGAGCTTTCTCAATCATTAACTGAAGAATTATGACTTACCAGAAAATCAAAAAGCAATCGGAAAATTTTCACGGGCATTGATAGTTACGAGTTCTGCTATATTTATTGATATTAATTAGTTAATTAATTTGTTAATTAATTAATTTTTCCTGGTAAATATTATCAGTATTATTATTGGCATATTATAATCATATTTATCATTAGTAAATTTCGAAAATGACACTTGCCAGATTGGTTGGTAATCATAATGAATAATTTACGATATCCAGACACGAACAAATTAAATTAATCTGTCACCTATGGTTTTTGGCTTTCACCCCAGCAAAGTATTAAAATAAACCTCATCGTTTCGAGTCTTTGACCAATTTCATGGGGCAGTGAAGATGTTTCCATAGAGATGACCAAGGCCAACGTTGAGGAAAGGTTAATTGGCTTAAAGACCAATTAGCAATTAGCCTTATTTAATGTGGTCATTAATACTTTTCCTTGAACATTTTCAGATAAGCAGAATATTTTGTCTAACCAGCGCTAGAATTTTCGTTTTTCTCAAAAAAAAAAAAAAAATAGGAAGGATATATATATATATATATATATATATATATATATTTATTTATTTTTTTTTTCTTTTCTTTGTATTAGTCACAAAGTTATTTTTGTATACTAAACTGGAAAGAAATTCCCAGGAGAAGAAATCTGGCCAAAAATCTTTTCACAAAAGACTTTTGCAATCTGATAATTATCCTTTACATGATACTGTTACTTTTTATTATTATTCCTTCTGTTAGCTATTGTATGATATCTTTTACATGACAACCCATTGATATTTGAGCAAAAAGTGACTCTTCATTCTGGATACTTTCTTTACAAATATGACTTTTCAGTTTGATATGGATTTACGGTCGACTAAGGGAAAGCGGCTCGGATTGAGAATCGGATAACCAGTGCCAAAACTACATAAGGTCACACTATTTACCTGTATATTAACACACTAACCGTAATATCATTTCTCTATGCGTCGTATAGCAAACAACGTACAACAAATACAAGTAGATGTGCAAAGCCTAAGATTTTCTCCAAAATTCCCACCTAATTAGACTGTAATCTTTTCAAGTTTTCCTCATGTATAATTAAACACATATTTATATTACAATCACTCCTGAAATGTATACATTGGTCGAATGTCTTTGTGTATCAGTATTTGAATATGTTATTCTATACTACAATTGTATTATATATATATAGGGCGGTTAGGTAATCTCTATTGCAGACGCATGCTCAGGCGCATTTGTGATTATTCAACACCTGTGATTTTTGTTGCAACTCTGCTGAGCAGAACTTAGTTACAGTTTCTGGGAAAGAGCGTGTTATCTAGTGTGATAAAAAATTTGAACAAGTCCAGCCCTCGGCCACGATGACTTGTTATTTGTATTCCGTCTATCCAATTTCACCTGTTGTATGGTTTTCAGGCACTTACTAAAGGTGCTGCACGCTGGAATCGACCTCTCCAGTAACACCTGAAAGAATACTTCCTGACAAATCGACCCTTGTGAGATTCGATATATATATATATATATATATATATATATATATATATATATATATATATATACAGTGCCCAATTGACCCTACTATAATGTGCTGTCAACAAAATCAAAAATGTACAACGCGCATGCGCGAAATTAAAGATATAAAATGGCGATAATTTACCCATCGCACAATGTATTTTGAAGACAACGCAATCATTATTTTTCAAAATTATTCAAAATAATGACAGTGTTGTATATATATATATATATATATATATATATATACAACACTGTCATATATATGTCTGTGAGAAAAAAAAAGCAACATGATGCAATTTGCTCCGTCAGGAATTTGGAGACGGCATGCTGTACTGCTTGGTGATTACGATTACGAGTCTAATTAGTGATTATTAAAGTACAGCAGCTCGGAAAACTCACTCTGATCGTTTTGATAAGAAAAGAACTCCTGAAGTTTTGGTGAGGGCATCAGACTCAATATGGAGGCCTACATCAAGTTCCTTGAAGAGTTAGTACTGCCCTTGATGAAATGGGTGGCTTCTGAAAACCCTATGTCTGGAAACATTATATCGCACAAGCAGTCATGCCTGTCAAACAACTTCTGCGACTACACCCCCGTTACTTCTGGCCACCTAACTCCACTGATTGCAATCCCCTTGATTATTATGTGTGGGGCGCAGTTGAGCGAGAGACCAACAAAAAAAAAACACCAACGCTGAACTGAAGGTAAGGATTATGGCAGCATTCACCAACTTAAAGAAGGAAATGGTCCAGAAGAGTTGCAGGAGATTCCGAAGTCGTCTGAAGACCGTGGGTTGAAGCCAATGGTGATTTTATTGAACAAACTTATTCTTTAGCATTTCGAAAATTATTTTTGTGTAATTTTGGTAAATAAATCTGTTAAAATGAGATGTCAGTATTAAACTTTTGCGTAATTTACACAACAATTTATCCATCGCACCCTGTATTCATTGGGTCAGCTGAATGGCCAGTTTGAGATAGTTCAAGAACATTATCATCTTCCATTTCTAACGTTTTTCTCTTTAAATTTAAGCTTTACATATCACGATGTAGTCACTTTATTTGCTTAAGTAACTTTCGGATACACGTTATCTCTTGTAATTCTGTTTTTTTTTTTGCTTAAGTAGTGGGCTATGTAGTGGGATATAGACCTTGTGGCCTTTTGTTCCAAGTGGTTATTATTGTGCTCAACCTACAAGTGCCATGCTATTATAGCGCCTCTTTTCGAGTTGGGTGTTGCTATCGAATCTATGAATGAGTCCCCAGGAATTAACGTGGCACACTCTATTAAAATGCAACCTGCACAAAATGAGAAGCAAATGCGCAATGGAGCGAATTATCACTATCTGCGCAACAGCGCGCGCAAATACGTGCACCTATGTTTATGTATGAGAATGCGGTGAATATGAAATGCTTGACATGCCGTGAGTCGATGCTTCACTTGATAATTTCCCTTTATTGGCACAATCGAAAAAAAAAAAAAAAAGAAAAGAAAGCGAAAACGATTTTCAGTGTTGTAAGCGATATTTTAAGGAGCTCTCCAGCTGGTTCGGAATCTATAAGCAGAGAAATAGAGTTATGTGGCCTCGAGAAATACTCCCGATCAGTAATAACAACGACAACAACAACAATAATAATAATAATAAGACTCAATAATAATAATAGTCTATATGGCGTGTCCCTTAAAAACTTGGGCGTTAATGACTCTCCACATCTTCCCTTCCCTTGTAGCTCTAAGCAAAATTTGACACCTCCTTGTTCTTGACATCCCTCCTCATACTTACTCAGCCCACCCATTCAAACAAACTCATTTGGTGAGTTACTCGTCGTTTCCTTCTACTCCCAATTCCCTCAATATACATACATATATATATATATATATATATATATATATATATATATATATATATATTCAATATATATATATATATATATATATACTGCGTGCCAAATTATTATCGAGATAACTTTTTCTAATATTTCAAAAACCGTGCAATCAATTCACACAAAATTTCACACAATGTTGGCAACACTGACCTGCGCAATCACTGAAATTTTTGTACTGATCTGCGCAATGTAAACAAACTGGCGTCATATTTGTTATCAGCACGGTGATTTGAGCGTGCCAAATTATTAGAAAAGTGTAAGAATTTAGTGAAAAGATGGGTCGTAAAAGCAGTTTAAGTGATGCTGAAAAGAAAGCTATCACCTCAGAACTTTCAAAAGGTAAATCTACCCTATAAATTTCTAAAATGATATGTAGGTGTCATCAAATAGTGAAAAAGTTCACCGGCGACCCTACACAAGTACGCAAAAGGACAGATAAAGGCAAGCTGAGGGTTATTTCACGTCGTCTCATGTCACGACTTAAACGAGAGGCCACGAATAAACCTGGACTTATCAGTCAAGAGCTTTTCAGTCGCATTGGGGATCCTACTGTGTCTAAAAGTACTCGGTGTTGGTATCTGAGGGAAATAGCAACAGTCAAACTTGTATCGAAGCCTCCGTTGACGAGAAATCACATTCAAAATTGATTGAAATGGGCCGAGGACAATATGAAGATTGACTTCTCTAAAGTTTTGTTCACAGACGAAACTCGAGCAACACTTGATGGGCCAGATAGATGGTGCAAAGGCTGGGTAATGAACGGACAGAATCGCCATCATCGTTTGAGACGCTAATAAAGCATAATGATCTGGGGTGGCATTATTGGAAAGACATTAGTGGGCCCATGGCGAGTACCAGATGGCGTCAAAATGAATGCTGATGCATACATAGCGTTTATGAAGGAGCATCTTGAACCGTGGATGAAAAGAGTTGCCTTCAGAAGGGCCATTCTTTTTATGCAAGATAATGCTCCCTCACATGCTGCTCACAAGACTACTGAATATTTGAAACAGTTAGGCTTCGATGGACCTCGAAAATGAAGTGGCAAGCAAATAATCCGGATTTGAACCGAATCGAAAACCTTTGGAGCATCATGAAGTGAAGACTGTTCGCCAACGGACGACAATTCAGGAGCAACGCTAAGTTGTGGGAAGCAATCCTTGACATATCTCGCGGCATTACAGCAGATGACATCCTACAATTAACAAATTCTATGGATCGTCGACTTCTTCAAGTAATTTCAAAATAGGGAAAGCACATTCCCTATTAATTTTTTTAAAACTGTGCCTTTGTTTGTATCTGTTATTATTTGTTTGATTATCTTATTTATTAGCTTCTTTTGATCATAAACATTCACGTGCAACATTAATAAACGTTTCGTTTGCTCAATTCTGGACATTTTACTAAAGCTTTCTAATAATTTGGCACGCTCAAATCACCGTGCTGACGACAAATATGGCGCCAGTTTGTTTACATTGCGCAGATCAGTACGAAAATTCCGTGATTGCGCAGGTCAGTGTTGCCAACATTGTGTGAAAATTTGTATGAATTGATTGGAGGGTTTTTGAAATATTAGAAAAAAAGTTACCTCGATAATAATTTGGCACGCAGTGTATATATATATATATATATATATATATATATATATATATATATAGAAAAAGTTGCAAATTAAAAAAAATTATGTTTTATTTTATGAAAGTATTTATTTATTTATATATATATTTGATATTTCAAATTGTCCTCAATCTTTCATCAGAAATAACAGTTACAAATAAATTAAAATTACTGTTTGTTAGCAAGTAGCGTCCTTCGCGAGACGCGGACGTCACGTGATATGGAACGTCACTGTTCGGATATTCCTAACTTAAATCTAACTGTCATAAAAATGTTGTTTAAAAATTTTTTTTAACTATATCTAAAAAAAATTGTTTAACTATTGAAATATTTATAAAGATTTAAAACACCCAAGTCCCTATTCAACCCTAGTTTATGTGTATTTAATTTTAAAATCCAATACGTTTCTTTTTTTCTGCGTGTATATATATATATATATATTGAATTTTTTGAATTGGAAAATTGTTTTATTGACTTGAATAAGATGGGCTTCATCAGGTCAGAACGAAATGAATATATGCACGCATTTTTGCACCTATGTTTCAATATTAAATCGTTAGTACTTTTTCCGTTTAAGCTGTGGCGTCCTCGGGATGAAAGACCAAATTTGTGTGACTTTTGTATAAAAGACAATTATTTTAATCTATGCTGCTTTCCTTTCTTTTCAGTTATTTTTTTTTCTTTCTTTCTTTTGTCGAAATACTTTCCCATTCTTCTAGCTTTTCTGCAATGAAATTAAGGACGTTCTTATCGAATTTCTTTAAAGACCACAAAAACAGAAAGTGCTTTTCTGTTAAAAGTTTCAGTTCTTGCTGACTGTCATGTATCTTTGAAGATCTTAAAAAAAATCTTTTTAAATACAATGACCATGAAGTGTAAATCTAAAAGAATGTAGCACAGGAAAATATCGGTAGTTCCAATTGTGATTAGAAGAATCGGTTTTGATTGGGAAAAGTTCTGATAGACTCATTGAAGGGAACCCTGGCAACCAACGCCTTAAAGAAATATACAAAAATTGTTTACATAAGTACAGCTTACACCTTACGAAGAGCTTTATTTATGTAAAATGAGTGTGTTCTTAGGTTTGATTTACTTTTATTTTTTTTCAAAAATGTTCAATAGAAAATGTCCTAATACCATTTTTGACCGTAGGACTCTGGTTGGGAGTCAGAAAGGAAATTGTATACAGCAGAAATCATAGGTAAATAATAATAATAATAATAATAATAATAATAATAATAATAATAATAATAATAATAAATGCCCTGAGGATATACGAGGTATGGGTCTTATGACATTTAATTGGTGAGATAAATGTTTTGTTATTGGGAATTAGTATGCGTAATATTTAATCTCCAGTTTAGTATCTCAAAATTCCTTTATCAGTTGCCAGTTGTGAATGTCTCCTATAGGCTTACGCACTGTGTATCTCTGCTCACGAGCGGAATTAGGATCATGGTCGGGTGTCAACAAGGCTATTTTATTTTAAAAGTTTCAGGGATGAGATCGCTAAGACGACTTAGGTGTCATGACTAGGTACATGAGAACACCATTATTCAGAAACACTAGGAGTGGATTGGCTTACCCGACTTGAAGGTATTTCTAACGGACCCCACCTGCGATATTGTGCGCTTCTATTAGGTTGGTGCAAAAATAATGTCGTTTTCTCACATAGTAACATATGTGAGAAAACGACATTATTTTTGCACCAACCTAATATTATCAAAACCCGTGACCATATCACGCAAATGTATGCGCCTGGTATGCCATTATCTCATTAGAAATAACCATGGAAAAATTCACGGTTTTCCTATTGGAATTTTCTGATGAATCGTAATTCTTAACTTAATGACTCATGGTGAGTTCTACGACTATAAAATTCCCGTGGAAATTCTCTTATCGCATAGTTGAATATTTGTTAACACTAACAAAATGTTGCAATAACAATCATATCCAGAAATGCAGGTCATTATTTAAAGAAGGTACAATCGAAAAACTGTAAAATTGATAACAAATATATGAAAGTGTTATCGCATCTTCCTTTCTTTCCCTAAAATCAAACGTCTTTTTTTTGCTCTATTTCTTTCGTCTATCCTCGCAATCAAACAGGTATGTCCCGTTGTTTATCTGATGTAATGGCAAGGTATAAAGGAGTTGCTAACTAACTAAGGAATAACTAGAATTATAATACGATAATAATATAATTTAAAAATCTGAACAGAAAGCATTCACACAAATTTTAGATTTGATTATTTTTGTAGATTGTTGATCAAAGGAAACGACAAAAAAAAAAAAAGAGGACAAATAAGCTACGTGCAAGAGCTGTGGCTACATCGAGCGTACTTGCAACCGTATAAAAAGGTTATTGGCGATATTGTAAGATTATGTGATTCAAAGTAGTGATCACGGCAGTGTTTGAAGCGGCAAAGGTGCCGAGAAAAAGGCTGGAGTTTTGAGGCGATTTGCTTTTACTAAATCCCAAGCGACAAGCCGCAGACGTCATCAGTAGGAACTTGCTGATATCTAATCAATGATTTGTTCAAATTCCCAAACCATGAATAATAAATTCAGAAAAAAAAAAGATGTAAACGAACATCTAAATTAATGAAAATGGAACAAGTATTACTGAGACTATAATAATAAAAACAAGACGAATATTGACAGTATAATAACAATAATAGGACAAATATTGGTAGTATAAGGATAAAGACAACATAGATATTGGCAGTATAATAATAACAACTGAAATATTGGCTCAATAATAATAACAACTCAAATATTGACAGTATCAGAATAAAAACTTAAATATTGGTCGAATATTAACAACTCAAATATTGGCAGAATAATAACAACTCAAATATTGGCAGTATAATAACTATTCAAATAGTGACAGTATAATAATAACTCGAATATTGACAGTATAATAATAACTCAAATATCGGCAGTTATAACGACTCAAATATTGATGGTAATATAATAATAACAACACAAATAGTAAGTGCATAATAATAACGCAAATACTGACAATATAATAACAACAATACAAATATTGACAGTACAATGATAACAACAACACAAAATATTGATAGTATTATCATAAAACATATTGGTAGTATAATAATAACAGCAAAAATATTGGCAGTATAAGGATAACTGCAAAAATATTGGCAACATAATAACATCAAAAGCTAAAGTTCTCGGCCGACATGAAGTGGAGAGACTATATTGAATCCATTGCTAGATCAACTGCTAAGAAATTTCGCTCACTGTGTCGTGCTAGAATTTTTTTTTCATCAGAATCTATCAAGTCTACCATTCGTCTAGGCTTAGAATATCGCTGCCACATATGGTCTGATGCTCTCACTGTATATCCTTGAGAAAATCCAAAGAAAAATCAGCAATATTATTGGTCCTGATCTGGAGTCTCGGCTTCAGTGACTTTCCTACCACCGTAATGTTGCCTCCCTGTGCCTTTTCTATAAATACATCCACAGCAACTTTCTGGATGAGATCTTCGCTAGGGTACTGTCATGGGTCCTTACCTATAACTACAGAATGAACTCTTCCTAACACTATGTATACTACGCCTCTCAAGAGAGAGGGTCGAATCAAGTCGAGCCGATAGTAGTTCACTCCAAACCAGACTGACAGTCATACTAACACCTTCCACATCTTGTATTATTATTTCGTGTCATATACCTTCGTTATTTCTATTGTGTTCGTGATGTTCTTCCTTGGTCCTAACCTGGAGCATAACAGGTACCCAAACTTCATGAATTTAAGCGCAATACGAGACTGGCGATTAGGTCTCACCAATTTACAGTTGGCTAGATGTAATCGTAAGTTCTATGCTAACTGTGTATTTTCCTGCACTCGTCACTTGTGGTACTCCATTCCAGCTCCATACTTTCTAGACGAGTTTAATCTTCAAAAATTTAAATGGAATGTCAACCGCTTTTTACTGTCCTGGTTACACTTCTTTCGTTCTTGCTTTTTTTTAAAAATAATGTTTCACTTTTTAATTTTTCCACACCCAGTAACCCGTTGTATCCTAGTGACTTTACTGACTTGCTTGGGGCGAAATCCATAAAAAAGGTAAAATAAACGTGGATGTGAGTTCCATCTCTGGGTCGGGCAGTGTGTAGCTGCAACCAGAGGAAACGGGTGAGCAATAACGGAACAGTACTAAATAAAAATAAGAACTAGACTATATCCATAGACGTGAGCAGTGGAAGGAGAACAGTCTACTCACGTAGATTAAATAAAGTGTTCAGTTCAGAATTCCCTGTAGGTTATCCAGATCAATATACACCTGAGGATGTTCGGAGGGCACAACGGCTGAAACGTTGTGATAAAAACAACAAAGATAAGGACAATTAGTCCGAATATAAATAGTGTAAATAAAATGAAACGAGTACAGAAGTTTAAATATCTGGGAAATAAAGACGGAAAATTCAAACCGAAAATCCGAACGTACATTGGAAGAGTAAAAGATGATTTCAAAAACTAAGTGAAGTACTAAGAAACAAGAAAAATTAGTTAGAAACAAAGAAAAGGATGAACTTCTATTCAATATGAATCTTCCTATATTGATAGTGAATGCTTGGCAATTTTCTCGCAGATGAAGAAAAAACTTGAGGTAACACAGAATGGTTCTACAGAAGGGCATTGAGAATGTCACGGGGAGAACGCTTAAGCGACGTGAAAGTTTCAAGGAAAATGGAAACAAAAAGTTTCTACAGCAGGATGAGGAGAATACCATGGACCGATTATGTGAGAAACGACGAAGGCTTAGAGAAAATGGAAACAAAAAGTTTCTACAGCAGGATGGGGAGAATGCCATGGACCGATTATGTGAGAAACGACGAAGTCTTAGAGAAAATAGAAAAAAAAGTTTCTACAGCAGGATGGGGAGAATACCATGGACCGATAATGTGAGAAAAGACGAAGTCTAAAAGGAAATGGAAACAAAAAGTTTCTACAGCAGGATGGGGAGAATACCATGGACCGATTATGTGAGAAACGACGAAGTCTTAGAGAAAATGGAAACAAAAAGTTTCTACAGCAGGATGAGGAGAATACCATGGACCGATTATGTGAGAAACGACGAAGTCTTAGAGAAAATGGAAACAAAAAGTTTCTACAGCAGGATGGGGAGAATACCATGGACCGATTATGTGAGAAACGACGAAGTCTTAGAGAAAATGGAAACAAAAAGTTTCTACAGCAGGATGGGGAGAATACCATGGACCGATTATGTGAGAAACGACGAAGTCTTAGAGAAAATGGAAACAAAAAGTTTCTACAGCAGGATGAGGAGAATACCAAGGACCGATTATGTGAGAAACGACGAAGTCTTAGAGAAAATGGAAACAAAAAGTTTCTACAGCAGGATGGGGAGAATACCATGGACCGATTATGTGAGAAACGACGAAGACTTAGAGAAAATGGAAACAAAAAGTTTCTACAGCAGGATGGGGAGAATACCATGGACCGATTATGTGAGAAACGACGAAGTCTTAGAGAAAATGGAAACAAAAAGTTTCTACAGCAGGATGAGGAGAATACCATGGACCGATTATGTGAGAAACGACGAAGTCTTAGAGAAAATGGAAACAAAAAGTTTCTACAGCAGGATGGGGAGAATACCATGGACCGATTATGTGAGAAACGACGAAGTCTTAGAGAAAATGGAAACAAAAAGTTTCTACAGCAGGATGAGGAGAATACCATGGACCGATTATGTGAGAAACGACGAAGTCTTAGAGAAAATGGAAACAAAAAGTTTCTACAGCAGGATGGGGAGAATACCATGGACCGATTATGTGAGAAACGACGAAGTCTTAGAGAAAATGGAAACAAAAAGTTTCTACAGCAGGATGGGGAGAATACCATGGACCGATTATGTGAGAAACGACGAAGTCTTAGAGAAAATGGAAACAAAAAGTTTCTACAGCAGGATGAGGAGAATACCATGGACCGATTATGTGAGAAACGACGAAGTCTTAGAGAAAATGGAAACAAAAAGTTTCTACAGCAGGATGGGGAGAATACCATGGACCGATTATGTGAGAAACGACGAAGACTTAGAGAAAATGGAAACAAAAAGTTTCTACAGCAGGATGGGGAGAATACCATGGACCGATTATGTGAGAAACGACGAAGTCTTAGAGAAAATGGAAACAAAAAGTTTCTACAGCAGGATGAGGAGAATACCATGGACCGATTATGTGAGAAACGACGAAGTCTTAGAGAAAATGGAAACAAAAAGTTTCTACAGCAGGATGGGGAGAATACCATGGACCGATTATGTGAGAAACGACGAAGACTTAGAGAAAATGGAAACAAAAAGTTTCTACAGCAGGATGGGGAGAATACCATGGACCGATTATGTGAGAAACGACGAAGTCTTAGAGAAAATGGAAACAAAAAGTTTCTACAGCAGGATGAGGAGAATACCATGGACCGATTATGTGAGAAACGACGAAGTCTTAGAGAAAATGGAAACAAAAAGTTTCTACAGCAGGATGGGGAGAATACCATGGACCGATTATGTGAGAAACGACGAAGACTTAGAGAAAATGGAAACAAAAAGTTTCTACAGCAGGATGGGGAGAATACCATGGACCGATTATGTGAGAAACGACGAAGTCTTAGAGAAAATGGAAACAAAAAGTTTCTACAGCAGGATGGGGAGAATACCATGGACCGATTATGTGAGAAACGACGAAGTCTTAGAGAAAATGGAAACAAAAAGTTTCTACAGCAGGATGAGGAAAATACCATGGACCGATTATGTGAGAAACGACGAAGTCTTAGAGAAAATAGAAACAAAAAGTTTCTACAGCAGGATGGGGAGAATACCATGGACCGATTATGTGAGAAACGACGAAGTCTTAGAGAAAATGGAAACAAAAAGTTTCTACAGCAGGATGAGGAGAATACCATGGACCGATTATGTGAGAAACGACGAAGTCTTAGAGAAAATGGAAACAAAAAGTTTCTACAGCAGGATGGGGAGAATACCATGGACCGATTATGTGAGAAACGACGAAGACTTAGAGAAAATGGAAACAAAAAGTTTCTACAGCAGGATGGGGAGAATACCATGGACCGATTATGTGAGAAACGACGAAGTCTTAGAGAAAATGGAAACAAAAAGTTTCTACAGCAGGATGAGGAGAATACCATGGACCGATTATGTGAGAAACGACGAAGTCTTAGAGAAAATGGAAACAAAAAGTTTCTACAGCAGGATGGGGAGAATACCATGGACCGATTATGTGAGAAACGACGAAGACTTAGAGAAAATGGAAACAAAAAGTTTCTACAGCAGGATGGGGAGAATACCATGGACCGATTATGTGAGAAACGACGAAGTCTTAGAGAAAATGGAAACAAAAAGTTTCTACAGCAGGATGAGGAGAATACCATGGACCGATTATGTGAGAAACGACGAAGTCTTAGAGAAAATGGAAACAAAAAGTTTCTACAGCAGGATGGGGAGAATACCATGGACCGATTATGTGAGAAACGACGAAGACTTAGAGAAAATGGAAACAAAAAGTTTCTACAGCAGGATGGGGAGAATACCATGGACCGATTATGTGAGAAACGACGAAGTCTTAGAGAAAATGGAAACAAAAAGTTTCTACAGCAGGATGGGGAGAATACCATGGACCGATTATGTGAGAAACGACGAAGTCTTAGAGAAAATGGAAACAAAAAGTTTCTACAGCAGGATGAGGAAAATACCATGGACCGATTATGTGAGAAACGACGAAGTCTTAGAGAAAATAGAAACAAAAAGTTTCTACAGCAGGATGGGGAGAATACCATGGACCGATTATGTGAGAAACGACGAAGTCTTAGAGAAAATGGAAACAAAAAGTTTCTACAGCAGGATGAGGAGAATACCATGGACCGATTATGTGAGAAACGACGAAGTCTTAGAGAAAATAGAAACAAAAAGTTTCTACGGCAGGATGGGGAGAATACCATGGACCGATTATGTGAGAAACGACGAAGTCTTAGAGAAAATAGAAAAAAAAGTTTCTACAGCAGGATGGGGAGAATACCATGGACCGATTATGTGAGAAACGACGAAGTCTTAGAGAAAATGGAAACAAAAAGTTTCTACAGCAGGATGGGGAGAATACCATGGACCGATTATGTGAGAAACGACGAAGTCTTAGAGAAAATGGAAACAAAAAGTTTCTACAGCAGGATGAGGAGAATACCATGGACCGATTATGTGAGAAACGACGAAGTCTTAGAGAAAATGGAAACAAAAAGTTTCTACAGCAGGATGGGGAGAATACCATGGACCGATTATGTGAGAAACGACGAAGTCTTAGAGAAAATGGAAACAAAATGTTTCTACAGCAGGATGGGGAGAATACCATGGACCGATTATGTGAGAAACGACGAAGACTTAGAGAAAATGGAAACAAAAAGTTTCTACAGCAGGATGAGGAGAATACCATGGACCGATTATGTGAGAAACGACGAAGACTTAGAGAAAATGGAAACAAAAAGTTTCTACAGCAGGATGAGGAGAATACCATGGACCGATTATGTGAGAAACGACGAAGACTTAGAGAAAATGGAAACAAAAAGTTTCTACAGCAGGATGAGGAGAATACCATGGACCGATTATGTGAGAAACGACGAAGTCTTAGAGAAAATGGAAACAAAATGTTTCTACAGCAGGATGAGGAAAATACCATGGACCGATTATGTGAGAAACGACGAAGTCTTAGAGAAAATGGAAACAAAAAGTTTCTACAGCAGGATGAGGAGAATACCATGGACCGATTATGTGAGAAACGACGAAGTCTTAGAGAAAATGGAAACAAAAAGTTTCTACAGCAGGATGGGGAGAATACCATGGACCGATTATGTGAGAAACGACGAAGACTTAGAGAAAATGGAAACAAAAAGTTTCTACAGCAGGATGAGGAGAATACCATGGACCGATTATGTGAGAAACGACGAAGTCTTAGAGAAAATGGAAACAAAATGTTTCTACAGCAGGATGAGGAGAATACCATGGACCGATTATGTGAGAAACGACGAAGTCTTAGAGAAAATGGAAACAAAAAGTTTCTACAGCAGGATGGGGAGAATACCATGGACCGATTATGTGAGAAACGACGAAGTCTTAGAGAAAATAGAAAAAAAAGTTTCTACAGCAGGATGGGGAGAATACCATGGACCGATTATGTGAGAAACGACGAAGTCTTAGAGAAAATGGAAACAAAATGTTTCTACAGCAGGATGGGGAGAATACCATGGACCGATTATGTGAGAAACGACGAAGACTTAGAGAAAATGGAAACAAAAAGTTTCTACAGCAGGATGAGGAGAATACCATGGACCGATTATGTGAGAAACGACGAAGACTTAGAGAAAATGGAAAAAAAAGTTTCTACAGCAGGATGAGGAGAATACCATGGACCGATTATGTGAGAAACGACGAAGACTTAGAGAAAATGGAAACAAAAAGTTTCTACAGCAGGATGGGGAGAATACCATGGACCGATTATGTGAGAAACGACGAAGTCTTAGAGAAAATGGAAACAAAAAGTTTCTACAGCAGGATGAGGAGAATACCATGGACCGATTATGTGAGAAACGACGAAGTCTTAGAGAAAATGGAAACAAAAAGTTTCTACAGCAGGATGGGGAGAATACCATGGACCGATTATGTGAGAAACGACGAAGACTTAGAGAAAATGGAAACAAAAAGTTTCTACAGCAGGATGGGGAGAATACCATGGACCGATTATGTGAGAAACGACGAAGTCTTAGAGAAAATGGAAACAAAAAGTTTCTACAGCAGGATGAGGAGAATACCATGGACCGATTATGTGAGAAACGACGAAGTCTTAGAGAAAATGGAAACAAAAAGTTTCTACAGCAGGATGGGGAGAATACCATGGACCGATTATGTGAGAAACGACGAAGACTTAGAGAAAATGGAAACAAAAAGTTTCTACAGCAGGATGGGGAGAATACCATGGACCGATTATGTGAGAAACGACGAAGTCTTAGAGAAAATGGAAACAAAAAGTTTCTACAGCAGGATGGGGAGAATACCATGGACCGATTATGTGAGAAACGACGAAGTCTTAGAGAAAATGGAAACAAAAAGTTTCTACAGCAGGATGAGGAAAATACCATGGACCGATTATGTGAGAAACGACGAAGTCTTAGAGAAAATAGAAACAAAAAGTTTCTACAGCAGGATGGGGAGAATACCATGGACCGATTATGTGAGAAACGACGAAGTCTTAGAGAAAATGGAAACAAAAAGTTTCTACAGCAGGATGAGGAGAATACCATGGACCGATTATGTGAGAAACGACGAAGTCTTAGAGAAAATAGAAACAAAAAGTTTCTACGGCAGGATGGGGAGAATACCATGGACCGATTATGTGAGAAACGACGAAGTCTTAGAGAAAATAGAAAAAAAAGTTTCTACAGCAGGATGGGGAGAATACCATGGACCGATTATGTGAGAAACGACGAAGTCTTAGAGAAAATGGAAACAAAAAGTTTCTACAGCAGGATGGGGAGAATACCATGGACCGATTATGTGAGAAACGACGAAGTCTTAGAGAAAATGGAAACAAAAAGTTTCTACAGCAGGATGAGGAGAATACCATGGACCGATTATGTGAGAAACGACGAAGTCTTAGAGAAAATGGAAACAAAAAGTTTCTACAGCAGGATGGGGAGAATACCATGGACCGATTATGTGAGAAACGACGAAGTCTTAGAGAAAATGGAAACAAAATGTTTCTACAGCAGGATGGGGAGAATACCATGGACCGATTATGTGAGAAACGACGAAGACTTAGAGAAAATGGAAACAAAAAGTTTCTACAGCAGGATGAGGAGAATACCATGGACCGATTATGTGAGAAACGACGAAGACTTAGAGAAAATGGAAACAAAAAGTTTCTACAGCAGGATGAGGAGAATACCATGGACCGATTATGTGAGAAACGACGAAGACTTAGAGAAAATGGAAACAAAAAGTTTCTACAGCAGGATGAGGAGAATACCATGGACCGATTATGTGAGAAACGACGAAGTCTTAGAGAAAATGGAAACAAAATGTTTCTACAGCAGGATGAGGAGAATACCATGGACCGATTATGTGAGAAACGACGAAGTCTTAGAGAAAATGGAAACAAAAAGTTTCTACAGCAGGATGGGGAGAATACCATGGACCGATTATGTGAGAAACGACGAAGTCTTAGAGAAAATAGAAAAAAAAGTTTCTACAGCAGGATGGGGAGAATACCATGGACCGATTATGTGAGAAACGACGAAGTCTTAGAGAAAATGGAAACAAAATGTTTCTACAGCAGGATGGGGAGAATACCATGGACCGATTATGTGAGAAACGACGAAGACTTAGAGAAAATGGAAACAAAAAGTTTCTACAGCAGGATGAGGAGAATACCATGGACCGATTATGTGAGAAACGACGAAGACTTAGAGAAAATGGAAAAAAAAGTTTCTACAGCAGGATGAGGAGAATACCATGGACCGATTATGTGAGAAACGACGAAGACTTAGAGAAAATGGAAACAAAAAGTTTCTACAGCAGGATGAGGAGAATACCATGGACCGATTATGTGAGAAACGACGAAGTCTTAGAGAAAATGGAAACAAAATGTTTCTACAGCAGGATGAGGAAAATACCATGGACCGATTATGTGAGAAACGACGAAGTCTTAGAGAAAATGGAAACAAAAAGTTTCTACAGCAGGATGAGGAGAATACCATGGACCGATTATGTGAGAAACGACGAAGTCTTAGAGAAAATGGAAACAAAAAGTTTCTACAGCAGGATGGGGAGAATACCATGGACCGATTATGTGAGAAACGACGAAGACTTAGAGAAAATGGAAACAAAAAGTTTCTACAGCAGGATGAGGAGAATACCATGGACCGATTATGTGAGAAACGACGAAGTCTTAGAGAAAATGGAAACAAAATGTTTCTACAGCAGGATGAGGAGAATACCATGGACCGATTATGTGAGAAACGACGAAGACTTAGAGAAAATGGAAACAAAAAGTTTCTACAGCAGGATGGGGAGAATACCATGGACCGATTATGTGAGAAACGACGAAGTCTTAGAGAAAATGGAAACAAAAAGTTTCTACAGCAGGATGAGGAGAATACCATGGACCGATTATGTGAGAAACGACGAAGTCTTAGAGAAAATGGAAACAAAAAGTTTCTACAGCAGGATGGGGAGAATACCATGGACCGATTATGTGAGAAACGACGAAGACTTAGAGAAAATGGAAACAAAAAGTTTCTACAGCAGGATGGGGAGAATACCATGGACCGATTATGTGAGAAACGACGAAGTCTTAGAGAAAATGGAAACAAAAAGTTTCTACAGCAGGATGGGGAGAATACCATGGACCGATTATGTGAGAAACGACGAAGTCTTAGAGAAAATGGAAACAAAAAGTTTCTACAGCAGGATGAGGAAAATACCATGGACCGATTATGTGAGAAACGACGAAGTCTTAGAGAAAATAGAAACAAAAAGTTTCTACAGCAGGATGGGGAGAATACCATGGACCGATTATGTGAGAAACGACGAAGTCTTAGAGAAAATGGAAACAAAAAGTTTCTACAGCAGGATGAGGAGAATACCATGGACCGATTATGTGAGAAACGACGAAGTCTTAGAGAAAATAGAAACAAAAAGTTTCTACGGCAGGATGGGGAGAATACCATGGACCGATTATGTGAGAAACGACGAAGTCTTAGAGAAAATAGAAAAAAAAGTTTCTACAGCAGGATGGGGAGAATACCATGGACCGATTATGTGAGAAACGACGAAGTCTTAGAGAAAATGGAAACAAAAAGTTTCTACAGCAGGATGGGGAGAATACCATGGACCGATTATGTGAGAAACGACGAAGTCTTAGAGAAAATGGAAACAAAAAGTTTCTACAGCAGGATGAGGAGAATACCATGGACCGATTATGTGAGAAACGACGAAGTCTTAGAGAAAATGGAAACAAAAAGTTTCTACAGCAGGATGGGGAGAATACCATGGACCGATTATGTGAGAAACGACGAAGTCTTAGAGAAAATGGAAACAAAATGTTTCTACAGCAGGATGGGGAGAATACCATGGACCGATTATGTGAGAAACGACGAAGACTTAGAGAAAATGGAAACAAAAAGTTTCTACAGCAGGATGAGGAGAATACCATGGACCGATTATGTGAGAAACGACGAAGACTTAGAGAAAATGGAAACAAAAAGTTTCTACAGCAGGATGAGGAGAATACCATGGACCGATTATGTGAGAAACGACGAAGACTTAGAGAAAATGGAAACAAAAAGTTTCTACAGCAGGATGAGGAGAATACCATGGACCGATTATGTGAGAAACGACGAAGTCTTAGAGAAAATGGAAACAAAATGTTTCTACAGCAGGATGAGGAGAATACCATGGACCGATTATGTGAGAAACGACGAAGTCTTAGAGAAAATGGAAACAAAAAGTTTCTACAGCAGGATGGGGAGAATACCATGGACCGATTATGTGAGAAACGACGAAGTCTTAGAGAAAATAGAAAAAAAAGTTTCTACAGCAGGATGGGGAGAATACCATGGACCGATTATGTGAGAAACGACGAAGTCTTAGAGAAAATGGAAACAAAATGTTTCTACAGCAGGATGGGGAGAATACCATGGACCGATTATGTGAGAAACGACGAAGACTTAGAGAAAATGGAAACAAAAAGTTTCTACAGCAGGATGAGGAGAATACCATGGACCGATTATGTGAGAAACGACGAAGACTTAGAGAAAATGGAAAAAAAAGTTTCTACAGCAGGATGAGGAGAATACCATGGACCGATTATGTGAGAAACGACGAAGACTTAGAGAAAATGGAAACAAAAAGTTTCTACAGCAGGATGAGGAGAATACCATGGACCGATTATGTGAGAAACGACGAAGTCTTAGAGAAAATGGAAACAAAATGTTTCTACAGCAGGATGAGGAAAATACCATGGACCGATTATGTGAGAAACGACGAAGTCTTAGAGAAAATGGAAACAAAAAGTTTCTACAGCAGGATGAGGAGAATACCATGGACCGATTATGTGAGAAACGACGAAGTCTTAGAGAAAATGGAAACAAAAAGTTTCTACAGCAGGATGGGGAGAATACCATGGACCGATTATGTGAGAAACGACGAAGACTTAGAGAAAATGGAAACAAAAAGTTTCTACAGCAGGATGAGGAGAATACCATGGACCGATTATGTGAGAAACGACGAAGTCTTAGAGAAAATGGAAACAAAATGTTTCTACAGCAGGATGAGGAGAATACCATGGACCGATTATGTGAGAAACGACGAAGTCTTAGAGAAAATGGAAACAAAAAGTTTCTACAGCAGGATGGGGAGAATACCATGGACCGATTATGTGAGAAACGACGAAGACTTAGAGAAAATGGAAACAAAAAGTTTCTACAGCAGGATGGGGAGAATACCATGGACCGATTATGTGAGAAACGACGAAGACTTAGAGAAAATGGAAACAAAAAGTTTCTACAGCAGGATGGGGAGAATACCATGGACCGATTATGTGAGAAACGACGAAGTCTTAGAGAAAATGGAAACAAAAAGTTTCTACAGCAGGATGGGGAGAATACCATGGACCGATTATGTGAGAAACGACGAAGTCTTAGAGAAAATGGAAACAAAAAGTTTCTACAGCAGGATGGGGAGAATACCATGGACCGATTATGTGAGAAACGACGAAGTCTTAGAGAAAATGGAAACAAAAAGTTTCTACAGCAGGATGGGGAGAATACCATGGACCGATTATGTGAGAAACGACGAAGTCTTAGAGAAAATGGAAACAAAAAGTTTCTACAGCAGGATGGGGAGAATACCATGGACCGATTATGTGAGAAACGACGAAGTCTTAGAGAAAATAGAAACAAAAATGAAACTTATACTTAACACCTGGAAAAGAAAAATTGAAAGGCACATAATGAGGATAGAGGACTTGCGAAATCGGATACTCACAAGACAGGTTGAAGGCAAGAGAGACATAGGTGACAGCGGGCCACGCACCTAACCGTCTTGTGTGAATGGATGACGGAACGGGAGTTAGGGGGAGGGATTTTCAAAAGGCAAACTTTACCCAAGAGCTACAAAGGGTAAGAAGTGGTTTGGTTGTTTTGTTTGTTTTATTTTACGGCACTTCAACCTCAATGGGTCATTTAATGCTGAAAACTTTTTTTTGGTAATATTTTTGTTTTGTCAAAAATCTATTTCTGTTCATATTTTTTTTCTCAAAAAAGTATAGCTGGTAATATTATTTTTCAAAAAAGTATAGCTGCTAATATTATTTTTTTCAAAAAACGTATAGCTGGTAATATTATTTTTCCAAAATGTATAGCCAGCAACACTATTCTTTAAAAAACAAAAACGTATAGCCGGTAATATTTTTTCAAAAACGTACAGCTGACAACATTAGTTTTTCAAAAACGTATTATCACAGACCTTGCTGTTGAACGTAGTTTATCGTCATACCCAGGACGCGGATGTAGTTTATCGTCATACCCAGGACGAAATCTGGGTTTGCGGATGCTGTTGGACGTAGTTTATCGTCTTACCCAGGACGTGGATGTAGTTTATCGTCATATCCATGACGCGGATATACTCTGGGTGATAACTATTTACCCATAGTTGGGACCCTAACAGGTGCTACCACCACGGGTCAGGGTGGACCTGGGAACACCAGCAATTAAGAGGTGGTTCCACGCTCCTCAAGACCTCCTGATCAGGGGCCTTGCTATTGGATGTAGTTTATCGTCTTACCCAGGACGCGGATGAAGTTTATCGTCATACCCAGGACAGACTAAGAAGTGGGACGCGACACATTAGAATGAATGAGTGTTGTATTTGCTTTCATAAATCCTAACCGTGATTTGGATTGTTGATATGAAGTGCTAATTGATGATAACCGTAATTAAACTATAAATGTTCAAAAAGATTTCGGATATATAGGAGAATATGCGGGTTTAATATGGCAGAAAAAAAAAATGAGCCAAATTTTTAAAAAATCATGAAATAATTTTTCTTAAAAAAAGATTTTATCGAAAAACCAATTCCTGCCATAAAGAGGAAAAAGAGGCGAAGAAGATTTCAAAAGAAAAATTTGAGGACTTGCAATATGTTGAGACGTCTGACTAAAAGCCGGCTTAAAAAAATATCTTACTTCGGTTTAATCTCTCGGGGACACATTGAACAATATAAAGATAAAGAAAAAGAAATATTTAAAAAAAAAAAAATCAAAACAGAAAAAAATATTTTTCAAACAAGTGCACACGCATGCGCACATAGACACGTACACATAGGCCATAAAAATAAAATTACATTAAAAAAATAAATAGTAAATAAATGATTTAAAAAACACACACACAAATATCAATAAAGCTGAAATGTATGTCTGTTTTTGGCATTTCAATTTTATCTATCAAGGCAAGTCATTTCAAAATATATTTATATTTAATTTCCTTTTTTTTTTTTCATTATTTTTGCCTTACCTTTCAGTTTTACGTCGAATCATCCGAAGCCACTGGTATCAACTCACGTCTTGGTTCAAAAGTAACACCAGAAAACTATTCAACTGCAACGCTTTAATTTTGTTGTTTCCAGTCATATTCAAAAAGTCTAAGCTGCCTGACTTTGTTATCTTAGAACGTTGAAATCGCAGACAAAAGATCACAACAAAGCTACAGGTATGGTGAGCAAAAATGTAATATATATATATATATATATATATATATATATATATATATATATATATATATATATATATATATATGTATAATATTAAATTAAAAATATATTAAAATTATTAATAATATTAAAATTAAAAAAAATAATTAAAGTTAAAATAAAGCATTTACTTTCCTTAAAACCCATATCTCTTTCTCTCTCTCTCTCTTAGACTTCTTTCTCTCTATTATCTTTCAACTAATAAGAAGGCAACCCCAAAAGAGGAAGAAGAATAAAAGACTGCTGCGAAGTGAAAGGTCGCTGGTCCAGGGTCTGCTTATTGGGATTAAAAATCTAGCAAAATAAGAGTCTACACGCATAAATTCCGTTACAAAAAAACAAAACAAAAAACAACAAAAAAACAAAACAAAAATAATATAACGCAGGAAAATAAAATAATTTTGACCAATCCAAAGACCAAAGAGACTTTTGATATAAAGCGAAATCAAGCTTCGCGCTAAGTAGTCTGGATCATTTCTTAAGTATATATAAAGAGACAAACGATAGACAGCAGGAGAGAAGGGACAGCCAGAGAAACCAGCCAAGTATGTCGTGTGAAAAAAAAAAAAAAAGTAGCGGTCATCTGCTTATGACACATTTTCGCTCTCTGAGGACCGAGAATATACCACAGATTGACCCCGCACATATTTCCAAAGTAACCACACTCTCGAGAGCTACCAACAAGATGACGCCTACTACCAAAGTCTGATCCGTAAATTATCAACTAAGCCCAGCCGAACGAACTTTCGCCAACCCGAATTACAAAGGAGTTGTTGCAATCGAACTCAAATAAATAAACATATTTATATTTATACCTTTGATTCTGTCCGTTTAATTCCGAAATTTCTAATAAATAATATTTCAAACCTCTGGCGCTTAAACACACAGGTTTACTCCGCAGTGCGAAGGTAGGTCGTTCCCATGAAATCTTTTAGGCAATCTAGCACTTTCGCACGTTAAATTATTTTTTGATTTTATTCAAATAACTACTAATTTGGCATTTTATGGATTTAATTTTTATCTATAACTGGTTGGCACCCGCTTGCATCAGAGCGTCGGGATCGCCATCTTCTTCCCTTTCTCCACTAGTGGCGGTAAGGCTCAGCCTACCCTTAAAGAGTCGTGAGCAGGGATCATAGAGGAGAGTGGGTGGTGGTCGCACGTCGCAGATAGTCTTCCTGTTGACGGTTGGACTCGAAAGTATCGGCCCCCCTCTCGGATGGTCCTACACTAGGAAGGCCATATCGCAGCAGCGGTTTCCCAGGTCTCAGGGTCGATATTGGTCTGTGTCAGGAATGTTTTCAACTGATTCTTGAAGCTTCCGCGTAGCTTTCATGCCGTTGGCGAGTTCTCCAAACAGGATGATACGTGCGAGCCGAGTGGGAGGCATTCTGGACACGTGACCCGCCCACCTGAGGCGATGTTGAAAGATGGTGGCCTGGACGGTGGGTGAAATATCCGTGAGAGGACCTCGTTGTTAGTGGTGAGGTCCTCCCAACTGATGCAAAGGATTCTTCGGAGCTTCCTTTGCTGGAACCGCTCGAGACATTTGCTATCCGACGATACATTGTTGTGTGTTTATCTATAAGTCTATTAAACAATTATTATTATATTCAACATCTATCTATATTTCTGAAATGAGGAATTATAACTATTTACATTAATCGGACAGTTGTTCCCATCTTTATTGTCACATTCACAAGACTTCGGCCGTTGTAAACTCCGGTCTTCTTCTGCTGATATATGTTGGAATTTTGAATCGAACCCTTTCTTTCGACCACTGGGGTAGATTATTCTAATTTCCCGTACCATGCCTTTCGATATCTCAATTTTAGTTGATTCACCTTGATTCTCCAGTGGATAAAAGCTTTGGTTTATTGATCCAAAAATTGACTAGACACAAAGAGTTGTGAGTTCAATCCCTGGCTTCATCGGAGAGAACAAAAAACTTGCAGAAATATCAAAGCGAATTAACTGAAACCGAGATATCCTAAGTCATGGCACGTGGAATCAAAATAAACTAGCTCCTGGGACTAAATAATGGATTCGGTTCGAAATTTCAACAAATATCACCTGAAGAATGCCTGAGCGCACAACGGTCGAAACATCCTGACTAAAAATGAGGACAACAGTTCAAAACAATGTAAATAGTGTAAATAATTATTAACTTTTGTTTTATTTAAATAATAACTAAGAATTTGAGGTTTTATAGATTTAATTTTTAGCTGAAACTATTTAACAATTATTATTCAATAATTGTTTTAATTTTTAAATAAGTATTTCAATGTTTTAAAATTTCAAAATTCACATTATAATCACATTTTAAAAATTAAATTAAAGTTTTTATTTCATTATGGCTGGAAGACTATTTGCACTATTGAAAATTATAGACAATCAAAATAATTCCATAGATTTAAGCAATTTAAATATAAATGTACATGAATTACATCAGCTAATGCATGATAACCTTTCAATCAGAAGCATGAAGAATAATCAATATTGCAAACATTGCAATAATGAAAAAGAGTTTTCAAAAACATTGTCGTTTGAAATTTTTTATTGATAGATTTTTTTGGCTATACAAGCGATGTTGACGTTAGCGAAGAATTCGAAAATAATTTAACGCGAGAAACTGCAAGATCGCTATATTTTTATACTTCAAAATGGTCTAATTTATATGGGAATATACTTTTTAAGTTCCCAGAAATAAAAAAAAACCCAATTCCCCTACGAATGACAGTGCTAATACATTAGCATTAATTTTAGTGTAGAACAATATGACATTAATATTGAAAGGGTACTTAGTGCGGGATGTTTTGATTTTGAAGAACTTGAAGCAATTTGTAATGTATGTAACGACTACTGCAAATTAGGGGTGGTTACTACTATTATGAGGGTGGGGTTCTGGTTGTAGTAGTACTGTTGGCATATATGGTCTGGTGCCCGTGCTGCTCATCTAGAGGTCCTCGACAAAATCCAAAGAAGGATCTGTAATCGATCCAGAATTAAACGGGGATTATTTATGACTGATAGTGATAGAAGAGACCCGTGTCAATGTCAGCAGTTCGTAAAAGAAAAATGAAGCTATACTTTCGAATGTCAGTGATATTTGTATATAATAATTTTTTTAAATTATTATATATCCAAATACAAGAATTAAAAGCATTTCCATGTAGAGGGTTGCCGAACGAGGTGTGTTCAGGAGTAGAAAGTGAAGATTATGAGGATGTGGAAGATAGACAACAGTTGAACTTAGACGTGAAGAGATTAAGATTGTAGCGCTTGGGGAAGCATCCTCGCGGGAATATTTTTCACAAAGCAGCGGTGCTTGGAAATACTGAGTAGAAATTACTTCTTATAATTGGAATACCAAAGGAATAAGAATGGTTTTACTCCGTTGAAGTGGCATAGCTTGCTTTAGCAGTAAATTTCTGAGCTGGTGGAAATAAATAATATAGGAAGCCTGATCATGAAAATAGTGATAGAGTAGAAACACAGTTAGTTTAGGCTTTCAAACTTACTTTTCGAAACATCAAATTCTCTCCTGTAAAAAAATTTCTCTAGACATGATATATATATATATATATATATATATATATATAATTATTTTTATTTATTTTTATTTATATGTATAATTATTTTTTTAAATATGATTCCATCACAGCATAGAAATTACTATCTTTCGAAACTTGACTCACGTCCTAAGGTTTAATTTCCATATTAACTTAAAATTTAGAGTACAGTTTCATTCTCAAGCGATGTTTAGAATAACTAACTGAAGAAATGCTTTACTCATTTATAGGTTGGTAATGGAGGTGTAATCTAGGTTTTTTCTTTCGTTATCAAGGGGTCACCACAGTAATGAAATTATGAATGTTTATTATTTGTCAAACTTTTGGAGTCGTGTAAGGTTGAGTTGGGGGATTTTTCTGGCTACAATGGCCTTATTTTCAGGCTCTGTTGTTTTTATTATTATTTGTTAAAACTTTCTGATCGACGTTCAAGTTACAGTCTTTTTGGGTGTTTATTTATTTATTTTTTTCGTTGATGTTCCGTATATTTTGGCAGTATATTTTCATTTGATTAAGCAATTTAGACATGTGTTTATTTATTTTCAATAAAATCCTTTCGTAATCACGTATATGCATTCTTGTTTCATGATTAAAGACAGCAACAAAGGTACTGTGGTTATATTTATTTATTTATTTTCCACAGGTACTTATATATATATATATATATATATATATATATATATATATATATATATATAGAGAGAGAGAGAGAGAGAGAGAGAGAGAGTGTAATACCAACATTGTCCAAATCGGATAACAGCAAAACTGTCCAAATTTTAAATTAACCTTTAAACAGTTTCATCTTAGAAATGATTAAAGATATCTTACTGGAATTCTCCGAATTTTTATAACAATAATGGACTTTACTGTGAGCAATAACTATTTAATTTATTTCGTAGAAAATATGCGTTCTCCGACAGGAATCGAACCTGTCTTCTATACGGATAATGCATATTTTCTAAGAAATTTCTTGAACATTCGAGCCAGTAAATGTAATTAATACTGTTTATTTAAAAAAAAACAGATTATTCACTTAAAAAATATCTATTAAAAATAACGTATAGACATAAAATATATTAAAATACTTGTCGGACTTAATCCATTGCATTATATATATATATATATATATATATATATATATATATATATATATATATATATATATATATATATATATATATATACAGTAAAATCTTTATAAGGAGTGTGACTATTGAAATTAATTTTTCAGTTTATTCTTTGTTGTTCTGTCTGACTTTCGTTTTTCTCGCATAATGTTATCTATTGAAAATAAAGTGTAAAATATCTTTTTGTTAGTTTTGCTAATGGCATCTTCTCTGTTCATTAGAGATAAAAGATATGTAGGTTTAAAGTATCAGGCAGAAATGCTGTCATGGGATTTTTAACAACCGAAAAATAAATCAGGACGCGTGGATATGGAATATGGCGCACTGATTTCAGCCTGTTTCGTTCACTTAGCGCTAATATCTTTCAGAAAGCCATGGGTCCAACTACTGTCAGTTCTGAGTTAAATAGTGGGTCAGATTAGACTCTCTTGCTTTGAAGTGGCGACCTGTCTACGTAAGGAATTTAAAACCAGCCTGATGAGAAGAGAAGCAAAAAATGGTGATCAAGAACACTCAGCTCAATTGTACATGAAATTCTTTAAAAGATATGTTAAGAATATTAAAGTTATTGGAATTTCTTGGCGGAGAAGATAATGGTTTCACGGCTTGTCAACCGTTAAAATTTGACAAATTCTTATATAAAACAAATACTAATATATAATATGATATATATATATATAATATAATATATGGTATAATATATAATATAATATATTGTATAGTATAATATATATAATATATATATAATATATATATAATATATATATATATATATATATATATATATATATATATATATATATATATATATATACAATATATATATGTAATATAATATATAATATGATATATAATATATGGTATAATATATATGATATATAATAAATATAATATACAATATATATATTTATAATATATATAAAGCAAATTCTTATATAAAACATTGTAAATGCCTCCAATTACTTTAAAGATTTTACCGTCGGGAAATTTAATGTGAGAGAATCCGTGAAAAAAGAAAGGCAGGACTTATAGATATGAGACATTGATAATTATATTAGGTTGGTGCAAAAATAATGACGGTTTTTGACGTTAAAAAAACGTCAAAAACCGTCATTATTTTTGCACCAACCTAATACAATTGATGTATGTTTTCTCCCAGAAACAAAATTTAAAGGACTTGACTTTAATATATATCAATATATTAATATTAACACAAATGACTAGCTTTGGAAACTAAATATTCATTGGAAATTGTTTTGTCATCAAATGGATACCAAATGGAAGAATAAGGTCCATAGACATTTGGTAAATAATTATAGTATGCACAGTGAAGAAGGACATTGAAAGAACTACCAAGAGGATTCTATCATTTCCAAGACGAAACAGCTGTCATGATAAGGGAGTCTAAATAAATTAAATAGTGGAATCTGAGCTGAATTCAAACTCCATTCTCGTTATGAACTGAGGCGCTCTCAATGAGGCTCCTTGCTTTGAGCGCCTGGTGGGTGGTGGCGCAGATTCATACCAGACCGCAAGTCGAATTCATATATACGATTCATTGCTAAAGACGCTGGAAAAATGGTCAGTTTCTTATACCGATACAGAAAGTACCTGACCCCTACTGCCATGCTCTATCTTTACAAGCGTCAGATTAGACAAAAACAAAATAAACCATTGCTACTCTTATCTGAGCTGGTGCTACACAATCGCCATTTCCCAGTTTTCAAAAGCGTAAGAAATTAAATTTGAAAACAATGTCAAACCGACTCCAGCGACCGAAGGTCACAGCGGGTGAAGGCGGGTCTCCACGGGTGCCTCCACAGGTGCTCCACTCGAGAATGATCGTTCTTTATAATAGTTTTTCCAAATAGTGTCGGACAATGTGAAACGTGGGCTCCGTTGGAAGAAACAGAGAGAAAGATCCAAGCGTTTGAGAAGAAATGCCTGAGAAAACTCCATGATATCTTCTATTGGGAACATAAAACCAATGAGTTTGTGGGCCACCAGGAACCTCTTCTCATTACTGTCAAAAAATGGCGTGGTTTGAACACCTTACAAGGCACGACAGCCTGCGTAAGACCATCAGGCAAAGCACCAATGAAGAACGTAGGAGAGGACGCCACCGCCCCCCCCAAAAAAAAACGATTGGAAATTGTCAAACAACGGACAAGTATGACTTACACCATAATTACAGATGGCTTCCGTTGATAGACCGCTGTGGAGGAGATTCAATGTGGCTTCTGCATTCGGATCCCCCTCCACGATTACAAATGTCAAGAGGATGATGATGACGATGATGATGATGATGATGATGATGATTATAGGACATCAACACCTTGATTATGCCATTGTATTCTTTTCGAGTTACACGTGGTATCCATTTTGGCCGTTGCTGCTGTTGAAAGTCCTCAAGTGATGTGATTTGCGTTATTTGGTACAGTTCATTGTTTGAGGTTCTACGGCGCTAGTCCACAATGTTCAAAGTATTATATATTGCCAAGAACCACAGGCTTCACTCTCTCAAAACCACCATTGATCTCAGAAAGTGATTGTATACAGCTGACAGTTTAGTTATTTCTGAACTGGTTTTGTGTCATGCATGACATCCATATGAAAGTCTCGAGCTATTTAAGAGCATGACTCGAGTTTTCAAGCTAATGTTTTGTAGCGATTTGCATCCTAATCAAAGTTCAATTTACTTAGTTCAATTATGGTGATCCAGTTGTTCAATGGAGCCTTGTTTTTATAAGACTGAATCACTTTTTACTCGATTAAGGTTTATTTCATTTACTTAACAGATTGATTTAAGATGTTGTCTACCTTCATGACTGTGCTTCCGATAAGCTGTAGAGAAACCAGAAGTAATAAAAAATATTTAAAATCAGAACAAGGGAAAATATTTACTGTAGGATAATACAACTAAAAATATCAGATAAAAATAAAATAGAATCAGGGAATTTAAAACCTTAACACATGACTGAATTCTTCACTTTTAAAATCAGGGTTAAACCTTCGACTTTTTATTTAGTAACTCCGTGACTAAACTGACTTCCATCGTCACTAGGTGCTTTTAATAATTTTTGCGGCCCTGTGCCAGACTTAAATAAAGCTTAGTAAATATCTATTGCAGCAGACATGCAAACTATATCAGGCACAGTCAAAATACAGAAATAATGCCTCAAACAAAATCTACCCATCTTTTCGGTGTAAACTAAAACGACTCTGATCTCTGACTATACAAACGGAACACAATTATCTTGACGTCTTTTGTTATGATGCATTAGTCATTTAAGCCGAAGTGCTTTTATAGAGAAGCTTCCAATACACGTCTCTTCCATCCGGTCAATACAAGTCACATATTTGCCGTTAACCCTGGCTTTATTTTTGCGAATATATAATAACACGTAGCCTTTCATATTGAAGTACTTTTTGGTAATAAAAACGTGGCTAACAAATTCGAATGTGATTAAATCTAGCTAAAAAATGTCTGCGTCTATTATCTGTATTTTGTTTTCTTTGATATTGCTAGATCCTAGCGCGGAGGAGTGGTAGTGATCCGTCTTATTCCGTCTTCAAATCCACTTTGTTTTTGCTGATCTATGAGATGATCAAATATATAAAGAAACTGCATATGATCTTCAGATACTTTTTTGTGAACCGCTTTTAAATAAGCAGGCGGATGTAGACTGAACGGGTTAAGTCATGTTTAGTGCATTTTCAGTCAGTAATATAATGACAATAATAGAGATACAAAGATTTATCGTACGTACACTGATAAATAACACACAAACACACACACACACACGAATATATGTGTATGTATGTATGTATGTATGCATGTATGTGTGTATATGTGTCTGTGCGTGTGTGTGTGAGCACAAAAGGAACCGCCGAAAAGTTCGTAGTACGAACCCCAACCTGAAAATCTGAGAAAATAACTTATGATCGGTCAGAAAATTTTTCATTAACTCTTCATATATATATATATATATATATATATATATATATATATATATATATATATATATATATATATATATATTATACACACACACACACACACACACATATATATATATATATATATATATATATATATATATATATATATATATATAAATGGAATAAATCCTAACGAGCCGGGAACAACCTATTTAGGTTTCACCTAAACGGATCTTCAGGGTAAGATATATATATATATATATATATATATATATATATATATATATATATATATACGTTAAAAAGTACGTCAAAAAACGATATTATTTTTGCACCAACCTAATATCTATCGATCGATCTATCTATCTATCTATCTATCTATATATATATATATATATATATATATATATATATATATATATATAGCATCAATTAGCTAAGTGAGAAATATTATTTGTGTTAATATTACACACACACACACAACACACACATATATATATATATATGTATTAAAGAGAAAAAGTCGTAAACGTTTTTGATTATAATGTTTCGTTCCACATATTATTTAAAGGAATGACCTTTTTCTTCCTATGTTAAACCTTTTACTCATTGTCTTTTGTATTCAGTAGTAGACATCTGAATCCATCTTGGACTGGTCTTTTGATTGTAGTGTAATAAAACAATTAAGTTTGGTCAGAGAAAGTGAAAGGGAGGAGAATGTTTTTGTTCCTATATTTTTATGTCCCCCTGTATTTTTTTGAGGTGTCTTCCTTCTTCTTGTGCATTGTGTGTGTATGTTTTTGCCAGTATGCGTATAAATAGTCTTTCTCTATACATATATATTATACTAGTATAAGGAAACATATAGAATATTTGTATGGCGTGTAGGGTTCGTATGTCTGTGTGTGGGCCATCTCGTGTATGTGTGTGTGGTCTGCCTAGTGTGTATATATTCGGTCTCCATTTACATTTAAATTGTTATATATATATATATATATATATATATATATATATATATATATATATATAATCCTACTATTTTGCCACTATCTATATATGGTGTGTGTTTATGTGTGCAGGGTTATGATTTGTTTAGTGCTGATTGAAATTTGTCTATAAAGTTTTTTCTTGTATTTGGAGGTAAGACTAATCGACTGTTTGATATATTGGCATAATTTTAAAGTTACTTTTGTTGCATTTTTGAATGTGCTGTGACACAAACATTTTTTCTCTTGTCTGCTAATTTAATGTTGCTTTTGTGTAGGGAGACTCTGTAGTGTAATGATTGAGTCATACCTATCTAAATGAGTGCGTAAATAACATTTTGGAGTTACAGTTTAAGGTTTTCTTTATTGTAAATGTTGTGGGGTTTTCAAAAGTATTTAGTTTCCCTCTATAATTATATCGCAAATACCACATCACTTGTTACATTTTCCAACCCCGTGTATTGTGTGTAGATTAAATTTGGATGATGTTCCTAACTGTTTTAGGTTTTTTGATAAGCGTTTGCTTTTAATTATTTTGGTTGTTTTAAGCATATGTTCCATTTTATCATTCTTGTTAAGGATCTACGTTTCTTGTTATTTCTGTAAATAGTTCTAGACTGTTCTTGTATGTTGAAACGTATGATAGAATTTATTGGTTGTTGCATACGCACATACATATATATATGTGCGTGCATATGTGTCTGTTTGTGCGTGTATTTGTGTGTAGGTGTAATAAAAATTTCTATGCACCTATATATATATATATATATATATATATATATATATATATGTATAGAGAGAGAGAGAGAGAGAGAGAGAGAGAGAGAGTGAGATATATAAATTAAAAATTAGATAAATTTATAATAATGTGTATACAACTCTTTGTTTCTTCTCCTCTCTCTTTTTTACTCTATCTATCTATCTATCTATCTATCTATCTATCTATCTATCTATCTATATATATATATATATATATATATATATATATATACACACCATGGAGTTCTATACTATAAGCCTACTCATGGTGTAACATCCAGAAATGGACACCAATTTCGAAATGTCTGGATTTCACAATTTTTCGGAAAAAGTAAGAAGTTAAACTACATTCTTAATAAATGATTTCTTAAACATTTTTTATATCAAAATATTACATTTATTTCTATTTTAAGTTTCAAATAAAAGCGTATATCTCATAAAAAGTTAAATTTTGTCATCATTATTTTAGTTGTGATGAGTAACAGTATCATAGAAAAAATATTAGGAGCGTGGAAAAAATTTCGGAAGAAAGTCACTGTTAAAAATTAAACATATGAAAGCATCATTAAAATGAACTTTCTTGAAGTAGTTTTTGCAATATTTGTCAGAAGAAAATTTAAAAGAACGGATGAATAAATTATTTATTTCAAATAAGTTAAATTATACATTTTTTATTAGAGGATACTACTTTGTTCTGTCATCGATTTACTTAAGCTCGATAGGAGGTAATGAATTACTTCTATTCGCCCTGCCTTCAATCTTTCCTGTGGGTATCAAATTTATCAAGCTCCCTTTCCTCATATAAATCAAATATTCAATGTTATTAGCATATCCTGTGAAAGAGTTGAGAAAATTCTGCACAATGAACATGGCATAACGCTGGTTTCTACACGGTGGATGCCATGTCTTCTGACACCTGAGCCAAAACACACCAGGTTGATCCGAACCTGGGATTGTTTGAGGCAGGTCAAGTTGGTTTCCTTTAACCTTTCCTAGTCAAGTATGAGTCTTGGGTACATCACTTGCACAATCTATGCAGTGGAATCATCCCTCCTCACCTGCTCCAAAGAAGGCCAGAATCGTTTATTTTGCAAGGTATTGATGGCGTCAGTTTTTTTAGGGGGTCGTTGGAAAAGTCATTGTGTTTACTAAGTCTCGATACTTTTTGATCAAACCTCATATATATATATATATATATATATATATATATATATATATATATATATATATATATATATATATATATATATATTGAAACACAAGATCGAATCAATTTTCCCATCACTGAACAAGAAATCTGGAGGAGAACTATAGTTTCTGCCCATTATATATTTGATGTGATGGAGCGAGGGACGTAGTGGATAATGTTTTGGCATTATATTGCTCCAATTCATGACGGGGAAAGCAGAGAAATAAGAAGACAATCTAACTCACATGGAGTTATAACTAAAACCGAGCAGTTGCGGTATGATAAAACACAAAACCTGCGTCCAGTGATATTTTATACGCTATTCGTTCCGTTGTCGTAAGAAGAGACACGGTCGTAAAACTTCAGGCCGCCCATGGTAATTCTGTAGCCTCTTGTCACGATCTGATGCGTGTATATCTACAACCTGGTCGGAATCACTATCGGGAATCTTCCTTTCTTGCACTCCACACACGCTTTTATCTTCTGTATCCCTCATTTGTGTTCCGTTTTGGTAACAAACCGCTCATTTCGTTCCCCTTTTTATTTGGTTTCTAGCCTCAATGCTTGTCAGTTATTACAAACTCATAAACGTTCGAGCCAACAGAAAGTACATTGAATAGTTTTCTTACTTGGGTGGAATCAGACGGGCACGAACGTAAAACCTCAGCTTTCACGATCAGATGCTGTTTGGAAGGTGCTTCTATTTCTTTTTCTTTCTTTTTTATGCTTTTGTTTGTATTTGTTTGTTCTATGCATGAAATCTACGAAAGGATAAGACTATGGTCGCGATGAATGGAGAATATTTTATTGAACGATCATCATTGATAAAAGATTTATTGCATCGAATTATAACGCAAAAATGCTATTCACTCAAGTGTCCTTTCAACAATGCCCGTTTTCGCATTACAGTTTTTAAGTAATATTTTTTGTCAACTAATGACACTTTTTAATGTACTTGATTAAATTTATTTCAAAGTATCCATATATTTAATTATGTCAAGATATTTATCTATTTATTTCAAAGTGTAAACCAGTTTATCTATTTCAATTTTTGCAACCGTTTATTTATTTAATTCTAAGTGAGCATTTATTTAATTATTTCCTATTTATTGATTTCAAAAGTTACATCTATTTACTGATTTCAATGTGTACATCTGTTTATAATTTCAAAGTGTTCATCTGTTTATTGATTTCAAAAGTTACATCTGTTCATTGATTTCAATGGGCATATCTGTTTAATGATTTCAAAGTGTACATCTGTTTACTGATTTCAAAGTGTACATCTGTTTAATGATTTCAAAGTGTACAATTGTCTTTTAAATGGAATTTTTAAAGCATTCTGAATGTAAAAATAAAGAAAAAAGCGTGCAAGACAATAAGAAACACTACCTGTCAAAAAAAAAAAAGTGAAGTTTTGTTGAAATCGGTTGAAAAATGTAGGAAATCCGATCCCATATATAAACGAACACACACACACACACACACACACACACACACACACACACACACACACACACACACACACACACACACACACACACACACACAGCCTGGGTTTTATAATAAGTATAACTCGATATCAGTTGTCCCCCTTTAATTATCGTGATGCCTCTTAATTGTGTTTTCAAATTGATTTCGTGCAAAAACAATTGTGTTTTTCCAATTTTTGCCGCTGTCAGAACCACCGCAAGGTAATTTTACATAGTCCCGTGAAGTTTTGTTGAAATCGGTTGAAAAATTTAGGAAATCCGATCCAATATATAAACGTACACACACACACAAACACACACACACAAACACACACACACAACCTGGGTTTTATAATAAGTAAGATCAAGGGAGTGGGAAAATATAAAAAAAGTCTGTTATAATGAGAGCAAAACTAGGAAGATTTAATCTTAAAAATGTAACATCCCTGAAATTTGTAACATTTTCCTCTTGTTGCATATTTATAAGCGACATTTTGGTTCATATTTTTCCATCTACTCCTACGCACACACACACACACACACACACACACACACACACACATATATATATATATATATATATATATATATATATATATATATATATATATAATTCCATCAATTCTGACGAAGTCCTTGTAAAGTACGAAATGCGTTCTTGTAATTCAATTAATACATTGACGGCTATCTTTATATTTCTTACGGTGCTAGAGGGACTTAGATTTCACACCAATACTTGGATGAAGGTTTACTTAATACAGGGGATTCTTCTGATAGGTTCTTTAAGTTACGATTTTTATATCTCAAGTTTTTCACTTACATTAGAAAAAATGAACGGCGACTAATTTTGATCTATTCCAGAAAAAAAAAAAGTTTTAAATACGCTTCAAAGATTTCGTGACACAAAAGTTTTTCAGTTTTCCTACGTGTGTCTGAAATATTTTATTCAAAGAGATGATTTCAATTTTCTTCATTACCTTGTAATTGAATAATGAATATCCGACGCTGATGGGGAAAGGCTTAATGGAAGATGAAGATGCAAAACAATGATTGATTGATTAATAGAATCAGTCAAATCTCTACATACTTTCATATATATATATATATATATATATATATATATATATATATATATATATATATATATGTGTGTGTGTGTGTGTGTGTGCTTGAGTATACGAAGAGTAATAAAAGAGAAAATGGAACAGGATAATGTGTGTGTGTGTATGTAGAAATATTAGAAGAAAGATAATTATATCTATACACACACTAGTATGCGTGTGAATTTTTCAGTTACATTTACATACATATTCACATGCAAACACGCACACATAGAAACACGCGCACAAGCACACATACGCACACGCCCGCAAGCACACAAACACACACGCCCGCAAGCACACGAACACACACGCCCGCAAGCACACATACACACGCATATATACTTATAGGTATGCTAAAATGTTATCGGAGCGCCCCACTTACGAAAATGTAAACAAATGGCCAAACATTTTTAAAAACTTTTCTTAGTCCGCCTGACACCTTCCCAGCATCCACACTTATATATATATATATATATATATATATATATGTATATATATATATATATATATGTGTGTGTGTGTGTGTGTGTGCATATGTGTCTGTGTGTGTTAAAAAGGATAGATATAGACTTGTGACGACTTATGCACACATATATAATAAATACATTTTTATACTGAGTGCATATACACACGTGTTTATCTGTTTTTATAGATTTGTATTAATGTATATATGTTTATAAAAACATATAAGTTTATATATATATATATATATATATATATATATATGTACATATATATATGTATATATATATATATATGTATATATATATATATATATATACATATATATATATGAACTTATATGTGTTTTATACACACACACACACACACACACATATATATATATATATATATATATATATATATATATATATATATATATATATATAAGTCTGTACATAAATACATGCGTGTAAGCGTATCAGGAATGCAGCGCAAATGAGACGCTTGAACAATCCCGATAACGAAGCACTATTCAATACATGATACCTGCAGGCAGAATACCTTAGGCAAAAGCCAAGAGTAAGTCTTCACTTCTATGATATACTGGAGCATCAATTAACATTTCTAGAAGCCACGAAATCTCGAACACTTTCAGCAAGCGAATAAAAGGTGGCATGCGATTGTTTCTCTTTTTGTTAAACCAAAAGAAAAGAAAGAAATTGACAAAAACTTGTTTTTCTCTCTCCTCTGTCGGACAAGTTTTTATTCCAAGGCAAGCCCAGCGTACCCTTTTAAAAATAAATGATATAAAAAAGGGTAACCGCATAAAAATATGAATTAGCAGGTATTTTCATTTAGAAAAGCATACTCAGTATTTAGACAGTGCTTTTTCAACATTTGTTTCCATGTGCTTTAATAACTGAAGTGCACCCTTCCACTTCACTAAATTTTAAGAACCAGCCTCATTTTGAGATGAATAACATTTTTGCTGTTGCTATTTTACAAGTTTTCAGGTTTTACACGTTCACTCACGCGTAACGTTATAACATTTTAACTCCATGTCTCTGTAGGCGATCATGGCTCTCCACAATTTTTTTTTCTTTATTATCTGATAATTACTAGATTTCTTTTTCGAAATATACTAGAGCAGATTTTATTTGTCTCCTCTACGGTTTTTGAATTCAATGTCATTTTCCCCTTAGACTCAGTCAGTTAAGTGCCGTACGTGATGCACACTTGGGCGGTCATGTATCTTTCAACATATGACTGACGAGGGAAATTTCTTACCCGAAGTAGGTTGCCATTTTAATTCTGCGTAGACTGGTTGCCAACCAAAGCTAAAAAACCCAGTCTGTCCTGCTATTCAACCCATAGCTGCAAGGAGAAGAGATGGATTCATCCCTTTCCCACATACCTTTCCAAAGAGGATTTGTGCGTAATTGAATCTAGCGAACTCGACTGGAATTCGAACTCGACAATCCGAGCCGATATCCATTGCATCACAATGCCTTTAGACTTAGGTAGCCTAATCTTCTCTTCTGTTTAACACATTAGCTGGGGAAGAAGGGGGTCACAAATCCGTATTGCAGTTAATTGCAAACTTATTTTCAATTCTACAGAATTATTCACGACAAGGTTGATGGAATAGTCCATACATACCTTTTCATCCCTCCGGAATAATACACTCAATCCCAAAATTACCTATTAACCAATCAACACCCTAGTTCCAGTGAACTAGACTTTTCATTGGCTCAAACTGTAGCAAATTGACGCAAAATATCTTTTCGATTCCTACTTCCAGAACAAAATAAAAAGGAAGCGTTCAGATTGATTCAGGCAGCCAGAATTTCATCCTGGAGAAGTGCCAAACGAATCCACGGCAGTAAAAATCATAACCAGCTACATTTTTGCCGCGCAAATTTCTCTGACTCAATACACGCAGCATTTCGCTCTACCAGGAACAATTTCTTACAATACTAAAAAGTGATAATAACTCACTACTAACAAGTATTCGAAAATATTTAATCAAATATCTAAACAATCCAAGGTAAACAACTTTGGAGAATTTAGACAATTAAACCCTACTTCATTCACGCATACAAACTCCTACTTTATTCACGCATACGAACTACACAAATTTCTGTATAAATAATATTTTCCACTTAACTCTGTTTGACCAGTTCTTAAACACTTGAACAATTTCAAACTGTAAATCAATAAGAAACCCAATTTATCAGTGGTCAATTTCTTGCATTATCAAACTACAAGTTTTCAAATTATATATTAATTGTACATAAATGCATGTTGTTTTATTGAAATCTCATAATCAGTGTTTCTTACTCAATTGCCTTGTGATTGATTCGTTTTTGAATGTCTATATTCTATATTGTTGTGGATTAATATGGTGAACATGGCCGTAAACTAATCATCTTAATATTAAAACCTTCTGATAACAGATTCAAACTCATAGCAATCCCAACAAGGTTACATAACCGTTTTTTAATTAAGAGTTTTCCTGCTCCTAGCTTGGTTGCTAACCCCGGCTAGAGAGCCCAGTCTGTTCTGCTATATAAACATAATCTGGCGGGTGGGGGAGGTTGAAGAGATGGATTCATACTTTTTTTCAGGGGTACTTGCGCGAAAAGAGCATGTAAAGAACTCGACCAGAATTCGAACACAGCTTGTCGATTTCGCTTTACGAGCCACTAAACGTAACACTAACCGCATCCCTACTATAACAGTCAGTGGCTTAAATACCACACGCGATACACACTTGGGCGATCATGTTTCTTTCGATTCATGACTAACAAGGCAGATTTTCCCGAAGTAGGCAGCTGTTTCTTTCTGCGGTAGACTGGTTGCCAATTAAAGCTATAGGACCCAGTCAGTCCTTCTGTTCAACATATAGCTGGAGGAGGATAGAAGATATAGAATTCATGCCTTTTCCAAGGGTATTTGTGCATCAGTTAATTAATGAACCCAACTGGAATTTGAACTCGCCTCACCGATTTCTTATTCCAAACAATTTCATAACACCACCCTGCACATCATATCAATCTCGTAATAACTCTCAAAAGCTATGACGCACATTATAAACTTTGACAGGGGTTAGTAATATCATTCACTTGATTCGTACATGGCCTTAATTTTCGCTTTATTTAATTTTTAAATTAAATCTTATTGTGGCTGATAATTAGAAGAGATAATTTGAGAATACGATGTATTACGAATAAACATCAGATATATTCAATCAGTTCAATCATTCATGAATATTAATGTTTAAGTGTTAAGGATGCCGACCCTACGTCTCTACGGTCATCAAGAAAGTGTCTTGCATTGCTTTCTTTTAAGCAATTTATCTTTACAAAGTTTAGATATGTCTGGCACAGGGCGGTTAAAAGGGCTTGCTTGAAAAATAGAATCAGCTGGCAGTCTTGAATTCCATTTGAAACTGCGTATATTCCTTTTACCAGTATACCTTAATGCATTAACTCTCCATTCACTCCGTCCCATCGCCAGTCATCATTTATAAATCGCGGCGGTGAAAAACTTTAAAATCGAGAATCAGGTCAATCCATTCTCCAATAGTTACGCTACATGTCCAGAAAGAATAAGGAAAATGGCTGCTATAATCATTGTCAGTATTGATAGAAGATTTTAGGAGGCAGTTATAAGTAAAGCTTTAAATGTATTGTGTCAAGTGAATTTATTATTATGTGTGTTGTCTACCATTTGCTTGGTATTTACTTAATGTCCTTAGAAAAAGCGTGAATTCCTTTCTTCTCCTCCAAGCGGTAAAGACCAGGTAAGACACGGCTTTCGAGCTGTGAATGGCAGCCAGTCTAGGAGAAAGACAACTTAGAAGTCATTGAGAAGAAAGCAGAAGGAACTCACTGTAGCTTTTCAAAGAATACAGTGGCAATTGCTGCATATTGAATAAAAGGAACTGGAGATTCACAATCCATTATGTGCTGAAGGGGCATGGCGTTTAAAGAAAAAGAATTATTAAATGTTTCACCCTGAGTAATTTGCCACGTATGTTGTTATGACAAGGAACAAGACAGTACAAAAAGAATGCGATTTATTTATTTTATTTTTTCAATTAATTCACTTGTTGACTTTCAATACTAATATAATATACGCGTTATATCTTTTATATATATATATATATATATATATATATATATATATAATATCTATCTCCATAATATTGAGCACTTGAACCCATAAACTTAGCATATCTTAAAAGTATATTTTTATCATTCATATATATATATATATATATATATATATATAAGCTTGGTGCAAAAATAATGACGTTTTCTCACATAGTATCATATGTGAGAAAACGTGATTATTTTTGCACCAACCAAATATATGCTAGGAGCATGGCCCGGCGTCGCCCGTGCTTGATTCAAAAACGACTCATGCAGCAATCGCTATCAATTGACTTAAAATATTTTTGCCCTTCCTTGCCTTTAAAGGAGTGCCCTTTGCCGTGCTGATGTTGCTACATGCCTTACTTCTTGCCTATCTCACACTGCGAATTTTTTCTAAGCTCTATACTAAACATAAACTACATGAAAACTGCCGTAGAAGCATGAAAAAATCCATTATTTCCACTATCGATGGGAGCTGGGAAATGAAAAGTCGGTCTTGACCTTTCCGTTAACTTGGAGCATGTGCATGTAAATTTTGGTGCAAATCCATCGAAAATTGCGGCCGTGCATTCGTTACACACACACACATCCTGCCTTATATATATATATATATATATATATCCAAAGTATCTTTTAATGATAATAGTTGTTAATTTATGTAAATAGTCCGACTTGCTGTTACTTACTAATGTTACGTTAGTTTGATACAAGGCCACAATTATGGGGCGCTAGTGAGGATCACATTCACGACTCAGTAGTAATGGAAAACATGATTACCTCACTATTATCCGATTCCAACTCAATGCGCATGATATCTCTCATTTATTGCATTATATAATTTGTGACATTTTTGTCGTACCCAGAAAAAAAATAAAACAACCCCCCGCAAAAAAAAAACCCCAAAAAACCAAAAAAACTGATTTTGTATTTTAGAACTTACTGGATGGAAAGTACAATGATTATTGAATTCAGAAGAATTCAAAGGAGGAAATTTCGTTAGAAACAAAGGAAAGAGTACTGAACTGTTATGCAATATAAATTTTCCGATATGGCGGTGAATGCAGGAAAATTTCGTCAAAAATGAAGAGAACACTTGAGACAACAGTCCTACGATGCTGAGAATGACATCGCCGGAGTACTTAAGCAACTAGGATGTCTTACGGAAGATGCAGAGAAAAAAGACACATATTTAGAATTACAATCATCGCTAAGAGCTACAAGGATAGGAAGTTGTGAAGAACCATGATAGTACACATCCTGAAGGTACACGGAACGCAGAAGAAGAATCTATCTATCTAAAATTCTCAGGGTCAAACTTCAACCAGGCACAGCTCGAGTCACTACGTAAGTTTGTGTTCTAGCGATCTTCAGCACTCTAGAAGATCGTTGCACTGTCTGGATATCCTAAGGCGAAATTAAAGTGCTTAAAGTGTTCAACGCCTAGCAACTTCAGCACTTTAATTCACTACTTAGGTAGGTGTGTGTCTTTTTCGTAGCTTTTTCTTTCCTAGTTTGTAAATTGTATCTAAGGTATTTTTTTATAAGTCTTTTGGCAGGAAGTCTGTTGATCTCACGAAAATCTTTGGATTTTTGTATATATATATATATATATATATTTTAAAATTTACTATATTTATATGTGATGAATGTTCAGTATCGGGAATAAAGTGTTTATAGTGTTTATAGACATAGACATTGTGGCCATAGAAATCAACACTGGGTTGTGACTTTCAGTTTTAGGCCTCAAGCTATTTTCATTCGTTCGAAGACCATTTGAGACGTGAAATATACCACGCAGTGTTGATTTATGTTCCCTCTCTCTTCATATCTATTTCTTATATTACTAACAGGGCAGAATGTTAATATAGATTAAAAATAAAAAAAAACAAAACAAACTTAATACTTTGCATAAAGGAGTTATATACCTCCCCCCAAAAATGTATAAACATCTCCGACTATGATTTAACTGAAAACCAAAAAGAACTACTCAACCTCGGACCTAACTGCCATATATGCAAAGAAAATCTGTACCATAACATATTCAAACTCCAAGAACATCAGCTAATTACCACAAAACCAGAAATCCGTGATCTTGAATAGATTACGGATTTCTAAATCTGAATCTATAAAAGACATGATAAAAGGAAGAATTCATCTAAACTCCTAGGTAAATCCCTAAAGATTGCTGCAAAAGAATTACGCTACCATCCAGAAATAGTAATTAATAAAGCTGATAAAATATACATCTTTGTTGTTTTAAACAAGTCTGACTACAACCCCAAAAACAGAAGAAATCAAATAAAATTTAGAAAACTTACTAATAATCCTACTAATCAGCTAAAACTGGGAAATAATAAATTAATCACAATTAACAATGCAGAACAAGACAATAAAAAACTTACCAAAATAATCGGAAACTATAAACCAGGATACATCTACGGTCCTATCAAAACGTACAAACCTAACTTCCACTCTTCCCTATTATATCCCAAATTCCCACTCTTCCCTATTATACCCCAAATTCACTTTCCTCCCTATTATACCCCAAATTCCCACTCTTCCCTATTATATCCCAAATTCCCACTATTCCCTATTATATCCCAAATTCCCATTCCTCCCTATTATATCCCAAATTCCCACTCTTCCCTATTATACACCAAATTCCCACTCCTCCCTATTATATCCCAAATTCCCACTATTCCCTATTATATCCCAAATTCCCACTCTTCCCTATTATACCCCAAATTCCCACTCCTCCCTATTATATCCCAAATTCCCACTCTTCCCTATTATATCCCAAATTTCCACTCTTCCCTATTATATCCCAAATTCCCACTCCTCCCTATTATACCCCAAATTCCCACTCTTCCCTATTATACCCCAAATTCCCACTCCTCCCTATTATACCCCAAATTCCCACTCTTCCCTATTATATCCCAAATTCCCACTCTTCCCTATTATATCCCAAATCCCCACTCCTGTCTACCAACCAACTAAAACCCTTAACCAATTAAGTACACCATACATACCTATCAAATACACACTATTTACATTATTCGGACAATTGTCCTCATCTTTGTCGCCATATTTATTACAACGTTTCGTTCGTTGTACGTTCCGGCGTTCTTCAGGTGGTTGGAATATCGAACAGAACCCTTTATTTCACGCACTGGGGTAGACTGTTCTAGTTTCACGTGCCATGTCTAATGGATGTCAGTTATCAGTTATCTCCTGTTAATTCCCCTCTCCAAGTTCTCCACTGCCTTAACCGGGTATTGAACCGACACCCTTTGGGTCCTGTCACTGGATCTAACCAACGCCTTTATCCACTGTGCCGTGTGTCCTCAAGAAATAACGTATATGTGCAACAAAATGTCTTCAGTCCTGGGTTCAACCTTTAGCAACTTCTATATGGCCAACTTAGAAAATAATATATTTAGCATCACCAAGTAAGCCTCCATCTACCTAAGATATGTAGTTGATAGTCTTATTTTAGTTAAAAGCATAGATGAAATACTTGAACTGCAAAAAAACTTTAAGAAAAAACAAACTTTTTCATTGGGTTCACATACGAAATTAACAAAGATAGCAAAATCCCTTTCCATTTTAATAGACACAAATAATAGAAAATTTACTTCGTCTCCGTATAAACACCAACAAGCAAAAACTCTTGTACTCTCAACTATGAGAGCGAATATCCTAATTACTACAAAATAGCATTTATACCAAATTTAATTAACCGAACACAAATTAATTCCTCCACAAAAAAGACTTTTTATACTGAACTAAAAAAAAAAAAAATTAAGCAGACTCTCATTAATAATTTTCCTAACGACATTGTAGATGAACAAATAAGACGATTTATTAAAAACCTCAACACACGTCAAATAAAACATAGTACTTCCTCAAAGAACCCTAAATATATCAAACACTTATATTGTAACCAGATGAATACTAACTATAAACAGGATGAAAAAAATCATAAAAATCCATTAGTAATAATATATCCCCCAAAGACCCCAATAAAAAAATGATATATTATACAAAATCTAATACAACTAATTTAATTATTAGCAATAATTTCCCCTCACCAACTGATGTATTACATAAAACCAACATTATATATCAATTCAAATGTCTGTTGGAAGAATGTATCTCCGACAAAAAAACAAAAATATGTTGGGCATACGACAACTACATTGTCAAGACGCCTTACTCTACGCATGTCTGATCATTAGTCCATTGCGAAACATTTGCGTCATTGTTCCTGTTCACATTCACGCTATAGAAAATACTGATTAATAACACAACCACCCCACACCAAGAAAATAACAAATTAAAACGACATATCCTCGAAGCAATCTTCATTAAAAAAATTGAAGCCAAAATCGTATAGAATCAGCTACTAATACTGTAATAATGTTCTAAAATGCCTATAAAAGCAACACTTTTCATGCTTTAATGCACGCTCGACAATAACATTCAAATATAAAAGAACAATTCCATAATGGAAAACTATTCACATTTTGATGAGTGTTAAAGCATAAGTGTCAGCCATAGCATTTAAACGCAAAAAATAAATTCAGTAATGGAGAGTTACACATAGTTTCTGCCTTACCAGTTGCATCCCTGACGATGATCTCAGAAAGAGATGGAAAGTACTTGGGTAATAAAAGTGATTCTCACTGTTACAGTGCATTTCTTGCCTCGTTGAATTGTAATATAGGAAAAATATCCGTGAATATGAAAGCATTACGATCAAAATAAACAGACATAACATTTCTAACTTATTCAAGCAGACATGCCTAAAAAAGAATTGGCTGCCGAAATACACACGCCCCCCATATATATATATATATATATATATATATATATATATATATATATATATATATATATATATGTGTGTGTGTGTGTGTGTGTACGCGCGTGTCTTTGTTTACAATAAACTAGATTTGGATCCAGTGTATACAAAAACTGTCCGTATGCGCATGTCCGAATGCATTTAACCAAAATGGCTGATTTTTAACGTAAATTAATCTATTGTCTTCTTTTGAACTTATATCAGTCTTTTCGTTAAATAAACTTCATTTGTTTTGCAGTAGCTATTTTTAGTATTGATATAAAAAAAGTCAATTTCTGTCTGTTGACATAGATATAAGATTCAAGTGACAAAACGAACACAGTCAACGGAAAATAAATTTATATTCGCACAGTTAGTGAAAAACTGTGTCATCTCGAGGGGATCCAAGTAAATTAGAAAGTGCCACTGTCTTGTTGAAGTGTGTCAAAAAATAACCTACAAGTATGAACCTGGTCGTGCGAAATGTTATTTGTTACGCCATAACTCGGTTGTTTATAAAAAAAATCCTAATTAACTGTGCGCAAATGAGAAAGTAATGGGATTGTTGATAAAGAACACATGCCATGGTGACAAGATAACGCTTACTATTTTCTTATGTAGGTCAGCCATACTGTGAGCTTATACCCTCAGAAGGGCAACAGACTCCTTAAGTTGACTCGTTTAAATGCATAAAGGAAACGCCAACAGAAGACATATTGTATCGTAACAACACTGACATACTCCTACCACACTATGTTACGTGGGCCTCTTATTTTAAAAGTTCAAGACAGTAATTTAATTTTTCTGGGAGCATTTTAATTTTTCTTTTTTTACAGAAATGTATTGCTGGTAATTTTTTACAATGGAAATGTATTGCTGGTATTTTTTTTCCTTACAGAAATATATTGCTGGTAATTATTTTACTACGAAAATTTATTGCTAGTAATTCTTTTACTATGAAATTTATTGCTAGTATTTTTTTCTTAAAAAAATGTACTGCTGGTAATGTTTTAACTATGAAAATGTATTGCTGGTAATTTTTTTCCCTAGAGAAATGTATTGCTGGTATTTTTTTACAATGGAATTGTATTGCTGGTAATTTTTTTTCCTTACAGAAATATATTGTCGGTACAGTGTAACCCGGATATAAGCGAGTTGTCGGGACCGGATAAGAAGTCTCTTATATCCGGGTTTCTCTTATATCCGGGTTTCTCTTATATCCGGGTTTGGTCTATTTTGTTTAGGTAAGTATGGCTCTAATTTGGGACCAGATCAAATCTCTCTTATAACCGGGTTTCTCTTATATCCGGGTCACTTATATCCGGGTTACACTAATTATTTTACTACGAAAATGTATTGCTAGTAATTCTTTTACTATGAACATTTATTGCTAGTATTTTTTTCCTTTCAGAAATATATTGCTGCTAATTATTTTTACTATGAAAATGTATTAGTAGTATTTTCTTTCTTACAAAAATGTATTGCTGCTAATTTTTTGCTACGAGAATTTATTGCTAGTATTTTTTTCTTAAAAAATGTATTGCTGGCAAGTTTTTACTACGAAAATGTATTGCTGCTAATTTTTTTTACTATGAAAATGCATTGTTGGTAATTTTTTTCCTGACAAAAATGTATTGCTGGTAATGTTTTTACTATGTAAATGTATTGCTGGTATTTTTTCCTAACAGAAATATATTGCTAGTATTTTTTACTATGAAAATGTATTGCTAGTATTTTTTTCTTTACGAAATATATTGCTGGTAATTTGGAAATGTGTATATATATATATATATATATACATATATATATATATATATATATATATATATATATATATAATTCTTACTCCCGTATACAGTTTATCTAAAACTGTTAATAAACTGATCCAAGCATACTTATTTGATAAATAGAGAAGGTATTTTTTTTTCTAAAAAACTCTTCAGTCTGAGAGATGAATATTTAAATAAATATATTCATGAAATAAATTATAACCGAAATGGATTTTTAAGAATTGTCTTCATCGGATGCATTGATGTATTGTTTTACTAGGTTTAATGTGTTATTTATTTTATGGTTATAGATTGGTAGAAATCTTTTATGTTTAGTTGTGTGATGGAGCAGTTTTCTTTATTACTAAAGTTATTAAACCAATTGATTGTAGCTTTAGTATTTTTCTATTAGTGTATTTAGTGTGTTTCTTAGTTTTGAGCATATTTTTTTCTAATATTTTTTATTTATTTTTCTAATATTACTTTTTGTGAGGTTTAGTAATCTGAATGGTTGGTTTGGTCGTGAAATTGTACTTAAGGTCTTTTAATTTATTAAATGGCTTTACTTTTGATAATTGTTTTAGTCTATTGTCTAATTTTAGTTTAGTGGCTATGCTTTTAGCATTTTTGTTTATATCTCTCTGTTTTGTCATTAGTGGTTTTGTAAAATTTGGTGACTTCGTTGTCAACCAGTTTATTGTAGTAGTTGATTTCCCTTTCATAGATTATACTGGATTGATCTGCTTTTATAAATCCTTTTTTGATTTGTTTATCATTTTTTGATCTTATTTGTTCTTGTTCAAATAAGAGACTGAAGTGTCCCTAATGTTTATGTTTAAACTGATCTGAATGGAACAAGTCATCATCTATATACACACGCGCGCATCGACGAACCAATTGATTCAAACCGATAAATGTATTATATAAAATGATAAATAAACTAACTCTTTTCTAGATTCCTGTTTTAACCCCGCCTCGCTAGCTACTCTCTTAAGATTACCACCCTACATTTTTCCAGTTCATTTTTTCCTTTACAGTAAGCAATTAATTTTGTAACCTAATGATAAAAAGAAAAAGAAAAACGTTTAATTTACATAACAAATATTTTCAACATAATCTCCTTCCTTTTCGATCTACATTAACCCCATTGATTGAACATTATGCAATGATATTTTTGATTATGTGTCGTTCGCTTTCGCCACAATTCACTTGAAAAGGTATGAATCAATCTCTACCCCCCCCACCGGCTAGGTGTTAATAGCAGAACCAGTTCTCTAATCTTGGTTTGCATCCAGTCTAGGAGAAAAGTACAATGTGCATTCAAAACAGGTTGTGCATGGAACTAGAAAACTTATTTGCAACAGAAACCACAGCAGTAACCTCTAACGTGCGGATGCTGTTTTCCTATACTCTACAAGGGAGCAAACAGGACTTGCAATACATGAAGTAGTTTTAAATAATTCCTTCCTGCCATTTTTTTTCAGAAAGGTCAGTAAACGTAGAGCAAAATCTTCTGTCTTTTTTTTCCGTAATGGACATTGCTTTTAACCTTTGGGGAAAATACCGTAAGGGTTAATTTTTAGTCGTCTTTTACTGAATGTTTGAATAAATAGCAAGGAATTTATTCGCAAAAAAAAAAAAAAAAGTGTTGTACAATTGATTTTAATGAACGGAAATTCTCTGTAGCACAACTGATGTATACTGTGCATGTATTTACATTTAACTTTAAAAATGAATTGCAGATGTTACCAGAACACATTCTATGTAAATTATTGTCTGTACAGTAGACAGAATCAATTTTGTCTTACTGGCAACAAAGAGTCTACATGTGGGCAGAGTACCCTTTCAGTGAGTGCCCAAAAGTTGGAATAAGAGTGAGACTTATTTAAGATTTATTTAACCTGAGTTCGGATCGTTTTTTGATGATTTTTGTTTAGATGAGGAATTATTAATATACAGTGTGTTGCAGCAAAATCCGACACATGACAAAAAGAAAACGATATAGGCAATAAAAAACAAGAGTTGTATATGCAGAGACCCAACAGTTTATTTAGCAAAAGTTAGAGTTACATACTACATTATTTTTCAATGTAACCGCCGCCGTCGGCGACGACCATCTCAAGTCACACGCTTTGGCGACCATGTCCTTGTCCATAGTGGCGAAGGCCTTCACGATGGCAGCCTTTAGAGAGTCGACCGTATTGTTGGCGTGCTTGTTGGTCTTGGCCCAGAAGAAATAGTCAAGGGGGTTGCAGTCGGGTGAAGAGGGAGGCCACAAGTCCGGCGACCAGTGGTGAGGAACATTGTTGAGCAGCCACGCCTGGGTCGTCTTGGCCTTGTGTGCAGGAGCGGAGTCCTGCTGGAAGATTTAGGGGCGTCCGACGGCGATCTCGTCCATCCAGGGCTTCACCACGCTCCTCAGCACCTCTTGGTAGATCTCAGCGGTGACTCTCAGGCTGTTTTGAAAGAAGAAAGGAGGCATGACGTTCCCCTCACTGGAGATGACGTCAAGGACCATGATGGAGGAGGGAAACTTCGTATGCTTCACGACGGGAACCTCCTCGATGTCTTAGCAGATCAACCTGTTGTTCTGCCTGTTGCTCGTTTGGTCCTGGATGAAATGCTTTTCATCAGAGAAGAACCTCAGCATCCCAGCGGACCCGTACTTGATCCCGTTCAGCAAAACCGCCGCCTTGATCTTCCTCGACTCCTTGGAGGCATTCGTGAAGAGCATGCGGTAAGACTTGCGGTAGGAGGAGTAACCAATGTCCTTCTTGATCGTTCAGCAGATCGTCGACTTGTGACAGCCCATGTTAGCGGCGATCTTGGCTGAGCACTGGCTTTCATCATTGTCGCCTGTCTCCTTGACGTTTGACAGTAAACTCGTCCTTGTTGTCACCCGCCTTCCACTTCTTCCAAATGTCCATGAATATGGTTCTCTTGAATCCAAGCCAGGCCATCACTTTCTCAGGCTTCTTCCCGACGAAAAGAAGCTACTGCCGCTGCTCTGTGCTCATATTTCATCCTAGAAAGGAGTAGAGAGAAAAACGTTAGTTAGTTGTCAAACTGTCGGGTATCTGCATATACAACTTTTGTTTTTATTGCTTATTTCGTTTTCTTTTTGTCAAGTGTCAGATTTTGCTGCAACACCCTATAGTGTGACTTATTCGACGTCGAAGATGGCCAGACGTTACTTGTCCGAAACATTGTGTCAGTAACAATAATGATGAGAATAATCATTTCCATAGAGGAAATATTCGTTGAAACAGCATTATTGTCGGCCGAAATTTATAAAATCATTCTCTTATTATTGTTTTAATTTTGTTTTTGGAAAAAAGTCTTCTGAAACCCACTATTATCGCTCTGTCTAGTAATGATGTGGGATCCTTACTAAGCTTTTGTTTAATGTTGTGTGAAAAGAAAACATCTTGATCATATTATAATTTTAACTTCTTGATACATATATTATTTTAGCTATTTGTTGGAAGTCTTACAGTGATATAGATTTTTTTCTTTATTTGGTAAAGAGCTTTGTGATTCTGTAACGTCAGTCTATGAGATCTGAGGAAGAGTTGTTTTGTTTAAGTTCTGATGGACGCATTCGCTTGAAGCCATTTTCTCTCATTAACGCGAGAAAACGGTTGTATATAGCGGATATTTTAGTACATTTCTAAACTAGCTGAACGCCATGCATGTTATCCATACCAAATAATCAAATAGGTAAATAATAGTATGACTAAATTGAATACGACCACATACTCATGTAAAGTTTATCTTTTTATTTGAAAGACTGAAAATTATATGCACTTAAACTTGTCCGACAGAAATATCAAAGTTATTATAAATATATTAATTTTTTATGAATATAAACTCATTTCACGTCCTCTGCACACAAGATTTCCACTTTAAACCCGGCCTTGTGCTTTTTTTTTCGATAGGGCGTGCGATTAAATACTCTTTACACTCAGGTCCCATGTACGCGTGGGAATTCCACTTTAAACTTTTAATCTTTAGAATCAATCCATGGCGCTTGTGTCGACCCAAAATGCCGAAGGGACTTGGATAAATTTATACTTAGTCTCATGTACACATGGAACTTCCACTTTAAATCCAAGCAAACCCCATATTCCTTTACGCTCATAAGTCGTACCTATCTGATGCAGAAGGTTTAAACTTAATGACGCCTCAAACGCTACGCTTGAGGAGTCCTGACATACCGAGGGGACTTGTGTCCTTCATCTCATGTACTCATGGGATTTTCACTTTAAACTCGGCTTTGCAACATACTCCGTTCGAGTAGCTGTGTGGTTTAGCCTTTTACGCATATGTCCAGCAGAAATTTGCATTATTCAACTCAAAATATATTTTCTAATTCCAAGACAAACTATATTTACATTTGCACAAATATATTTTCTGTTTTTTTCTTGTAAAGTTCTCGGTCAAATCCAATTTCCAGTTAAATGAACCAACATCTGAATATTGATCGAACCTGATAACATTCCATCACCCACTAATAGAATATTTTTAACAGGCGACTTACAAAGTTGTTCCCAAGAAAAAATAACTTTATCAATCCTTTATGGGATATTTAAAGGAGAAGCATATTTCAGATTGTGGGAGATCGCGTGTTGTACCTGGTCTTCTCAAGAGCCTACCCATCTAATTACTGACCAGGATCGGCACTGCTTAACTTCGGTGATCGAGCGAGAACCGTTGTTTCGGTGTGATTTCACCGCAAGCACGGTCGGAATTGGACATTATCTTGTTCATTGGAACGATGATTAATCCTCTTGATTATAATTGTATTCTTCAGTATTACTTGCTATAAAAATGCCTATTAACCCTTTTTGGCAATTTGCCCCAAACTCCTTGATGTTGTTTGCGAAGCCTTTATCTATATTTTTGCCTGAACCTCTGGGATAAGGAATTATCGTTATTTACACCATTTATAAACGTACCTTTCAGAATAAAAACCACCTGGCAAACATGACATCAGCGTCTCCAGGTAGGAACAGAAGAGACTAGAAGGTTGGCCCGTCTACCTTACGTCAAGGGCTTATCGGAAAAGATCCAGAAGATCTGCAGTCCATACAACAACATCAGTACAATATTAAGAACCAGTTCCATGCTATGGAAAAATCTCTGCCGAGTAAAACGTAACACGAGTGAATATGACCAAGAACTACGTGTACTCTATTCCTTGCTGCTATGGTAGAGAATATAAAGGTGAAACAAGCTGAAGGGACATTGAAAAGCCGTAGTGAGATGTGTGAAAATGAAATTGGGCATGGCTGATCATGTATGGCGGGAAAGAAGTAGACATCAGCTCCTGTGGAATGAAGTGAAAATACTAGAAAAGGAAGAACCTTGCAGACTTGGACGTCTGAAAGAATCAGCGCATATGCTAGGCTATGAGAATCTCATTAGTAGACCTAGCATAGAAATAAATACAACATGGAAGCTGCTAATAAAAAAGAAAGACAAATGATAGCAAGTCTTCAATCGCACCAGGATCAGCAGTCAAAAAATGACAGCCAGTGGCAGCAGTTGCAACCTACTCAGCAGGTTGAGTTTATTGCTCGAAGTTTACTACAGTAAATTGTTCTACAACGAATAAAAAAAAAAAGTTGCTTTGCGAATCTGGTGAGAGTGAGTTCAATCCATTGTTCGGGCAGTGTGCACTTGCATTCAGTGGAAACGGAAGAGCTATACTTGAACTAAATAAAATAAGAACTAGATGTTATCTCTATACATGAGCAGTGAAACGAGAACGGCCTACCCCCGGAAATTAAATAAATGCTTCAGTTCAGAATTCCCTGTAGGTTGTCCAGATCGATATACATCTGAGGAAAACCAAAACATTGTGATCACAAAAAAGCAAACAAGCATGAGGAAAATAGTCCAAATATAAATAGTGTAAATAATTTTTCTACTCGTGTAAATTGTATATATAAAGCTTTGACTTTTTGAACATATAAATACTTTGAAGTAGTTCATTTAATTCCATCAAGTATTTTGAATTATATAGGCGACCCAAGATTAATGTTCACGGGGACGACAAATTATATATTAATCTTTGGTCAACTAAAAGAATTCCGAACAAAGCTTTTAGTTTCCAACGATATCAAGAATAAATGAAATGTTGTATGCAACGTAAATCACTACGTTAAATCTTTTAGATAGCAACAATAAATTAACAGGCATTTACAAAAAATGAAAAGGGCAATTAAAAGCAAACGTAAAGCTTGTTAATTTTAACACTTCAAAAACGAAAATGTACTCTGTTAATTATCTGAGAGAATCCGTTTTATCTTCCATTCATCAGTATGGCTGATGCTAACCACCAGGAGAATGACTCATTGCACCTTCTCAGACTAACGTTTTCAGCCGATATGAAATGTAAAGAGTATATTGAATCAATTGCTAAGTCTGCAGCTACAAAAGTTGGTTCATTATGTCGTACTAGATAATTTTTATCGCCAGAATCTATCTTACCCACTTATAAGCCTATCATCCATCCTTGTTTTGAATATTGCTGTCACATCTGGTCTGCTTATGCTTTCTATTCAGAGATTCTGGATAAACTCCAACGAAGAATCTGCAATGTTATTGGTCCTGATATCCCATCTCAGCTTCAGTCCCCTTCCAACCGATGTGACGTAGGTTCCCTGTGCCTTTTCCATAAATGCTTTCATAGTAATTGTTCTGTTGAAACTACCGCTATGGTACCCGGACTTTACGAATTTAAGCGCAGTACTAGATTGACGGCAATGTTTCATCATTTTACAGCTGAATTGGCTAGATGCAATCATAAGTTTTATGCTAAGAGTTTCTTCTGTCGCACTTTTCGCCTGTGGAACCCTCTTCCGCCTTCTTGCTTCCCAGTCAACATCGACCTTCAAAAATTTAAATGCAATGTCAATCGTTATCTTCTGTTCTTGTTAATTCTTGTTCATTTATTGTCCCCTCTCTTTAATATTAGTCTTTCTCATATTCTCTAATACCCACGAAACCTTTGCATCTTAGTGGTTCTATTGCCTTGCTAGGGGGAAAGGATTAACAAAAAACCTCAAAACATAAAATTATGAACGCTGAACATGTAGACGTGTGAAAAATTGTGAATGCTAAGTATGCAGACTTATGAAAAAGAAAGTATATGCTGATAAAAAATGGCGTCATTTATCGGCTGGAGTCTGTACTTGTTGCTTTATGAATAGCAGTCAATAGCGTTTTTAAAGTCTTTTTCTATGTGCCGTTTCTCTTCAGGACGTTTATAATCATGGCTCATCGCAATTTCCTGTCCTTTGTAGCTCTCAATATTTTTTTAATTTTTCCTTATCTCTCTTTTCGCCATCCATTTACTCAAGCTCGCTAGGCAGATTATGCGCTGTTTTCCCTTGTACCTATTGCATTCAATCTGTTCTGTGGATATCAAAACTTCCAAACCCTGTTTTCTCATTATGTTCCCAAGAAATTTCAGCTATCGCTTTCTGATGTGAAGTATAAATGTCTTTTTTCTTTCCGTTTTCTCTAAAACTTCGTTGTTGCTTACATTTTCAGTTCATAATATTCTTAACCTTCTCATATTTCTTTACCCGTGAGGAGATTGTCCAGTATTCACTGCCATATAAACGAACTATTCTGAGGAGGGTGAATTTTTTAAGACTTCCGCCCAAATCAAACAGATTTAAATTTTGATTTTAATCTTTTGTCGTTGAAATTTTCCTTAAATATTTAAAGTAAATATTTCCGTTGCAAGCCAGTACTTAAAAAAGGCACAGTACGTAATTTTACACTTGACAAGTACAGAAAATTCATATTAATCAATTCGTTAGCATGTAGGAAGATCCTTAACATTTTCACATAATGAACCGCTTTTTAAAAATAATAACTTCTTTAAATAATGCCAATCATCGTTTTTGCGTTAAGCGTGACAGTAAGTCGTCAGGCTGCGAGTGTTGGATTTTTTTATCGAATATTTATATATATGCGTCATTGGTGTATTGTGGGTAATCCATTCTGGTGGTTATTTTGGCGGGAGTGGCTTGTTTATTCATTTATTTATTGGGTTTAAATTAATTTACTTGTTTTTATCTTCATTTTTTATTCTATCTATTTATTTTTTTCGGTTTTCTATGTTTTATTAACGTACTTAAAAAAATTGTGGGGGATTTGTTTAGGTCACTTATTTAATAGTTTTTTTTGAACTGGGAAGATAAAGCTATTTATTTGTCCAATTTTTGGATTGATTGCCGTAGTCTATTCTGCTATTTTTGCAGCTGGGACAGTTTTTAATTTTGTTTATTATTTTCTTTCTTTATTTATTTGGATTGATTATTTTCTTGTTTTTGATTATTTATATTTATTTTTATTAGTTCTAACGGTTATTTTAGTGGTAGCGATTTGTTGTTTTGTTCATTTATTTATTTATTTGGATTAATTTTTACTTGTTTTTTTTATATTTGTTTGCTTATTTTTTATTTTGTATATTTTTATTTACTCTATTCGATTTTCGATTTTTGAGTAACGTAGAATTTTTTTTATCGTTGTATAGCAGTTATAGGCATTTTCTTGTCTAATTTTTGGATTGATTTTTGTAGTTTATTCTAACGGTTATTTTGGCGGGGCTCGTTTCTTGATTTGTTTATTGCTTACTTTATTTATTTGGATTGGTTATTTTTATTTTATGTATTTATTTTCTATTTTAATTTGTTCTATTTCTTCTATTCTAACGGGAGTGGTTTGTTAATTTGTGTATTATTTGATTAGGTTAATTTATTTTACTTGTTTTTTTATAATATTTTGTTTATTTTTATTTGTTCTTTTCAGTTTTCGATTTTTAAGTAACGTAGTAAAATTTGTTTTCATGTCTGCATTTTGAGATGAGCTCAGTTTATTTAGTAATTTATTTTGGTCTCGGAAGGTAATAATAGCTATTTTTTCCTCCTTTCCTCCTTAACACACACACACACACACACACACACACACACACACACACACACACACATATATATATATATATATATGTCTGTGTTTGCGTCTATACGGGAAAAATGATGTACCAGAAATGAGAAAAAATTCAGTCGGTGAATATATTGATATGAGCAATTTTGTCTGAGGAATTCCTAACTGGTGTAACGCATCACACGAAAAATCTATCCACTTCGACATTTATTTTTATCATTTATAAAGGGTGTTTCATTAAGACAGATCAAAATCAACAGTAAATAAATCAGTGTTATTGGTGAAAATTTATTTAATCTATTGGATCATGGTATTTAAGTCATGGCAATTATGTGCGAAAAATAATATCGCCCGAATGTCCGCTAAGGCTTCGGCGGCACACCTCCACTCGATGGTCAAAATGTTTGATGACGTCACTGCATAGTTGCTCCTCTATCTCACCAATATACCTTATTATCTCATCCTTCAGGTGTTGAATTGTTGTTAGCTTGTTGGTATAAACCTTACTTTTGAGATGACCCCAAAGGAAGAAAACTAAAGGCGTCAAGACACGCGATCCTGGTGGCCAATTGACTTCGCTGTTTGAGAGATGATGCGACCTGGGATATTCTCATTCGATAAAGCCATTGTTGCAATGGCTTCGATAACTTTAACCCGCAGTTTAATTGTTAATCTTTCGATGATTGAAATTGCCAAAGACTAAAGTTGTTAAATCTGAAAGAAAAAGAAACAAATCATTAGATGCTTCAATTTAATTCACATCTAAAATCGGTCTAAGTTATTGGAATACCGTTTATATATTAACTACTAACACGGTCACAGTGTGTTAACTGTGTTCAGAAAATAAAACATCCCTATAACTATAGGTATATACACACAACCCATACATACAGTTAAAGCGTAAAAATAAAATTGACCTTGATAATAGCTAAAAGTATAGTCGAAAGCGCTCGGAATTACAAAACATTTGGGCAGTTTCTACACCCTGTGCCAAGAAAAGAAGAAAAACTTTTTCGAACACAAGAAAAATGAATTAAAAAGCTTAATTGCAGTAACTTATCTGTCATCATTAATGAAACACACACAAACATATATATATATATATATATATATATATATATATATATATATATATATATATGAGAAAAGTATGACAAATTGGAAAAAAGTTTTCGTGTGACGAGTTTTGTCCTTTAAGATTTCATAGGACGAAACGCGTCACACAAAAAAGTTTTCCACTTTTTCATACATTTCTCCCCCAATATTTTTCTTGATATATAAAAGCTTATATATCGTTATCTCATATATATATATATATATATATATATATATATATATATATATATATATATATATAATTATATATTTAAAAATATGATTCCAACGTTACATAAGAGTTCTCATGTTTCAAAACAAGAGCCAAAAACTTCAATATAATTATTTGAATTAAATTGAATTAAAGTACTAAGCTCTGTTCCATCTTCAAGCGAAATTTTTTTTATAATAACTTATTCCTGAAATTTACGCGTTTTATAAGCATATTCATAATCGAAATTAAAATTACTATGGTAACGGCTTGAGCAATCGTTTAAAGAAAAGTGGCGTAAGGTTTAATAATTTGTATCAATATCTCAGTTACATTCAAAGACGTCAAGTCAGGGTAAGGTTGGGGTGTCTAAATTTTGTATGGAGCACTATTTTTTAAAAATAATAACAAAAATACTAAAGGACTTTGGATTATTTACCTAACAAGTTCTTTCCTGTTTTCTATATATCTTTACACACACACACACACACACACACACAAACAAACATTTATATATATATATATATATATATATATATATATATATATATATAAGTTTCTGTTTCTCTTGTTTTTAACACTATTGGAATTCAGTGGTTTTTTATAATATTTGATCGATTTTCCTGTCCATTAAAAGTTTACAGTATCAACACACAAAGGATCACGCGTTCGCTTGGTGTAAGGAAATGTCCCTAACAAGGGAGATAATCATCTCTTTTTATCGCCATAATTTAATTAAGTGATGCTCTTTTTTATGTTGCCGACAATATTTCCACGGCTATTTTTTTCTGGGTAATAATGGATAGGTTTCTATGAGAATAACGCCACTATGTCAAGGAGATATGGACGATAAACAGTGGAATAATGAGACACAGTTTGTAGCCGGGGGACACTCAGATTAATAATTATTAACGATAAAACAACGAAAATAAAACCAAAGGCCAGTTCAATTGATGGCATATTTCGCGGCGGTAAAAATGGAACTGCTTTGTCTGGATATCTGGGATGAAGCGGAATAATAATAATAATAATAATAATAATAATAATAATAATAATAATAATAATTTTATATAATTTACACTCAGACTATTTTCCTCATCTTTGTGGTTATTATCACAAATTTTTGGCTATTGTCCGCTCCATCATCATATACTTTTCCATCCGGGTAACATTCATGAAATTTAGAATTGAGCTGTTTATCTAATTTACAGTAGTAGATTGTTCACATTCCGATGTCTATGCGGAGGTGTGTCCCGTCTACTTGTTAATTAGGACCGCTCAGTTATTGCTCACCCTGTTTTTCAAGTCTGCACTGCCCCGGTGAAGGGATTGAACTCACAATTACTATATCACCAAATTCATGCATCACTACTTTAACTAATATATCGTCCCGTGGCGCAGAATTGGGATAATCAGGAAAAAGGGCGAATAATAACAGAGCTATACTAAATAAGGTTTTGTGGGTGACGAATTATTCTCCGCCCAGCAACCTCTCTCTCACAGGCGTTATTCAATATACACTCTCCTGCGACAGGAAATGCTTACAATTGGGGGAGTTGGCTTGCCATATGCCAAAACAAGTTGCATCCCAGCACCAAAGTGCCGAGACTGCAAGTCCGCTATTTCCTAAATGAAAACTCACAGTAGGTGGGATTTAGAATACTGCTGTTATTATCATCAGATATTTTATCTTTAAAGAAAATAATGATTAATCTAATTAAAAGAGAAGAATGCTGAGGATACCATGACAGAGCGTGTGAGCAATAAAGAAGTTTCGAGGAAAATGGGACCAAAAAAGTCGCTTATGCTTAATAAATAAATTGCTGAAATTACTGGGATACATAATGAGGAAAGAGGGCTGGGCGAATTTAACATTCACGGAAAATACTGGAGAGACAAAGAGAAAGAGAAAGTAACCTACCTAACGCGCTTGTTTAAATATGCAGCAGAACAGGTATTTGAAGGGATAGCAAAAAGGCAAAAAATGTTACAAACGCTGGAACGTTGTGGAGAGCCTTGATCACTGACGTTTTGAAACGCTACATGAAAATATGAAAAATAAAGTTGTAACTTAATTTTAACATAATGCTCGACCCTTAAATTCACATTTTCTTCAGTTAATATAACGGGTTTGTAGATTTTCCATTATCGGTCCAAATTCTATCACAATGTTTTTCTTTTTCCATTTATATAACGGAAACTAATTATATTTCCATTATTTTGAATGGGAACCAAGGAGACCATTATTAAATCTTTGAAGATATTTATCACAGATTGTGAAAGGAGAGTCTGAGAACAGGGAGATAAGAATGAAATTCTCGATTCCTGTTATTTCAGATAAACAGATTAACCATTTCTATGAGTCTTTAACCAAATAACTATCACTTGAAAAGAAGCTTTACTCGAAGAGCTAGATTTTAATTTAGTTGTTGAAGCAAAGGCTGTAAATAGCATTGGCTTGAATTTAAATTTTTTTTTTTATTCTTATTGGAAATTACTCCGTTCGTATAATGCGGTAAATTGAAAAACTATTTTACCTATAAAATAAAGTACGTTCGTTCGCTCTTATTTTTAATGGATCTTTTCCAATTTCAAAGATGCGGGTGGCCGAACAGTTAAAGATGCGAAAAAATGGAGACCAAGAACCGAGTTAAATCTCTGAGAATATTTGAGTTTGACTCGCAACACTTTTGTGAAAGAGTTGAAATTTCTGGGGAACATAATGAGGAAAGAGGGCTAGGAATATTTGATACTCACAGGACAGATTGAAAGACAGAGGATCAGAGGAAAACAACGAACAACCTACCTGGCAAGTCTGAGCGAATGGATGCCGGAGCAGATTTTAGGAGAGATGGCAAAAAGACAAAAGTTATAAGCGCTAAAAAGGACAGGAAACTGTAGAGAGCCATGGTCGCCAACGTTAATTCCCCACTAACTGTGAGTAAGTTGCAAAGCACTCGGACCCCTTTAATCTTTGAAAAACAATTTATCTTGTCTGTTCTATAAGGGAGTTTTTTTTTTTGCTACTGGTATAATGTAACTTAATACAATCTGACGCATACCTATTGGATTGAATATGAGCAGCACAAAATCCATAACTGAAAATTACTCGCCATGGTTTCCCGACGACATCACCTGTTAACGTAGCAAGATTTACAATGGGTTTGTGTAAAGATCGGTAATATCTGTACGACCCTTCAGTTACAAGCTGTTTGCTAAATTCAACAGTTGCACTTTTCTTCTTTTGCTTCTTAGACGAATAAAAATGATTTAGAACACATTTTCGTCTTTCAAACATGGCGTTTAAACGCTCTTGATGTATTGGCTCAGATCTCGATTTTTCATTTTAGCTCTGACAAAGAAAATTCCTTTTAAGCAACAGAAAGCGTTTAGTTTTTCGTTTTATTATAAACGAAATGGCAAATCTGAGATTCATTAGAAATATTTGTCTACTCGAAAGCACATCTAGTTTAAATTAGTCAGACTTATGACCCAGAACAATCTGTTCCACTTTATTTAGAGTATGTACAGTGCTGTTCGATAAAAGTGACATCTCGTCTACAGTCACTTTCTCACAGACATGCCATCGTTTCCCTGTGTCTTTTCTAAAAAATACTTTCAGGGTAACTGCTCCGACAAGCTACTTTCGCTGGTTCCCAAACTGCATGAATTTAAGCGTGCTACTAGGTTGACATCTCTGTCTTTCCCTTTCACTGTCGAAACTGTTAAATGTAGCTGTCTCTTCTACTCCAATATCTTCATGTCTCGCACTTCCCAATTGTGGAACTCCTTTTCTCTTACTTGCTTCCCTGATAGCTATAATCTTCAATTATTCAAATGCAACATCAATCGACATCTTTGAGTGTGAGCTGACTTCACTGTTCCTGCACATCCATAAAACTTTTCCCACCAGTAGGATGTGTCAGTTCCCGGCTGCTACGCCTAGAGTACAGACGTGTAGTGCGTGGTTGATAAAGGGCCACTGAATCATCTGGACAGCTTGAGCTTGAGTATCATCAAGCTTTTATGCAAAATTGATGCAACATCTCTGCTCGATGCGTTCAGTTATCTTGCTTGAAAACGAAAATTCAACGAGCGCGCACTACACGTTTGTCGTCTAGGCGTAACAGTTGGGAACTGACGCAGCCTACCAGCGCGAAAAATTTCACGCATACAATAGTGTCCCCTCACACCCAAAGCATTTTACCCACACGGGAAAAAATAATGTCGGATACATTTTGAACGTACCTCGTATACTTCCCAGAAATACCTCACATATAATGATAATATATTAATAGCCATGGTGTCATCATTTAGCTAAAGTGTTAGCATCATGGGGAATCGGGAATACCTTCGTAGGGCACCATATGCACTGCAGCCAGTTTTACATTCAGTTTCCTTCTCCTAGACCGGTGGCCACGCAAGGCTGTAGTACTGTTATTTACCTGTAGTTTATGGGGTGAAGAAGAGGATTCATTCCCAAGTGTATGTAAGTGAATGTAATGGATCCGACTGGTATTTGAACCTGATACTCCGATCCCTATCAAGCCGAGCCGCTATCCATTACTCCACTGTGGGGCTATATGTGGGAGATATTTTTGCCACACTCTGTATTAATCATTTTCTGTTTTTTTTTGTTTCGTTCAAGCGAAGAACTTGAAAGTAATAAAGAAAAAAATAGGGACACAACAAATTTGTTTCAATCATCATTGAATAGGTTTTCCCGCCATTTTGTTAGCGACGATCACGTGACTTTCTGATTATTAAGCATGTAAATTAGTGAATCACTTGTTCTCTGCTTTCGACAGCAATCTAGCGTAGAAAAGATAAAAATTTGTTCTCATTTTGACTATTCATAGTACATGTATCCAAAAACATATATATATATATATATATATATATATATATATATATATATATATATATATATATATATATTACGTAATGTAATGATTATTGAACTCGATCGAGTTTCTGTACGATTTTTGCCTCAAGATTGAAACAAAAGTTCTCGCGCTCTCATCATTTTTCTCCTTTTTCTTTTATTTCTTTTTCCCCAGATCGGAGAGCCAATTTGGGGTTCTTTAATGTCGTTGTATTTCACTACCCGCGGCTGATTAGAAAGCCATACATTTACTTAACATGACATACGTGAAGAAAAAGGAGAAAGAGCAAATACACTGAAAGAGAGCGCAATGTCTTTTGCTTCGATAGAGTAATGCATCTAAGCCACAATTTGAATGCAATAGAGCTGCATCTGTGAATGCATTCCCCACCCCGTCTCTATCACTATTTCTGCTCGGTACGCATGTGCACACCACACTACTTGTATTTGCTCTTTTGTTAACGTTCCACTTTTATCATATATATATATATATATATATATATATATATATATATATATATATATATATATGAACAGACAATTGCACTCCGTACACTTTTTCTGAAGATTTACGCGCAACTTTACAATGAAACCATTCTGTCTACTTTCTGACACAACCAGTTTTCGTGTTTTTTTTTTTGTTATTTCATTCGCAAATTTTCCTCCATTGTAACACACAGATATTCGTTAATAGCAACTGAATCATTACAAAAAAGAAAGGAATTAACTACAACTACTTTGAACAAGTTTCGTATCTTTTGGGATGAATGTTAACCGATTACCTTTATTTACGTTTGGATTTCTCATTTTCAATTTTATTTGAAGCTGACAAGACCAATGAATTCGTGTATTTCCAAATGCTGAAAATCCACTATCATATAGACGGCAACCGAAAACCATCCCACCTCGTTTTCCCGAGAATATCATAACAATTCCTACATTTCTACTTGAATTTCTAGGATGAGGAGTTATTATTATTATTATTATTATTATTATTATTATTATTATTATTATAATCAATTCACCACAAGCAAAGCAATAACATAATTAAGATGCAAATGGTTAATGGAAGTGAAACAGAAGGAAACGTCTTCAGAAGGATCCAGAAGCCCAATAATAGTACAAATTTTATAGTTTAGTCGTAGACGTTAGAAGTATAGAATTAAAATCGAATTTAGAAGGAACCGGAAACACAACCCTAAACAGGAAACAGGGGAGAAACCTTAACTCCTGTTTAGAAGAGCCGGAAGAATTGTGAACCGGGCAATAATGTAACACTATTTATATTCGAACTATTATCCAAATAACTGTTGTGGTTATTACAACATTTCGGTTCTTCTGCTCCTCTCCAGGCCTTCATCATTTGCATATAGATCCGGATAACCTACAGGGAATTCCGGACTGAACCCTTTGTTTAATCTGCGAGGGTAGACTGTTCTCGTTAAACTGTCCACACCTAGGGATATCTCGTCTAGTTCTTATTTTTAGTACTGTTCAATTATTGCTCGCTCTGTTTCCTACCAGACCATAGCATAGTATATTACAGCGGTGGCTTACGAGTTTGCGCTTGTGGTGTATCGGCTTAGAATGAGAAATCGGTGAGACGAGTTCGAATTCTATTTGATACATTCCCTTACGCGTAAATTTTTATTCGGAAAATAGGAATCCATCTATTCTCCCTGCAGCTACGGGTTTAATAAAATAAAATAATAAATAATTAATGCAAGACATATTGGGTTTTGTAGCCTTGGTTAGCAACCATTTTAACGCAGAAAGAATTGGCAACAAACCGCGGGAAAATCTTCCTTCCTTCACCCAGCTTGGAAGAATAGGCTCATAAAATTAAGATGAGACAAATTTGTCATATTGATGTGCAGTCTGCAATAAGCGGAGTAAGCAACTGATGATGATCATGAATTTGGTGACACAGTAATTGTGAGTTCGATCCCTGGGATGGGTAGTGTACACTTTGTTCCCCATTTTATACGCTTTCTTTCCGCGTTCTTATTGAAAAAAAAAAACAACACTTTATCAAAAGCCTCAGCATTATTTAAATGTTCAGATAAATATTAAAGCCAACATTGTTTCTAGTCATCAGTCTAAATTTCAGGCACGAAATGCGAGGTAATTCTTCTCACTCCCACATCTATTACAAATCTGTCACAATTAACCTATTCACATTCAGTTCTTCAGCTATACTTAATCACATACTTAATTTTCATTGGTTTCATGTGTGTATTAGTTGTTTGAGGGCTAGTGCGAAGCGGGACAGCCATTTGCAGGAGTTGCAAGAATAAATGCCTTGGAGAGAATCGACCAGAGATACAGCCGTAGCAGTACCCATCATCATGGCATCGCGAGGTCCCACCGGATATAGCTGCATGGTCCAGAGACCATTCACAAAATAGCAGTACAATAGCCCCGATATTATACACCTGCTGATAGGATAGCCTCCTTCGAAGTTAAATGAAGTTTCGGATCCCTGACTATTAAGGGGATAACGCCCAAACCCCCAAAAACGTCTACCTCCAGCAGCTTTAATGAAGAGACAATCAACCAAGATACATGCGTGATGCTCCGAGTGGAAATGTCACGTCTGCCCAGAAGTCAAGGAAACAGAACTCTTCCTTGGGACAGAAACATCGTACCGGTCCAAGACCTAAAGTTCGCTCAGGTACTTGAGGACTAAAAGACCCACTGGGAGAAGTGGGGGTGACAAGAGTTGCTCGGAGATGCGTGTGCATCACCTACGCCCAGTTGAATTAATATGGTTACAGCGCGGGGGCATATAATCGGAAAGTTATCTATTTGAAAGAAAGAGAAAAGAAAAAAAAACAGGCTTACAAAGATGAATCGTGGATCGGAGGGAGAGTTATAAACATGGAGTCTGAAACAGTTATAAAGATTTAACTTAGTATAAGTGCCAATATCTGGGGGTACCAATGTTAGCACTCTGTCCACATGCGTTTGAATGACCGCTTCATGGTGCATTTAATTCCGACCTTTCTTGACCCACATTTGTCCATTGAAAACACAAGATTTCTTCATCGCATATTCACTGTAAGCCGATTTTATTGTGGCTAAACTTTCAAAATAGATTTTAGAATGAAACACATTTTAAAATAAACCTATTGTATTTTAATATATTATAATAGTTACACAAAACACATTACTCATTCCTAATAATTAAAGTGTCCACTTTGTTAATTCTATATCAATCTTTTTCGGAATTTAACTTAAAAGATTATATACCCCTCATCTTGAACAATAAAAAAAGATTTGGGATTGGTCATAATGTTTCTCAAAATGATGTCAACATTAACGAAGCATGGAGTGAAGAATTCACTTGTAATCGAACAATTAGGCGCTTGTTTATGAAGTTCAGCAGTGGGGATACGAGTCTTGAAGTTCAAGTTGGTATAAAACGTCTATCTACAATTGATAATCAACTGTAATAAAACAAAACCCGCATCAAAGAGTCTGAGAAAAGTCTTAGATAACGGCTGTCAGCATTTCAACAATATCGGACCATCTCAAGGAAATTGACAAGGTGAAAAATTCGATTGATGGGTTTCACGTAAATTTAGTAAAAGTAAAAAAGCTCGATGTTTTGAATTTTGTTCGATGCTACATCTGCGAAATTCAAACGATTGATTTCTTGTATCGAGAAATAGATTCTTTATGACAAGCGTAAACGACCGGCTCAATGGCTTGATCATGACAAAGGACCCAAACACCAAAGCCGAAATTGGACCAGCAGAAGATTAGGATGACTGTTTGGTAGTCCGTTGTTGGTGTTATCCATTACTTCATTTCGGAATCCAACAAGAGTATCACTGCTGAAGTTTTCTTCCAGCAAGTGAATTAAATGCACATCCGTTTAAGCAAAATGCAACTGACACACGTTCATCGACGAGGTTCATTGTGGACACTACAGAAGCTGCTGCCGTTGTTGCAACTACAGGAGCTATTGGTATGGTGACATTGCAGGAGCTGTTGAAATGTTAACACTGCAGAACATCACGCATTGGTATACGTAACTTTGCCATATCCTCCAGAGTACCTTGATCGCTCGTTCACTGACTGCTGCTTTTTCAGAAGCTGTTGTCATTGTTGACACTGCGGAAGATGTTGCCATTGTTGACACTGCAGAAGATGTTGCCATTGTAAATCCTGCAAAAACTGTTGCTATGTTGACACTGAAGAGGCTGCTGCCATTTTTGACACTGCAGATATTGTTACCATTGTTGACAGTGCAGAAACCTTTTCTATTGTTGACACTGCCAAAACTGTTGCACTTATTGACAGCGAAGAAGCTGTTGTGATGATGACACTGCAGATGCTGTAGCCATTGTTAACAGTGAAGATGCTGTAGCCATTGTTAACAGTGAAGATGCTGTTGGCATTGTTGACACTGAAGATATTGTCGTCATGGTTAACAGTGTAGAAGCTGTTACCATATTGACACTGCAGAATTCTGTTGCCATTGTTGACAATGCAAAAGCTGTTGTCATTTTTGACAGTGCAGATTGACACAGCAGAACATCACGTATTGCCACATCCACCAGAGTCCCTTAATCGCTCGTCCACTGACTGCTGCTTTTTCAATTTATTTTAATGCCATATCGCATTCCATTGCAAAGAAGATACAGAAACTGTATGCAAATATTTCTTTTTGTCCAAACTTTAGAGTTTTATCGTAAAGGCATTGATAACTTTGTAACTCGATTTCAGAAATATATAGATATTCAGGGTTCTTATTTTGACTGATTTAAAAACTTTAAATAAATTAATCCAAGAATAACAAATGATTCTAAAATCGGGCATTATTTTCCGAACAACCTAATATCATTCTATGTTTTTCTTCTCTCTTCTTCTTTCTATTATTTTTGTTTCTATGTATATGCTTTTATTATGTTCCTTTCTGTCTATTCGCAGTCTCTTCTTTCTCGTTTTACTTTTGTCTGTTTCTTAGGTTTTCTTTCTCTGCTGTTGCCTTGGCTGCGTAACAAAATAAGTTTTTTATGTGACTGTTTTCAAGATCTAATATAAAAACGGTCTGGGATCTTTTAGTCTTGTAAGTAGGCGAAAAAAAACAAACAAACAAAACCCAAACATAATTCAACAAGATTTTTCATAGCCGAGAACGCTTCCTTTATTTGAATATAGAGTGGAGAAAGCTAACAAAAAAAGGTTATGTCTTCTTGTTTGAAACTCTCTGCCTTCAACTAGAAATAATTTATTTCCTCGTTTAAGATCTGTGTGTTCACCTCCAACACTGATGCTGCTTCGCATCTCTCTAAAACTTTGAAAGTTTGAAAGACAGGAACGAGCAAATACCATCGAAATTTTAATGCAGCCTTTCATTTTGTATATAATGGTCGATTTATATATGCATTCCTAGGTCAAAGTTCGATCGTTATAAAATGTGCTTAGTTGAACATATTAATGTGGCGTTTGGAAAGAAAGAGGAACTACTTTTGGTCTTTTTCACTTAACCTGATCAACCATAGGCATTAGTATATACGTGATAAACTAAAACCTTAACACGATGGAAGTAAAGACTATAATAACCGAAAGAACTGAATCCTAAAGATGGGTTACCCATGAAAGCATTTTATTTACAACACTGAAATATACAAATATAATTCCTACTAATAAGCAGTACATATCTGTCAGAAATTGTCCAACACGCAAAAAGAAATTGAAACACAAAGAGGGAAGCTATATATTAAGGGGATAAATAAAATGTTTCTAGAGGGACACGGTACGGATCAGTAGTATTTTTCGGTTCTTTTTTAGGATGCATGAGTATCGCGTCGTCCTTTGTTGGCTGCCAAAAAGACACTGTCTATGGAATCTGCCTCCGTGGGGAGCTAAGCGGTAGCTCACTATTCCCACTATTCCTACCAACGAGCTACCAGGTGATACTCAAATGCTCCTTGTTATGACAACAGTAAATTCTTCCTCTGAAAAAAGGAGTTAATTGTCTTCTGCATCACTACAATGGGACTCATAATGTGTACCGACATAGTTCTGGGATTAATCAGCGTCGGAAAGCGAACGTTCTAACCACTCAACCACACGCCCATATAAACATCATATATATATATATATATATATATATATGTGTGTGTGTGTGTGTACCTTAATCACGGCCTGTGCCACAACTAAGTTACGGTTAGTAAATCACTATATATATATATATATATATATATATATATATATATATATGTATATGAAGAAAAATATACGGAAAAAACAAACAAAGATCCAAATATGCAATTATGCTGTTTTAATGTTAATATAATATCAACGTCGGAGGTTTCGGTCTAGTAGACCATCTTCAGGACATATTCATAAAACATAATTAATATTAGACTATATTTAATTTAACATGAAAAGACAATGGACATAAGAGTAAGACAAATCAAAACAGACAACAGAAATTTTTCAAGATCAGCGTTCCGTTTCAATATGATCACGTCGGCCCATAATTGCATATTAAGATTTTTGTTTGTTTTTTCGGTATATTTTTCTTCATACTGTCGGATCTATATCCATATATATTTGCTTACATATATATATATATATATATATATATATATATATATATATATATATATATATATTCGTGTGTTTGAGTGTGTGTGTGTCTGTACGTGAGTGTATATGCGCTTGTTTGAGTGCGTGTGGTTATGTATTTGAGGATTTATAAGTACATTCTATATAGGCATTCATCCATGCTACAACACACTCACACACACGGCTACACACGCACACACACGCACATACACACACACACACACACATATATATATATATATATATATATATATATATATATATATATATACTTTTCAGCATCCCCTCGTATGTATAATTCTTCCAGGCATAGTATGTAAAATGTAAGCTTGACAAAAAAAGCAAATTTGACGTCTTTATTATTTCTCGCCTTTTCAAATGTATTTTATGGTTTTGCTTAATGAAATGCGTTGTGAAACAAATTGTCATATTTTCATATATTTTTTTGTCTCATTTGAGATATTAATGTCGCATGCGTAGAAAAGTCAAATCTAAGACATATATTCTAGCAAATGGAAAGCCACCTACACGAAAAGACAATTCACTGTAATCAGGAACAATTTCAATCTGTATATACAAGGTCTATCAAAAACTTATGGTATCATTTTGGATATCGCGTGTATCGGTTGCTCGGCCTTGATTCAATAGATCATCGCACATGCAATGAAATTGGACCAGCAGAAGATTATGATGACTGTCTGGTGGTCCGTTATTGGTGTTATCCATTACTTCTTTCAGGAATCTAACAAGAGTATCACTTCCGAAGATTTCTGCCAGCAACTGAATTAAAGCTATATCTGTTTGAGCAAAATGCTACCGGCACATGTTCATCGACTAGGTTCAATTCTGCTTCATGTCACATGCCGCCATGTTGAAACTGCAGGAGCTGTTGCTATGGTGACACTGCAGAAGCTGTTAAAATGTTGACACTGCAGAACATCCCGCATTGAGATACGTGACTTTGCCATATCCACCAGAGTCCCTTGATCGCTGGTCCACTGACTGCTGCATTTTCAGAAGCTGTCGTCATTGTTGACACTGAAGAGGCTGTTGCCATTGTCGATCCTGCAAAAGCTGTTGCCATGTTAACACTGCAGACGCTGCTGCCATTTTTGACACTGCAGATATTGTTACCATTGTTGACAGTGCAGAAACTTTTGCCATTATGAAACTGCACATGAAATGACGCATTTTTTAGTTGGGGGTTAATCTGGTCCTCTAACGTAGTAAGTTCTTTCATATATAACATAATATTGACTCTTTTACTTACAGATATTTTTCTTTCAATATATTTTTACTCATAAGCCAACTGAAAATGATTACAATGAAACAATGTTGAGTAATCTTACTGTATGAGTAGAAACTATTATTATTTTTGCAACGAATCCTTACATGCGATCAGAAATGGATACTTTTTGACAGCACTAAGCGAATAGGCCAGTGGTTAGATGCAAATGAATCACCAAAACAATACCCAAACCTTCACTACCCTCTAAAAAGTTTATGGTTACCGTATGGTTGTCTTTTAAAGGGGTTTATTCATTATACATTCTTGTCTCAAAGGAAAACAATAAGAGCAACCTCGTATTGTGGATAAATTTAGTGTATGCAGGAAACTTTCAAAAAGAGACATCCGAGATTTCTGAATAGGTATGGCCCAATCTTGCTGCACGACAGCGCACGGACGCGCACTTCTCAATCAACCGTCCAGGAGTTGCATAGCCTGAATTATGGACTTTTGCCTCATCCTTCATATTCACCTGTTATCTCTTCAACTGATTATCACTTATTTAAGCATTTTTCCATACGCAATAAACCATTCTCCAATAAGGAAACGGTAATCAAAGAATTTGAAACGTTTATCACAACAAAGGATGAGAATTTTTTAAAGATCAATAATTTAGAGGTACGTTGGAGAACAGTCATTTATCAACATGGGTAGTTATTAGGTTGGTGCAAAAATAATGACGTAATAATGTCGTTTTTTGACGTAATGTCAAAAAACGACATTAATGCGTCATTATTTTTGCACTAACCTAATATTTAATATTTAAGACGCGTTTTATTCATTTCCTATGAATTGCGTCATGTGTGACAACCTAATATCTTGACAAGCAATCATAGGACATCCTACTATACATATCTCTTAAAGCACAAGTATACACGAACAATAAAAGGAGGCGGTACATTGAGAAATATTGCATTCTTTATATTTTCGGCAGAAGCATTCTAGGATCTTTCCCGTATATAACTATCGTATATACTCGCGTATCATGCGACTTTTGAAGACCTAATTTCGAAGCTAATTTAACTACAGTAAACGGATTTATAATTTAGTCAACGGCGTAGCCAGGGCCAGCAGTACATACGCTACTTTTATATCTTGTGTATGATGCGACCCTCTTAAAATTAGCTTTAAAATTAGATTTTCAATAGTCGCATGGTTGGCGAGTATATACGGTATATCGACGCATATAACAAAAATTAAAAAAATGAAATTCCCATGTAATAAATTATTTCACCACGGCCCTTTTAAAAGGACTGCAGATCATCAGACTTTACTTCCAAACAAAAAATGAAAAGAAAATTTACACATTTTTGACGGGCCGTATTAAACGTATGTAAATTAACGAAGTGAGGAGGTGGGGGGGAGAGAGAAGACATGAGTGAGTTAGTAGATACTGACACATTTAAACGGTTAACTTAACGGAAGTTATATATTGAAAACGAAGGGGTAGCGAAGAAAAATCTCATAGAGAAAAAAAGAGAGAAGGAAGTTAAGAGAGAAGAGAAGAGAAGATGTCACGATTTTTTTTTTTTGTAGAAACAGACGCTGTTATTTTGCTTTATTTGAAAGTGTTTACATATGTTTAATACGGCGGGTCAAAAATGTGTAAATTTTCTCTTCATTTTTTGTCTGGAACTAAAGTCTGATGATTCGCAGTCCTTTTAAAAGGGCTGTGGTGAAATAATTTATTACATGAAACCTTAAAGTGGTCTGTTTTTATTTAAATTATTTGCTCTGGATTTACATTGAGCTCTCAGGAGTTTACCCATACGGATTACCTAGTTTTTCATAAACTATATATATATATATATATATATATATATATATATATATATATATATATATATATATGCAAAACAAAACTAGGCAAAGCGACATTAATAAGGCATTGGAAACAGTGCCATATCCTGTTCAACTGTCGAACTCACTGCCTTGAGCAGAGAGGAACCCGGACGAGGCTTTGGCGATGGGCAAAGTTTCGTCCGGTGAGGTAGACAGACCCTGAAACCTGTTTATGCGGGTTCTAAGCAAATATTTTTGGTTGAAGAACCCACGGTAAACTCGGGCTTGTGCTACATACATTCCTCGTGGGGGAGTGCGGATGTTAAATAATGACAGAAATAAGGCATTTACTATGCCAACAAACTGGGCACCTCGAGTTGGCGTAATGGTTAGAAAGCTTGTCTCGCTAGAACAATTACGACTGAGTAGTGAGTTCGATCCTCACTGGCCACATCTAAGCTACGCTTGAAAAATAACTACTATGCCAACAAATTTACGAACCAAAGCTTTAATTCATTAAGCTATTCTCTCGTAGTAATTGTGAGTTCAATGCAGGGCAATGTGTATTAGGATTCAGTGGTAACGAAGCGAGCAATTACTGAACAGTACTAAATAAAACCTAGATATGGACAGTAGACCAAAAACAGTCTCCCCCCCGTAGATTAAATAAAACGTTCAGTTAGAAATTCGGCATAAACCTGGTGAAACCAGAGGGAAAAAACGACAGAAACTTTATAATAACAACGACAAAGATTAGGACAATAGTGAATAATGGAAATAATCAACTATGTTGTCATATGTAAGAAAGAATTTTGCTTTCTAACTCACTGGAAAGTAATACGACTCGTAGTTAGTTGATACAGGAAATAGTTTAAGTAATTTTAAAATTGCATTGGTAATATTTAATGCATGGGTAATTTAACTGAATGGAAAGTGTTTTAACATACGACGGAAAATATGATACAAGGATGTTGATTGGATTAAAGAAAGATGCCTTAAAAAAACTAAAATTATTTTATTTCTTCTCAGCCTGTGCATGTCGTTTCTTGGACGTAGGGCAATCTTCCAAATTCATGGGGAGGAATGGACCATTTTGCTAACGCGATGGCCAATTCGTGTTGATAGGGGGCGGATATGATACAGTTCATGTCTCATTTTCATTCATGATCACCCAAATTGTGTAAATGAATGTAACGAGAACCCGTGTTTCAACGTGATATGACCGTAAAAATAAAGTATTAAAAGGCAGAAAAATTTCATCAGAAACAAAAAAACAAAGAGTGCTCAACTACTATGTAATTACAATCCTCCTGTATGGCAGTGAATGCTGGACAATTTCCTCACAGATGGAGAGGAAACTTGAGGCATCAGAGATATCGTTCAACAAAAGAATAACATGGATAGAACATACGAGAAACGGGGAAGTTTTAAGGAAAATAAAGAAAACAAAATCATTTGTACTTAGAATCAGAAAGTGACAGTTGAAATATCTGGGACATATCACGAGGAAAGTGGGTTCGGAAAATTTGACACTCACGGGACATACAGAAGGCAAGAATGTCAACGGGAAACAGCGTGTAACCTAATTAACAAGCTTGTGTAAATGGATACTAGAAAGGATGGTAAAGGGAGAAAAAGTTGAGGAGAACAATGATCGTTCACATCCTGAAGAGACACGGCATATATAAGAAGATAACGATGATTTTAAATGGATGTCCTTTTTTTTTGTTAAAATATTTCAGCTAGAGATCTTTTTCAGCCTACCTCTGTTGCATGTCATCTCCATTAACCCCAAGAGAATTTTCTATCGATGTTTTATTACGTAATTTTTATCCTTTGTTTTCTACCGCATCCGGGTATCTATAGAATCAAGAGGGAATAAGAAACATCAGGAAGAGCAAAGGAAGTACACATAACCTTATGGAATACAATTATAATAGTAATAAGAAATATCACGGGAAAATATATAAATTGAAAGAATCAGCATATGTGTTGCTTTCGAGGAAGCAGGTAACTAAGTAAAATATAAAGCTACAATTGTTTATCTTTTTTTCATACAGTATTTTCTCTTCCCATTCAAGAAGCTTCGCCAATCAATATATTTTTGCGAAAAAGAAGTCATTGTTGTTTTAGTTAGTCTTTTCGAGACTATTGTCTCGTTTAGCCCTTAAGGATACTGGAACATACAGCAAGTGGAGAAACCGCGTACGGTTGTTGACTTTGTCTAGACTTACATCCGGGCACAATTGTCTGGCATTGCAAGTCGAGTAAAGGCAAAAAAAGAAATAGACGTTAAAGACCATCTCGAGAATTGTAAGCGGCCCAAGGAATAAACTGGATATGGCAGAAGAAATATTCGTTCAAATGACCAATGAATATTAACATCCCTGGGGAGTTGTTTTCCACTGGGAATGGCGGATGTTGGAAGAAGAAAGTCAAACAAAGTCTCTGCTTCACGTGAACTCTGGCCAGAGAAAGTCAATTGGTAATTAATTGGTCGGTTCTGAGAGACTAACTTAATCGGATCAAGTATCTTTCCAGCTTTCGATTTTAGATAATTTTTATCTATCTATCTATCTATCTATCTATCTATCTATCTATCTATCTATGTTAGTCTGTCCCCATCTACTAATATTAGACTGTTGATATGTATTTCCCCCACTGTGAATTATTTTCACTTTTCTATGTGCTTTGTGAATAGATTATATCAAACAATCTACTTCATCCTATCGACTCGTTTTTATCTATCTATCTATCTATCTATCTATCTATCTATCTATCTATCTATCTATCTATCTATCTATCAGCGTTTGCTTGATTTTTATATGTATGTATCTACCAATTGCAGTCTGCTTTTATCTATTAGGTTGGTGCAAAAATAATGACGTTTTTTGACGTTAAAAAATACATTATTTTTGCACCAACCTAATATCTATCTATCTATCTATCTATCTATCTATCTATCAGCGTTTGCTTGATTTTTATATGTATGTATCTACCAATTGCAGTCTGCTTTTATCTATCTATCTATCTATCTATCTATCTATCTATCTATCTATCTATCTATCTATCATTTGTGCTAGGGGTAGTATCGCCCAACACCTTAAATTTCGACAAAAGTAAAACATTCAACTAAAACACGAGCATGTTCTTAAATATTCTCAATAGATCGATACTTTCACGTGGATGCCAAGCATGACGCCAAACATATTCAGAAATATCTAATCTGTCATCTCTATATAACTACTTTCTCAGACCAATGATTTAAAATGGCTTTGGTCAAATGAGGAATGTAGGTTTTAGCGAACATTATCCTTCTTCGAAACTTGTGGATTGGTACTAAAGAGCCAAAAAAAAAAAAAAAGAAAAAAGAAAAAAAAAGGAAATGTACTAAATAACAGAAAACCCATCACTTGAAGACATTGAATATCGCAAACCTTAGAATGGGTAGCAAATATATTTCGAAAAGAGAATAATGATATAATAATGATGTTAGCTTTCCACACTACTTCAAACGAAAGGTTGGTAAAGAAACTGCTTATCAGTACTGGAAAGCGCAATAACAGCTATTGGACTTGAGAAATCTATTTTCTCGAAAAATTGTTTTAAAGAAAGATTTAAATAAATTTCAACTGAAAATAGCACTGGCTGCTCGATTAATGATTGCCAAATGTTTCCTTATAAGGAAACAACTAATATTGCCATTATCATTACCATTGCAGTCTGATTTGATCTATCTATATATCTATCTATCTATCTATCTATCTATCTATCTAAGAATCTTGCTTTGTTCTTGCGACATCAATCCTCTAAATCTTAGTACAGCATAAACTGAGCTATCGAAGTCTAATAATTTGGTTTCAGATGCATTTCACTGAATACCGCAATTACCACTTACAAATTTCCCTTTCTATTATTATGTTATAAATTTCCTGATTGAGATAACGAAATATACACTATTTACATTATTTGGACTACTGTCCTCATCTTTGCTGCCATATTTATCACAACGTTTCGGCCGTTGTACACTCCGGTTAATTCTCCTCTCCAAGTTTTCCACCTTAAGAACACATGGCACAGTGGATAAAGGCGTTGGTTAGTGACAGGACTCAAAGCGGTGTGAGTTCAATACCTGATTAAGGCGGTGGAGAACTTGGAGAGGGGGAATTAACAGGAAATAACTGATAACTGGCATCCATTAGACATGGCACGTGGAACTAGAACAGTCTACTCCAGCGGGCGAAATAAAGGGATCATTTCGACATTCCAACCACCTGAAGAAGGTTGGATTGTACAACGGCCGAAACGTTGTGTTAAATATGGTAACAGAGATGAGGACAATAGTCCGAATAATGTAAATAGTGTACATAATACCTCATCTCTGAAATATAGACAGACACTGATAGCGAAATATGCTTTCCAAAGGATAATTAATGTATTAAGAAACTGGAAAATTTCGTTAGAAACAAAGAAAACAATATTGAATGGTTATAAAATATCAATGTTTCTATATGGCAGAAGGAACTTGAAGCAAGAAATGTTGTTCTAAAAAAATGACGAGAACATGTGAGAAATGACGAAGTTTTAGAGGGTATGAAAACAAAAAAGTACACTTATCCTTAAAATCAGAAAGAATACAGTTGAAATTTGTAGGACATATAATGAGAAAAGAGAGCTTAGAAAATTTGACACTCGCAAGACATATTGAAGAAAAGAGGGAGACTGAAAAAAGGCGCATGACCTACATAACAAGCTTGTGAAAATGGTTGGAAGAACAGGATATATGTCAGTCAGTTACGTGCCATGCGTGATACACGCTTAGGCGATCATATATCTTTCGATACATGACTGACGAGGCAGATTTTTTCCCGCAGTAGGTTGCCATTTCTTTCTGCAGTAGATCAGTTGATATCCAAGGCTATAGAACCCGGTCTGTCCTGCTATTTACCCATAGATGGGGGACGAGAATTCATATCTTTTCCAAGGGTATTAGCACGTACGTGAATGTAATGGATTTGACTGGATATAAAAGAGATAACAAAATGACAACATTTGTTAAGTGCTGCAAAGGGAAGGAACTTGTGGAGAGACATGATCTCTAAAGTCCTGAATGGACATGGCACAATAAAGGAGATTCGATGATATGGTAAATGTGCTTGATTTGGGAGATTCCTATGTGAAGTTACCATTTTCGCATTACGCAAAGCAGGTAAAACTGTTTTGTCACGTTATTTACAAATGCATAAATAAAGTGCCGCATGCCATCCGAAGGCAAGGACTAGACTGAAGAGAGGAACAGATATACCAGTCTTCTATTATGTGTCGTATCCCCTCAGGATGTGTGCGATCATAGCTCTCCACAACTTCCTTTGTAGATCTAGACACTGTTTGTTCCCTTGCTATCTCTTCTAACCCTTGTTCTCTTACATAAGCTCGTTAGGTCGGTTACCCGATGTTTCCTTCTACCGCGTTTGTCTTCAATATTCTCCAAGCCCTCTTTCCTTACGGTGTTTCACAGAACTGATACTTTCTGTTTCTAAGTGTCTTCTTTGATCCCATTTTTCATTATTCGCATGTTCCAACCAAGGCAAACGCGGCATCATTTTGTAGAACCACGCCTCTGTTGTCTCAAGTCTTCATCCCTGAAGAAATTGTCCAGTAATCAGTCATATAGAGTGGTTATAGGTAAACGGCGCTCACGATCAATTAATACAAGAACGGGAATGTCTCACTTACATTTCTTTCTGATCTTCTTTAATTATGTTTCTTCTTGGTGAATTAAGATACAGTAAATAGTCCGTTGCTTACCAAAGTTTTATTTCATAGTTCGTGAATAGGGTTTATACACACACACACACACACACACACACACACACACACACACACACACACACACACACACACACACACACACATATATATATATATATATATATATATATATATAGTCAAACCTAGAGAGCCAGACAAACACCTACCTGGCTCTCTAGGTTTGACTAGGTCTGCTCTACTTTTGTATTGAGCACTTTTTTACTTAGTTGATTACTCGTATCGGGTTTTTTTTTTGGGTGGGGGTGGGGGTGGGGGGGGCTCGGGACCTGTATGCTGTACGATTATTTTCGACAGACGTTCATGTTCTTGGCTGTTTCTTTTTTTAAAACCTTTTTTTTTCCTTCGAAATTGATTTGTCCATTAGCTAATCAAGAAACCGAAGCTTTTCCGAGACGAGTGTAGCTACCTACCTATATATATATATATATATATATATATACATATATCTATACATACACAGTGTAACCCGGATATAAGAGACCTAGATATAAGAGAAACACGGATATAAGAGAGATTTTCTCTGGTCCCAAATTAGAGCCTGTGTTAATGTAAACAAAATAGACCAAACCTGGATATAAGAGAAACCCGGATATAAGAGATTTCTCCGGTCCCGACAACTCTCTTATATTCGAGTTACACTGTATATATATATATATATATATATATGGTGGACTCTCCCCGTCGTATTTGACGTATATATGAGGGTCAAGCACCTCAGTTCCTAGGAAACGACAGCCAGACATCAGCACATATGATTTGATTATAGTGGCGAAGGCTTTGTGTAGAACCAACCACACTTTTTGAAGGGGCCGAATACAGAGACCTTGTGCACCTCGTGCCACAAGGTCCCCAAACGAGCCTCCGCAGGTTTTGAATTCAGAGATGTCCTTCTAGACGAGTTGCATTCCAAGGCTATAGAACCCAGTCTGTCCTGCTAATTACCTATAGATGGAGGGAGAAGAAGAGGATTAATACATTTTCCAAGGGTATTAGCACGTAATTGAATGTAACGGATTCGACTGTCATATCGATAATATAGAGTAGTCTGACAGTCTTCTTTTCTTTAAAAATACTTAACATGACCGATGAGATGGCGATCGACTAGGAATAGAACAGAATGCTGAAGAGTTAGGTATCATTTTTTTCTTCTTAAGGGTATTTACGCAAAAATAATATCAACAGTAACAGAAAGGATTCGAACCCTGTTCGTTATTATAAGATACTCAAATCTCTAAGCAGGAAAAATTTAAAGAAAGGCGTAAGACAAAGTTCCGGCGCAGAGTTTATGCAACTGAATGCGAAAAAAAAAAAAAATTCTTAAAGAAAAAGAAAAGAAAAACAGACAACATGTTTTTCGTTTTATTTTCTTGTGGATTCATTTCAATAGATGTGTGAAATGTCCGCTGAGACTTGGCGAAAAATTATTGATCAGTCTGTTTAAATTACATGGAAATTTCGATAGCACCTCGTTCTGTAGCTTCTTTGGTTTATCGTTCAGAAAGAAAAAAATGTTGAGGAGGCGTTTTTTTTACAACAATTAAAAATGTATTATATGAAATATCTGCATTTGCATACAACGTGCTACTCGCATACAATTATCTTTGATATTAATTACTTTATATAATGTGTAAGACCTCACAGCAGGTCAGGGACCAGTCAAGCAATGGCAGCACCTGACTGGACATTCACTCGACAGGGCTGGAATGGTACTCTCAGATTTTAAACTTTTTGGACCCATAGAGACAACACCCAATACACAACAGTTCTCAAGTGATGATAAGATGAAATATGCAACTGGTATATGGTTACTAAAACAAGAGAGATTAGCTCCTACAAGTCGTGGGCATGTGTTCTCAGTGAAAGGAAAAAATGCTGATTGAGATGAAAAGACAACTTGAAATCATGAGAATTTATGCTTTGGCTGCTTCTACTATTAATTTTGTAATGGAACAAGAACCAACATTAAATTTTCTCCGTGTGTGCATATATATATATATATATATATATATATATATATATATATATATATATATATATATATAACTGAGTGTATGGCTTTTAATGTATGCATCGAGAGTTATAAGAATGTTTATTTTCTAAACATGGCCAACACAGTGTGGCCGTCTTCATAGCTGAAATTATTGAGTGTTGGCTTTAACTTTTTATTATTAATGCTTCGATTATTCTTATTTTTTTATATGTCGATGAGGCTATTATTCTTGTACTTTTTACAAGTATGCTGGGAATAGAGTTTGGCAGATTTATAAATATATATATATATATATATATACAAACCTTTTGGGATATATATATATATATATATATATATATATATGTATATATATATATATATATATATACAAACCTTTTGGGATATATATATATATATATATATATATATATATATATATATATATATATATATATATATATATATATATATATATATATATATATATATATCTTGTTGTACATTATGGCCATCAGTTCTCTGCATTCGTATCTTTCGAAAACAGTGGCTAGTTTTCTATATGCCTTCATCACTATAATCAAATTATATACGTCAGGCTGTCCGGTTCTAAGAACTGAGTTGTTGGACCCTCAATAGTCGAAAACTATATATATATATATATATATATATATATATATATATATATATATATATATATATACACACACACACACACATACACACATTTATCTGTGTGTGTGTCCCAAACCTAATAAAAACAAAGTTTTATTATCAAAATCTTTATGTTATATTTTTTAATCCTTTTTAGAACCTTCAAACGTCTGGTTAATTTTTTTTAAAATTTTCCTTTCGTCAGCCGATGATTATAAATCATTATCGGGAATTTAAGCGTCGTTTTTTTGCGGTGAAACAACACATTGAATTGGAAATTCTTGCGAAAATAATTGTCGGATTTTAACGAAACTTTTAGGACTTATTCACAAATGAATGGAAATCTTTTTAGCTGATTTTTGTTTAAAAGATCTTGATAAAAATATGTTTATTTTACATCTGTTACTCTCTACTTAATTAATTAAACAAAATCAATAAATTCTATTTTGTAGGTCTTAATGTTTATAGTAATTACGAGCAGAAGACTTTGGAGATTTAAATCCTCATATTTTTCTAATACAGGACCCCCAGTTACCGAAAATCTGCTTTGAATCATGAAATAAAAAAAATCAATAAACTAAGATATTATTTAATTAGATAAGCTTTTAATTGCTTTGATGAATAAGATATATTATGAACACTATTGCCTTACAAAAAATATAAGGGGTCAGTGTTTTAACGTGATGTGGCATTAAGCCAAAGCTGTGCCGATGTGTGATTTAATTAGAAGAACTTACTTGTATAAATTTATGCATATGTAATTGTATTTAAAACGGACAGTATGTGCCTTTGAATATGACCTTTGAAACTGATATGTAGGCTATTGGGTGTTTACAAAAACCAGCATGAAATTATTTCTTTACACGACTATTTTTCTTTTCTGTCTTATTACTCCTTTCCCAGAAATCCTGGAAAATATGACACTTTTGTTTGGACACGGATTTATACTGATTATATTTAAAAAATTATACAATAAGATATATTTCTAATGCTGTATATCATTATGTTGATATCTACGTTTGAATTCAGAGGGTTTTCGTTTGAATAAAAAAAACCTTTTAAAAACTTTTGGTGTTAGTATATGTTTTCAAGTTGTTTAAGCTAAGTATAAACATCGAAGAATTATTGCTGAAGTTTACTAAATGGAACAAATATTCATTTAAACAAAATACTACGGTACTGGTTAATCGACTAAGGCCAATTCTGCTTAATGACTGTTGTAACCTAGGAAAGGTTACTGAATAGAATAATCACAATCATAAAGTTGGTAATGAACGATAGACTTAGGACAAAAAAAAATACATATAAGATTCGCCAGGGTCGCCTAGAAGAAGTAATCAACTGCTACAAGTAAGTCAAGTGAATTCCACAATGAATCGCCAACTGCAGGATATCTACCAACTGCCCTACGCGGTCAGATGTGGCACAAGACCGAATTTAATGTAGGGTATCCGAGCCCATAGGCTCGGCCAAGAATTCCCCGTAGATGCCGAATAAAACGGGATCGGGTAGCTGTGTCCTGAGACGAGACTCTGCCCTTCGCCATCGCCACGTCTGGGGATTCTCTTTGTCCGGAGGCAGAGAGTTTGACCAGCACAGCTGGAGACGAATCTCCAGCTGTAGGATATCTACCAACCGCCCCACGCGGTCAGATATGGCGCAAGGCCAAATCTAATGTGGGGTATCCGATCCCGTAAGCTCGGCAAAAATTCCCTGTAGCCACCGTATAAAACGAGGTCGAGTAGCTGTTTCCTGAGACGTCACTCTGCCCTTCGACATAGCCACGTCTGGCGATTCTCTTTGCCGGGGGTAGAGAGTTTGACCAGCACAGCTGGCGACGAATCTCCAACTGCAGACAAACATACAGTATTTACTACTGTATGTTGGTCTGCGTACATCTGACATACAGATTATCGTCCATAGGTATGCTACAACAATTACATTATTTGTCCACCTGTTGCCAGGATGTCACTGCAGAAGCTAACCCACTTGGGATATGAGACTTTGCCACATACATCACATTTCCCTGATCACTCGTCCAAAGACCATCTTGATAACTGTTTAAATCCAAAGACATTCCAATGCAAAGAAGATACAGAAACTGTATTCAAATATTTCTTGGTGTTCAAATCTTCAGAGTTTTATCGTAAAGGCATTAATAATTTTGTAACTCAAAGTCAGAAAGATATGGATGTATAAGGTTCCTACTTTGCCCGATTTAACACTGTTTAAATAAATGAATTCAGAAATAACAAATGATTCTAAAATCGGACATTGAAGAATTGTATAAAACATTTGTCAAAGAATTGTATAAAACATTTGTAACAGAATTGTATAAAACATTTGTCAAAGAATTGTATAAAACATTTGTCAAAGAATTGTATAAAACATTTGTCAAAGAATTGTATAAAACATTTGTCAAAGAATTGTATAAAACATTTGTAAAACAAGTAATAGACTTGCGGCACTGAAATTATTCTATTCGATTTCCAACAAACAGAATTAAAACAAAAGTCGTCACAATCTATATATTAAGTTGTTTGGAAAATACTTTCCAATTTTAGAATAAACCATTTAATTGTGTTCTAATCTATCGTTGTAATAGTTCCACAAAAATATATTAATCATTCATAATGATTAAAGTTTCCTTTTTTTTTAATTTTATATTAATCTTCTTCATAATTTATCTTAAAACATATATACATCATCTTGAACATCAAAAAAGAAGATATGCGTTTATCTTTCTCCGAGAATTCAAGCTTGGTCACAAGACTTCTCAAACTGTTGCTAGCATTAACAGACATTGGGGTGAAGTTTTCGCTTGGGATCGAACAATCCCGCGCTGGTTCCTGAAGTTCATCAGTAGGGATACGAGTCTTGAAGATCAAGGTGCTAGAGGATGCTCATCTGCAATTGACAATCAACATCCGAAAATAATCGCAGAAAACCCACGTTAAAGAGTCAGTGAAATGTCTCAGATAATGGGTGCCAGTATTTCGACAATATCAGACCATATCATAAAAATGGGTGGGGAGAAAAAAAAAACTCGATAAATGGGTTCCACATGAACCCATTGATTGCGAAAATGTTCGACGTTTTGAGGTGTGTTTGATGCTGCATCTGCGAAATTGCAATGATCCAATTCATTACTTAATACAGAGGAAACTCGGTTCCCGAACGTCTCACATGTCGAACAAATCGGTTTTCAAACAGAAAATTCGAGATGAAAATGTCTCGTTTATCGAACAAAATTTCACTTCCCGAATAACATAGCCGAATCGAGTTAACCCAAACGGAATCATTTCTGATTCGATCGCCGTGTTGTATACATTCGTGTATTGTCCTGCGCCTTTCTTTTCCTTTTTTATTGTACTGTGGCTTTTTTTCCCTCTACATTGATTCATATTGGAAAAATAGTTTCGGTTTACGACCATTTCGGGTTACGAACGGTCTTCAGGAACGAATTAAATTCGTGGACCGAGGTTCCATTGTAATGACTTGTGATGAGAAATGAAACTCCAAAAGCGAAATAGCACCCACAGAATATTATGGTGACTATCTGATCGTCTGCCATTGGGATTATCCATTACAGCCTCTTGGAATCAAATCAGAGCGCATTACTGCCGAAGTTTACTGTCAACAGTTAGAAGGAATGCACATTCATTTAAGCAAAATACTACCGGGACCCAATTCTGCTTCATGTTGCCACATCCAGCATATTCCCCAGAACTCTCGCCTATTGACTATCACTTTTTGAAGCATCTTTTTAAACCAAAAGAAATTCTTATTTTTAAAGAAAATACAGAAAGAGCATTCCAAGTTCTTTTGCATCTAAACTTTTATCGTATTACTTTAACAAATTTGTAACTCGATGGCAGAAATGTATAGATGTTCAGCGTTCATATTTTGACTGATTTAAAAACTTTAAATAAATTAATCCAAGAATAACAAATGATTCTAAAACCGGACATTATTTTCCGAATATCTTTCTATGTTTCTTTTGTGATGTCAAACAAAAACTCGTTGCCACTTTTGTGATATCAACGAATACTCGTTGTCACTTTCGTAATGCTCGTTGTGGTAGAGACTTTGTAATCGCGTGTACAACTATAGTAACGCCGTTGAACAATACTGGTTTGAGACGCCTTCGAATAATACTCGTGCTAATAGTACTTGCTCGATAATACTCGCTCGAAAAGTAGCCACCGAATATTGATCTATATAGAGAATAGTATGGTGAATAGTATAAAGACTAGCGATCTGTATAGTAATAGAGAATAGTGTAGAATTAGTGATCCGTATAGTAATAGAGAATAGTGTAGAATTAGTGATCCGTATAGTAATAGAGGATAGAAGAGAAAGAGTGATTCATTAGATGTCACGCTAATTTTCATATATGCCTTTTCTCTATGATCACATGGTCTTCTTAATTCAATAATAGGATCGCCTGTGTTTGGCCACTGGCGATCTATGTTCAAACTCAAATGTCGGCAGCGACACTTTATTCCTATATAACAATTTCTCTTCTCTCCGTCCCTTTATTATTTTTGTTTGTATGTATATGCATTTATTATGTCCCTTTCTCTCTATTCGCAGTCTCTTCTTTATCTGTTTTTTTTTTTTTTTTTTTTTTTTTTTTTAACCTTGTGTTGGCATGGCTGCGTAAGAAAAAAAAGTTTTTATGCGGTCGTTTTCAAAATCTAATATAAAAACGGCAATGGATCTTCGAGTCAAATAATTAATAAGGAAGAAACTCCTAAATATTCCGACACGATTTTCCATTACCAAGAAACTGGGCTCTATTTGATTGGAGGACGAAGAAAGCGAAAGAAAAACTAGTCTTCCATATTTAAGATACATGTCCTTACATCCTACACTAATGCTACTTTGCATCCATCTAAAATTCACTCCCAACACTAATGCTACTTCGTATCTCTCTAAAATTCCCCTCCAACATTAATGCTCCTTTGCATCCATCTAAAATTCACTTCCAGAACTAATGCTACTTCGTATCTCTCTAAAATTCCCCTCCAACATTAATGCTACTTTGCATCCATCTAAAATTCACTTCCAGAACTAATGCTACTTCGTATCTCTCTAAAATTCCCCTCCAACACTAATGCTACTTTGCATCCATCTAAAATTCACTTCCAGAACTAATGCTACTTCGTATATCTCTAAAATTCACCTCCAACACTAATGCTACTTTGCATCCATCTAAAATTAACTTCCAACACTAATGCTACTTCGTATCTCTCTAAAATTCACATCCAACACTAATGCTCCTTTGCATCCATCTAAAATTCACTTCCAGCACTAATGCTACTTCGTATATCTCTAAAATTCACCTCCAACACTAATGCTACTTTGCATCCATCTAAAATTCACTTCCAGCACTAATGCTACTTCGTATCTCTCTAAAATTCACTTCCAGCACTAATGCTACTTCGTATATCTCTAAAATTCACCTCCAACACTAATGCTACTTTGCATCCATCTAAAATTAACTTCCAACACTAATGCTACTTCGTATCTCTCTAAAATTCACATCCAACACTAATGCTCCTTTGCATCCATCTAAAATTCACTTCCAACACTAATGCTACTTCGTATCTCTCTAAAACTCACCTCTAACACTGAATGCTCCTTCGCATCTGTCTAAAGATTTGGAAGATTGAAAGGCAGGAACAAGCGAATATTAAATTAATACTGGGATAAAATTTGATTATAAAATTGGACTTTATTTTCTGAACAATCTATTATTTATGCACTTGTTCGTACTTCTTTATGAACGTCCTAACTGCAGACGTAACTCTCCCATAAAACAATTTGATTCATCATCTAACTACCACTGGATCAGTTCATTATTCTCCTGATATAGCTTTATAAAGATTTAAGTCATTAAATCAGATTCAAGTCTATTATTGCAAGAAGCTTCAAATATACAGTGGAACCTCGGTTCACGAATTTAATTCGTTCCCGAAGGCCGTTCGTAAGCCGAAATTTTCATAAACCGAAACTATTTTTCCAATAGGAATCAATGTAGAGAAAAAATTCACAGTACAATGAAATTGGAAAAAAAACACAATACAACATACGAATAAGACGGCGGTCGACTCTGAAATGATTCCGTTCGGCTTAACTCGGTCCGCCAATGTTGTTCGAGAACCGAAATTTTGTTCGATAACCGAGGCATTTTCATCTCGAATTTTCTGTTCAAAAACCGATTTGTTCGACATGTGAGACGTTCGAGAACTGAGTTTGCACTATAATTAAAAAAGACAGTATTTAGTTAAAGAAAGAATGAATTTAACTGATTAGTATACAAAGAAGAAGGATAGTAATATTTTTCCAAAGCTTATTTTTTTTTTATTGGCGGGCACAATCTAAACAACATTAGATAAGCATATGACACAATATTTATAGCAGAAACAAGAAAATACACTAAGAAAATGATGTAAAGAAAGGACTAAATATCAATTGTAATAAGACAAAATATATGATTGTTAGCAGAAAGGGGAGCATAACATGAGAATTACAAATTGTAAAATGATGTAGAAAAATTTAAATATATAGGAAGTGTTCTAACAAAAGACAGAAAATGCGACACCGAAATCCGAAGGCGCATTGGGATAGAGAAAGATGCCTTCTGAAAGCTAGGCAAAGTATCAAGAAACAGAAAAATTTCGGTAGAAACAAAGAAAACAGTACTGAATCGTTATGTAATATCGGTGTTGCTAGATGGCAGTGAATGCTGACAAATCTCCTTACAGATGAATAAGCGACTTAAGCAATAGAAAATGTAGTTTTACAGAAGGATGCTAAGAATACCATGTATTAAACATGTGAGCAAGATGAAGTTTTAGAAAAATAGAAGCAAAAAGGAGACTTATACTTAACAATCAGAATGAGGCAGTTGAAATTTCTACAACACATAATGAGAAAGGAAGGCTTAGAAAATTTGACACTCACGGAATATACTGAAGGCAAGATAGACAGAAGAAAGCAACGCACTACCTACCCAGCAAGCTTTTGTAAATGGTTCACAGAACAGCGATTATGAAAGACAGTGAAGAGAAACTAATTACTAAGAGCTATGAAGGACAGAGAAATCACGAACGGACACGACATATAGCAGAAGAAGGAGAATAGTTCTTATTTCTAAAAAGGTGTAGCAATATTTCCATATATGCTGATTACAATTATTGTGCGAACTGGCAAGAATATATACTCGACACATAGACATTTTACTGGCAAGAACATGCCCTTAAAAGACATAGACATCTGTTAAAATGATAATAAAAACTTGTCTTTAGAAAATGTATTAAAAAATTTGGTTGAATACTTCAAAATTAATTTGTGAAAGGTCACTTGTAAAGGTTGTGATTGCAAAAACCATTCCATTGAATAATAAATCTATAGGAATTAATATCAGCATAGACGAATGTGTGAGAAAAATATCAGGATTTCTAATGTTTACAAAGACGGGAGAAAATGTACCGAAATCATGATATTGTCACCTCGGTTATTGTCACTATGGTCAGACGGTCACTACTTTAATAAACTGGCCCGCTTGTAAATAACGCAAGTAAAATATTTTTGAAAAATTTTGGTAGATTAACATTTATTAACCTTCCTCTACACACGAAAACTTCCAGAATAAAAAAAAAAAATATATTCATATTTTTTAAATTCTAGGTGGTCTTATTTATAATATATACAAGCAGTACCAAATTGATCCCTGAGTTCTTTGTAATTTGGTTTTATTTACGACTGTCAAATTTTAAAAAAATGTGCTTATATAATTGAGAACTGCGTTCGGAAAGAGGACAACAATGGAAGAAAATATTGCGTTTACATTTACAGAAAACGTAAAATAAATGTGATTTTGGCTTTTAGAGAAAATTTTTACGCAAAGGCAAATAATTTTTAAAATATATATTTTTATAGAATTCTGTAATTTTAAGCCCAGCAGCGATAGCTACGATCTTATGTCCTGCAACGTTCGTAATAACCATTAATTTCTTCTGCCATTTCTCAAATTCTGCGAAAAATTATTCGAGCGGAGCGGAAAAAAATACGGAATTATCTAAATAAGTAAAAATAATCGGTTTAATTAAATTTTCGTAAAACCGTACCAAATTATTTGGACAATGGAAAATATTAAGCTTTCTGACTTTACTATTATTATTATTGCTGTTAATAATAATAATAATAATAATAATTATGATACAGACATTAGACAATTATTCTAATGTTCCTCCCATAATCAGTCCTACATAACTATGTCTCAGGAAATTGTTACTACGGATAGGAGACCTAGCAATGACAAAAGGAATTTTAAAAGATTTTGGTTGGTTAATTTTGTTTAGCGACATGTTATTTATTGCCGAAATCTAAATATCTTGAACACACCTGCCACTCTTCGGCAAAATCTTCGAAGCTTTAATCAACGCCGAAGTGGTTAAGCACCTTACATCTCACGATCTGCTCTCCGGCAAGCAATATGGTTTCCTATTTGCCCGTTCTACCGCTGATGCGCTCACGGTCATAACTGAATTTGTTTATCAAGCACTTCACAATAACATAGAAGCTCGAGCTGTGGCTCTAGATATCTCTAAAGCGTTTGACAGGATTTGGCATGCCGGTTTTCTTCATAAGCTTCAGCGATACGGAATTTCAGGACGATTATTTGACTTAATACACTCATTCCTGTCAAACCGTGTAGTGAAGGTCGGCCTTAACGGATTCTCCTCTAGTTCCTTTCTCACGAACGTAGATGTTTCCCAAGGCCGTATCCTGGGTCCTACACTGTTTCTGATCTTTTCTGATTTACGATCTTCCCGATGTCACCAGTTCTCAAGTAGGTATCTATGCAGACGACACCATTATTTACTCCTGCCTCAATAGCAAATCTGGTATCGCTGACAAAACTAACCTGGCCATTGGTCTCGAATAGGACTTCCAATCTGTGGTTGACCGGGGCAAGAAATGGCTGGTAAACTTTAATGCCTCAAAAACAAAACTGCTCTCTTTTACTCAGCACAAAGAACCCTTCATGCCTCTCATTAGAATGTCTGATGCTCAACTTCACGAGAGCACCTCTTTGTGACTGCTTCGCCACAAACTGTCCGCTGACCTATGGAACAAATACATTGAATCAATAGCTTCATTTACCGCTAGGAAAGTTGGTTCTCTGTGTTGCGCCAGAAAGTTTTTCTCGCCTGAGTCTATCCTTCAAATCTATGAATCAACCATTTGCCCTTGCATAGAATACTGCTGCCATATATGGTCTGGAGCCCTCGCTGTCCGTCTCAAGGTCCTCAACAAAATCCAGAAACGGATATTCAATGTGATTGGTCCTGATCTGGCATCTAGTCTACAGTCACTTTCTCACAGACGTGCCGTCGCTTCCCTCTCTCTTTTCTGCAAATACTTTCACGGTAACTCCTCCGACGAGCTACTTTCGCTAGTTCCCAAACTGCATGAATTTATGGGTGTTACTGGGCTGTCACCTCAGTCCAACCCTTTCACTGTCAAAATTGTTAAATTTAGTCGTATTTTCTACTCCAATAGCTTCATATCTCGCACTTCCCGTGTGTGAACTCCCTTCCTCCAACTTGCTTCCCTGATAGCTATAATCTTTAATTATTCAAATGCAATGTCAATCGGCATCTTCAGATTCCTTGATCTAATTCCATGTCCTTATCTTCATCCATTCCTCTATCACGCCTTTTGCTACGACTGCCTGTAACCCTTTGCGTAATAGTGGACCCTCCCGTCTTGCTTGGGGTGAAATGCTTAAATAAACAAAAAAGAAAAAGAAAAAACAAAACAAAACAAAAAGAAAACAAAACAATTATCTGGCTTCAAATAAAGGTTTGGAATGCAGATTATGACTTCAGCTACAGATAAAAAGTATTTTTGATTATTATGCCATAATATAGAGTTGTATGACTTCAGATTCAGATAAAATGTATTTTTAGAGCATTATGCCATAAAATATAGTTGTATGACTTCAGCTACATATAACATGTATTTTTTATTATTATGCCATAAAATATAGTTGTATGAATTCAGCCACAGATAAAATGTATTTTTATTATGCCATAATATAGAGTTGTATGACTTCAGCTACAGATAAAATGTATATTTGATCATTATGCCGTAAAATATAGTATTGGTTATTTATTTTTTTTTATATAATCATGTACTGCCAGTATTTTACTATCAGAATCTATTTTTAAACTTTCATATTGGTTTATCCATTTGCCCATATCTGGGGCACTAACAGTTGCTACCACCCTGGGTGATGTTGGTCCTGGGAAGAGCATCAATTAAGAGGATGGTTTCACGCTCCCCAAAACATCCAATCTCCCGACCAGAAACCTTGCTACCGGCTGTAGTTTTTTAGAAGATCGATTTCTTTCTGAAAATGAAGTTTATACCGAGATTCTAAAGATGTAACGGAACGTTTAGTGCTACTTTCTTTATTTTATGTCTGTAGGATATTCGTGTAGTTCAATTGATGAAGAGTAGGTATTATATTTTGATAAACCTTTGCATATCCTACAACAAAATCTAGAGTATTTTTGTTCGTGCTGAGTTTAATTATCGTTTGTAAGAATAAATTCGCTTGTTCAGAAAGTGTCATCGCAATTGCGAGAAGGAAATAAAAACGGATCTAAACGTAATTACGTTAAATTATATTGATTACTGGCATAATCGCCATAATGAACAATTACGATGTCACAACGAGGCAAAGTCAATGCTTCCATTTAACACCGATAAATTCCGTTGTTTTTGATGAGAAGAAAGATGTGATTCCTGAACTGACATTTTTATTCCTGAATGATGTGACACTAAGACAGCATCCCCTTGTGATGGTTCACAAATTTGTCCGTCTCGTCGTATTTTATTAAACATATTTCTCACATTCCAAGTTAATCTAGCAGAAACAGGGGTGTTGTTAAATCTAATTTCTACAAAGATAAATATTCTAGTAGTTTGAATCAGCCAAAACAGTGGTCCCAGTTTTCTCGTAAAACAAGAATGCTGTCTGTACGAGGTTGAACTTTGACCTCAGTGAGTAAAAATTGCCACCATAGTCGTTTGGGAGATATAAAAGGCTTGGCGTAAATATTTTTATCACGCTTCTGATTAGTTAAAAAAAAAAGGTATTTTTTTTTAAATTTGACTCACGTGATCTGGTCTCTCTTACCTCCGCGCCTTGGAAACCACCTGACTTACAGTTATTTTCTAAATGTAGCTTAGATGTGGCTCAAGGACGAAAATACGAGGCATCTAGTGAGGATCAAACGCACTTTTCATCCGTAACTGATCTAGCGAGACAAGCTTGTTAACCACGCTGATGTGACCTAGCAATTATTTTATGTCCTTACACTGATGTTCATCATCTGTACATTTTTGCTTACTGGCAAATCACGTTGAAACATTGGTTCCCTTAGGATCACCGCAATTAATTAACGTCGAGCATGGTCAATACCTAGATGAATGACAGCTTGAGAATACCAGGTACTCTAAGATTGGATGTGCATGTGCTGCAATACATAATGACTCCGAACTCGAAATCGACCAGCCGAGGTCCAATTCCAATTTATATTCACTTACATGCAAATAACCCTCGGGAAAAATATCAATTCACTTCTTCTCCCCTCAGCTAGGGGTTAATTAGTAAAACTTGTATCACTAAATTATTATTATATCCCCAAAATTTCTTAGAATCTTAAAAATATTTTCTGGCTTTAAATAACCCGCAAAGGGTTGATAAACCGTAGAAAACGAATCAGTCAATCAATATAAATTTCTAACGCCTTGACAAGATCTTTTTGCATCAAAATTTTGTTAACAGAGACTAAATCTATTCTTAACCTTTATAACTTTTCGAAGTCAAGATTACGTTTTTTAAGTTTTCTTTAAATATAAACACCTTGATGTTTTTTGCTGCTAACTTATGACTTAATTTATGCATACTAGATGTACATTATCTCTATACAAACACGATAAAGTGGATACTCGTATTTGAGTCGATGCTCTGTTTATTTATTATACAGTATATTTTTTTTCGTCTGCGATTTGAATGTTTGAGAAAATCTTATTAAAGAAAAATTTAGAAATTTGGTTTTAATATATTTTCCATTCAATGTATCTAATACAAAAGATATTAAATTTATTTGGATTTATTCTTGAAATAATTAAATTTTGAAGTCAGTTTGTAAGCACAAAATTGCGGAAATTAGGTATTTCTATACATTTTTTCCAGACGATCTGTAAATGTTCAAAAATTGAATCAAAATTTGATGTTAATAATTATCACCCCATCTTTCACAGTGTGGGCACTGTTGATTTTCTAAAAAGAGGAAAAATCAGCCTGCCCTATTCACTCAATATTTTGCTTTGTTACAAAAAAAAAAAAAAAAAAAAGAAAAAAAAAGCGGTAGTTCGGCAAAATAGCGTCTGATATGAAAGTACGTTGGGGAGTATTATTGAATTCTTTCCTGTGTAAAAGAATTACATCAATTGCTATTCATTGATGTTTGCTGAACGATTATGTAGACTAACTTGTGAACGTGAGCTTAGATAGGGTGAGGGTAATGCATTTAAGTTATGGGAGCAGAGATGTAAAGATAAGCATAAGTGGATGCAGCGTTGGGGTCCCTACTGGTAAATTGCCGATAGACAACTATAGTCAAGAGACGGCACGCAAACTGATCAACAATATATTTTATCGCCTTTTTGTACCGAGAACTAAATTTTGCATTAAGTATCGGACTGATATCTTAAAAAATGTCAGAAAGAAAAATCGGAAATACATTGTCAAAAGATACAAGCAGTTTTACAGAAAATAACGGCATTCTTATTCGTCAAGTCAGTACGTCTGGTCTAGTGATATATTATGTAACATTTTTTACTGGATTATTAGATATTGTTGACAGTTGTTTATATTCATCTTCATGAATATCTACGCCTGGAATAAAAAAGGGATTGTGGATCAACTGGTTAAACTTACTTTAGCAGGTGGTTCAAATTTGAGCAAATTAAATATATTAAAATGTGAATCCATCTTGGTTGATCGATTTTTTACGACTCATCAAACATTTGCAGGTTATTTTTAGATTGCAAGAAGTTTTTGGAGATAATAGATACTAGCCCAGCTAATTAATAATAGCTGCAGTGGAGAGGTAGATCATACCTTTATCAAGGGTATTCGTGCGTTAATGAATACAACAAACCCGACTGAAATTGGAACTCGGCTCTCTAATTTCTAAATCCAAGCCTTTATCTATTACGCCAACCGCAAATTAAGTATATTAAAATGTGAATCGATTTTGATTGATCGATTTCTTTTAAACGGTTTATCAAACATTTGTCGTCTATTTAAAGCCAGAAAATATTTTTAGATTGTAAGTATTTTTTGATGATAGTAATGATTTACTGATAAAAGTCCTATTAATTAACCCAGAGCTGGGTGGAGAATAGGTCGATTCGTACTTTTTTTCCCAGCGTATATAACGAACCTGACTGGAATTAGAACTCAGATCTCCGATTTCCAATTCATTACATTATCCGCACATCCAAGATTATAGCATCTGGTATTCCCAGGCAGTCACCCATTTAGATACTGACCAAGCTCAATGTTGCTTAACTTCGGTGATCGTACGAAAACCAGTGTTTTAATGTGATAAGACCGCAAGCCTAGTAAAATGCGACATTTTCGTTGCTTTGAAAATAGGCATCGATTGCTGCAATAACCTTTAAGAGATATGGGGATTTTCCAAGCGTAGCTTAGATGTGACACAAGGCCGAAAATACGGGGCACCCATTGAGGATCAAACTTACTACTCAGTCGTAATAGTTCTAGCTAGACAAGCTTGCTAATCATTACATCGCTTCGAGGAGCCCAACAAGCAGCTTTGAACTTTATAGTGATTTTCCAAGCGTGGCTTAGATGTGGCACATGTCGATGATTGAATTCACTACTCAGTGGTAATTAGCGAGACATGCATGCTAATTATTACACCTCCTCGAGGTTCCCAAAATGGTTTTTAAACGTAGCTTAGATATAGCACAAGGCCGAGGATCGAACTCACTACTCAATGGTAATTAGCGAGACAAACTTGCTAGTCATTACACCGCCTAGAGGTGCCCAAAATGATTTTCTTAGCCTAGCTTAGAAACACAAGGACGAAAGCGTGTAGTACTCAGAGAGGATTGAACTCACTTTTCAGTCGTAATTGATTTAGCAAGACAAGCTTGCTAACGATTACACCATGTCGAAGTGCCTAACCTTTAAGAGATATGGGAGGTCTGCCAGTGAACCTGCATTACAAAGCTAGTTATAGAAGCTGTTTTTAAGCTTGCTTGGTGCTGCATTAATCTGATCTGATAGACGAAGCCAACTTTAATAAACTAGCATGAATAGGTACCATTAACAATGAAAATTTGTAATAGATGTAAATTTTTGCTATTTTATTAAAACACAGTTCTCAAACTAATTCCACAATCTATTCAAATAATTGTACTTCAAACCTCAGAATTTCCTAAACTAAACAAATTATTTATTAGCGATTGATGAGATTAACTTTCGTAGTATTATTGTTTTACATATTACAATCGCCGGGGGCATCTCGAGGTGGTGTAATAGTTAGCAAGCTTGTCTGGCTAAAACAATCACGAATGAGTAGTGAGTTCGATCCTCACTGGGTATCCCTTACTTTCGGCCTTGTGCCACATCCAAGCTATGCTTGGAAAATCACTATTACAATCGCCGGTAGCTACATTTTAATTTGTGAACTATGCCTCCTTAACGTTTGTATGACGTCAAAAAGACTTGATAATCCAACAAACATGGAAGGAAAAAAATATTGAGAGTTAATTATTACTTGTGAGTTATTTAATTATTACAAAGTAACCATTAGGATATAAAAGAAATCGAGAAAAAAATGGCTACCTATTAACTGCAAGAATACAGAAAATACGGTCATTTACAAGAGAGAAAGCCCAAGAAGCGATTTATAAATTGAAGATATTAACATGAAGCAAGTAAAGAAGTTTAAATATCTCGGAAGTGTTTTACCAGAAACTGGAAAATGCAACACCTAAATCCGAACACGCATTGGATTTGCAAATTTGCATTCCAAGTACTAAGGAAAGCACCAAGACATAAAATTTTGTTAGAAAAAAGAAAAAAAATACTGGATTCGTATGCGATATCCATACCTTTATACTGCACTGAGTTCTGAACACTCTTCTCACAGATGAAGAGGAAACAGGAGGCAACAGAAATTTTGTTCTACAGAAGGATACTGAGAATTCCAGGGACGAAGCGAGTAGGCAACGAGGAAGTCTTAAAGAAAATGTCAACAAAAAGAACACTTATATTCAGAAGCAGGAAGAGATCGATGACAGTTTTGGATACTTATTGAAGAGAGAGGGCTAGGGAAATAAAACCCTCAAAGTGCAGATTAAGTGCAAGAGAGAATATGTCAAGACGGCGAGCCACCTGCCTGGTGAGCTTGTGTGAATAGATGACAGAAGGAAGTAGTGGAGACAGGAATGAAAAAAAATGCTAAGTTCCCCCCAGGGTATACGAAGTTGGGAGAGCCATGATCGCCTATGTTCTGAAGGGATGCAACACACAGAATAAGAAGTTGAATAATAATAATAATAATAATAATAATAATAATAATAATAAGAAGAAGAAGAAGAAGAAGAAGAAGAAGAAGAAGCATTTACATTAGTCGGACTATTGTCCTCATCTTTGTCACCATATTTTTCACAACGTTTCAGCCGTTGTACGCTCCAGCCTTCTTCAGGTGGTTGGAATTTCGAACTGAACCCTTTATTTCGATCACTGGGTTAGACTGTCCTCAAGGACACATGGCACAGTGGATAAAGGCGTTGGTTAGATCCAGTGACAGACCCAAAGAGTGTGAGTTCAATACCCGGTTAAGGCAGTGGAGAACTTTCAGAGGGAAAATTAGCAGGAGATAACTGATAACTGACATCCATCAAACATGGCACGTGGAACTAGAACAGTCTACCCCAGTGATCGAAATAAAGGGTTCAGTTCGAAATTCCAATCACCTGAAGAAGGCCGGAGCGTACAACGGCCGAAACGTTGTGACAAATATGGCGACAAAGATGAGGACAATAGTCCGACTAATGTAAATACTGTACATAATACCTCATCTCAGAAATATAGACAGACTCTGAAGAAGAAGATCTGTAAGCCAAAAAGAAAGTTTCTTTATATCAGACATGTTAGAATATGTCTAACTGCTGTAAAATTGTTTCAAGGACAAATTAGCTTTAATTTCAAGTTCATTTCGAGGATTTCTTGTGCAAATTTCATGAAAGCCAAAAAGAAAAGAAACGATGAGAGTGTTTGTAATTTCTAGAATCGCATGATTAACAAAACAAGGTTAATTGAATAACTACTGAATTAAAAAAAAAACCCAAAACCCGTGGTAATCTAATAAAATTCGACAAGAAGCTTGTGAAAGAAAGAAAAATAAAGAAGAGAATAAGGAAAACGGTGAATTATGAACGTCAAAGTCGAATGTTGAATGCTCTGCTGGCGAGGATGCAGATTATTTACCCGCTGTCCTCTCAGAATGCTGACTTGCTTTTATTTGATTTTACGTCGGTTAACACTTCTGGTTCTGCGGACGTAGTTATACAGCGTTATGAACCGTACATTGCCTGCTGTCGACGTATATATAACGTTTTCAAGACTTAATGTATTTCGAAATATGAAAGGCAACGTTGTATAAGACAAAGCTTAAAAAGAAAAAAAACTACAATTGTATTTGAAAGTTTTCTATAGTAGGGAAAAATCAATCTGATATTTTAACAATTTCTATCTATAAAAGACAGGATGTGTGTGTATGTGTGTATGTGTGTGTATGTGTGTAACGAATGCACGACCGCAATTTTACATGCACATGCTCCAAGTTAGCGGGAAGGCCAAAACCGACTTTGCATTTCCCAACTCCCATCGATAGTGGAAATAATCGATTTTTTCATGCTTCTACGGCAGTTTTCATGTAGTTCGCGGCCATTTTCTACTGGCCAGAGTGAGATCCTATAGCTGGCTGCCACGAATAGGAGAGAAGATTCTATTGGTCAGCGTGAGAGTCAACAGCTGACTGACACGAATGTTAACTAACATGCTAGCATGCAAAAAAAAATCGATAGCCGCATTCGTCAGAAGTGGGAAAAATTTAAATCTGCATGGCATTTTACTCCAATTGGCTCATTCGCTTGCTTAAACTCAACGTTGATTCTCATTCCGCAGAACTGGGTTGGGTGTGAAAAAGTATTTGTTGTTAACATTCTTTTTTCATTCGGTTTTTCCAGTTACGAGTCCTTTTTTTTTTAAAGAAGATCGTTTTGTGTTCATTTTGTTTAGTTCTTTTTTCGTAACAGATTTAATGTTTAGTATAGAGCTTAGAAAAAATTCGCAGTGTGAGATAGGCAAGAAGTAAGGCATGTAGCAACATCAGCACGGCAAAGGGCACTCCTTTAAAGGCAAGGAAGGGCAAAAATATTTTAAGTCAAGTGAATGCGATTGCTGTATGAGTCGTACGATTTTTGAATCTAGCACGGGCAACGCCGGGCCATGCTGCTAGTTATTATATACATTTAAAAATCAAAATTGCTTAAATCTCCAAGATATTTTGCTTTGGTCAGCATTCTGTGACTCTGGAAAATTATAAACCATAAATACCCCTTAGGTAATCGAGTTTCTCACCCATAGTCTGACGATCCCTGAGCACAAAGGATAAATTCGAGCAGCTAAGGTAATTATATTTGATTGTATATATTTGATGCATAGGATGCAAGCAAATTTTAATATCTTGGCGTACAAAGTGCGTTTTATACATGAAAATTCAGTACTTACAATGAATCGTCTGCTTTCGACGTATATATGTTTTCGAGACACCATAAAATGAGGGTTTAGGCTATAAAATAAATAGCGCTTAATGCTATTTCCAAACCAACGAAGATATATAGTATCATACATTAGGACCACTTTTTAAACGTATTTTTTTATTATGTTGTATACTGGAGATGCCTTTTAACTTAGTCTCAACTGTATAATATCCAGTCAATTCCAAAATGGCCGCGCCCATGAGAAATTACCGTTATTGTTTTAAATGCTAAAGCAATAGACGAAATATTTTCCTATTTTTCCCAAAATCGATTCAGCAGAACCAGGCAACAATGCTATTAAAATGCCGCAGAGGAAAATTACAAATAGTTTCACTGTAAACCAGAGGCACATTTAAATAAAATGAAAAGAAATTCTATCGATTGGCCAGAGAGACTGCACAGAGAGATACATGTAAAAAAGAATAACATAAAAACAAAAATATAAAACTAGGATGCGTTAAATATGTTAACCATAAATATAACGTATATACATATTATTTATTAATTAATGTCCATTAATCCCTATATCTATCTATCTATCTATCTATATATATATATATATATATATATATATATATATATATATATATATATATACAGTGTAACCCGGATATAAGAGACCCGGATATAAGAGAGATTTTCTATGGTCCCAAATTAGAACATACTTACCTAAACAAAACAGACCAAACCCGGATATAAGAGAAACCCGGATATAAGAGACTCGGTCTCCGGTCCCGACAACTCTCTTATATCCGGGTTACACTGTATATATATATATATATATATATATATATATATATATATATATATGTGTGTGTTCAAGTGTTTGAAGTAATAGGAGATCAAAACAGAAACTATGACCTGAAATTAGAATGAAATTCATTATAAAAATTCAGGATGTGGAATTAATTAATATTAAACATTTCATACACCTAGATCAGCGTATGGATCAGTTATAATAAATGTCGTATAGGGAAAAGGAAATTGAACATAAAATAGGCTTCCCCAGAGGTTGTATTGCCCGATACCACACATTCGTGCAAAACCAAAACAGCAACCTGAAAACTCAAGTCTTAAATCGAGTCTTAGACTTTTATATTGATTCCATGCATGGCACTAATATCCTTCAGAAATATTTAATCACGCTTAAACTGTTTTCTGCATTCCGAAGGACGTGAGTTCGATCCAGGCACGCAAAAAACAATCAGGTTCTCTTCCTCTGGTGAACCGGTAAGTTATTATTCCAGCTACACATTATTAACGAGCAAGAAGAATAAAAGAAGAGCAATCAAGAAGACAATAGATAATTTACATTGAATTAAAATCTTTGAAGAACAAATTTGACTGGGAAGCTAGAAGCTGGAAGAGTGTTCCACAAGCGAGAAGTGAAAGAAAAGAAACTGTTAGCATAGAACTTACGGTTTTAACTAGTTAATTAAAACATATTAGGTTTGTGCAAAAATAATGTCGTTTTCTCACATAATTACTATGTGAGAACGCGACATTATTTTTGCACCAACCTAACAAACTCCGTTGCTAATCTAGTACTGAGCCTGAATTCGTAAAGTCCAGGTATCATAGCTGAAAGTTTATCGGAACATAATTTACAATGAAAGTATTTATAGAAAAATCACGAGAAAGCTACATTATGACGGTGGGAAATGATTGAAGCCCAAATTTTTTCAGAATAGCAGGAAATGGTAACCTTGTTACCGTATTCATAATTTGTTAACATAAAATACAATCTGTTGACGCGTGAATACAATTTATGTGTTGTTAAATAAGCAAGCTTTTATCGATTAAATAACCTCGTTGTATCATTTTCTTTTCTAACATTTTTCTTCCGAAAGAATCTCAGAAAAAAAAAAAAACTTGGTATTTGATGATAAAAATCAAAATTCTGTTTTGAAAGTTATAGTGGATTTGAAAAAAAAAGAGCAGAGAAAAAATAATCTCCAAACCAAAAGAAAATTACCCCTGGCTACGAAATAAATTGGATAACAGAAGAAGAAAGTAAAAACATTTAAAAGGTAAAAGCGAATCTTCTTTAAATCCAGTCCCATTTCATCACCGATGCCTGCTTCTTGTTTTCGTTTAGTGCCTGTCCGGAAGTGACATCTCTCTTGATAGATATTCAAATCATGCGAATATTAAAATGTCTAATTTGCCAATGGCGTTTAGGAAAACGGAAAGTGTGGTTTGCTTAAAATCTATGGGCAATACACGCCTAACAGTACTGAGTGGCCTCCATTTATAATGCACTTTTTAACATGACCTAACCTCCTTATTTATTGCATATTCTCTCACATCATTTGATATTTTTTCCAGTTCCTCGTAAGGTTCCATGCTTTTGTTTCATTTATTTGTTTCTCGTTTCTGCATTTTAAATTTTATTTCTAATCTATTTTTCGTGTCTACGTTTTTTTTCATTACCATTTTTTTCTCACTAAGTTTTGACTAATTCTTTGTTCTTCTGTCGTGACTTTGTCATTTTTCGGAAGTGTGTTACTGGAAATGCGACTGTTATGAAGTCCTAAGTCCTTCGTGTTACTACTCAATGTTATTTATTTATTTCTGTTTTTAAAGAAATTGTGGCACAAAGCCGAAGTGAAGGGTGGTCAACGGAAATTATCCTATACCGAGCTAATCCTATTCACGTCTTCTTCATTCATTACAATTTACTCATTCGCTACATGAACTCATTCATCACCATTTAATCCTACAAATACCACATATCCACGGGGAACCTAAAAAAAGCCCCATGATGTAAAAATCTCAGTCCATAAATGTCATTTTTTAAGAAAAATATAACAAATTTTCATGAATTTTGAAATGAGTAGAGAGGGGTTGAATCCCCCAAAAAACAAACTAAAATATGACAAAAATAAAAAAGAACAAAAAACAAAAACTAAAACATAAACGTTGCTAGTAGGATCCGTCCACCACTCAAAATAATAAGAGTGACCACGGTATTCTGCCATTCGACAGAATCAAGAAACGCACTTACTAATATAGTGGGAAGGAAAAAATAAATGATGGAGTGGGAATATAAAAAGCTGACCCAACCGAGATATGAAAGCGAAAAAAGCGCTCCGTTGCATTAAAGATGACTTAAAAAAGAAAATCAAAGCAAACCTTGTTCACGCGAAACAGGCTCGTTACAGTTACCCAACTTTCGCTGAAATCTGCCGAAACCAAACGCTTTCTAACAGTTCTAATCTCTATCTTGAGCTGATCTTCAAAGAATCCGACCAGATCCTGATGAGAATAGTGTTCGTATCGCGAGATTTCCTCTATCTGCAACGTCCACAACACCTTCTTTGCCACAGCTAGCAACGCGAGAAACACCATCCGTTTCACCCCAGAAAACGGTGCTGACGCATTATGGCACACGCATGTATGCGAGATCAATGAGCACGTGTTTCTTGGGATTGATGCGAGCCGTCAATTCATAGACATAGTTCCAGAACGGACTCAATGGTAGAAGCCATTTCCTCTAAACCGAGGTCACACAGATGACAGTCGGGCAAATCTGCCCAGCTCCGCCTGAAGACTAAGTCATTGAGAGACAGAACATTCCGGATCAATCGCCAGGTGACCAAAAAACACAGAGTTGCTGAGATAATCCGCCGCTGGTGACCAAAACGAGCGCACCTCTAATGCCGACAAGCCGAACCGGCGACATAGAAGGTCTGTCGCGAACCTCTCCAGTAGTTTATGGTACTATAGCCTACAAGCCCGTGAAAGGCAGCCCGATACTCTCGTAGGAATCTCGAATGATTTCAGGGCCTACGACGGCTCTCAGTCTCTGAAATGAGAGGAGTGATGTTACGATTAGGGAAGGCGTCGCTAACACTCCTTCCCAAAATCGAGTCCTCTGTCAACGCGCGGCGTAGGAAAGCCAAACTTAAAGCGTACTGCTTGCACAAAAATTGCAGCTGGCCAATCCACATGAAACAGCCGTTGGGAATTTCTCTCTCTCTGGAGACAACATGCTTGCGCCTACCCCATAAGAGGGTGGACAACAATCCCACGAACGCCTTGCAGAGAGAGAGAAGGTAAGCCAATCGATAAAGGATAAGAAGAAAGGCTAAGTGGCACACGCCTGATCTTTTACGGACAACCATCGTCGAAGTCAAACTTTGACTGCACTTTGGATCAATTTTTCTCCAGTTGGAGACCGATCCCGGACCACACTCCAAGAATTCGGACGGAGCCCTCTGTCCAACTATCGGCCCCGGAAGCGCGACCCCCTTCCAAGCGCCTAACTACACGCCGGAAGACATATTACGGCTAATTTTGGCACCCGTCAATTTTTCGTATCGTTTAAGCGCCTTCTCTACTGGACCCGAAAATGGATACATCAACGGTGTACGCAGAAACCCTGTCTCGAGTGCCTTCAGTGGGCAGCGATTCCGCGTAGAGCCGGACTGCACGCTCTGTCTCTCAGCTGGCGAAGGAGGGGCAAAACGCCAAAGCATAAAGTATCGGCAACAGTGGACAACCCTATCGGACAGACCGTGACAGCGCAAAAGCGCGCGACCGCTTTCCATTCACCTGTACCTTAGCACTGGGGGAGAGATACAGGAGTCTGATCCAGTTGCAGAATTCGGGTTTGAATTCGGCGGCCTGCAGGACTGCAGCCATGCATTGATGGTTGAATCAGTTAAATCTTTTACACCCTTTAGGATCGTGCGGATCAGATGCAGTTTGGTCTCAATTATTCGTCTCTTGACAGCACAAGTCTGCTCAGGTCCCAACAACCCCTCGGCAAAACTGACTACAAACGCTCCGTCAGGAACTTGGTCAAAATTCTTAACTCCTTGTCTAGTAGTTATGAACCTATAATCATCTAAATCCCGCCCACCAATATTGCCCTTTTTTTAATAGCGTGATCATAACCTTGGTGAAACCAATTGTTGAACACGACACTAAAACTCGGAACAAAGATGTGCGACAGTCCCAAGTACAATCCATAGGTGTTCCGAATTTAATTTTTCAACAAAATACAAGTATATGTCAATGAATGCGGTTCATTTAACCGAAAAAAAAATGGGATTTTCTACTCAATTATGGACCAAAATACCAACACAAACAACGTATCGAAAACAAATACAAGATGTAAAGTTATAATTATTTTAAGATATAAAAACATGGAATAAAAGAAGAAGGAAACAATAAATAAAAAATAAGCAAAAGAAAATGTAAGGATTATTATAAGAGAAATGTTCAACAGTCACTTATTTTACGTTATCAACGATTTTGCTGACCAAAAGCCAATTTTGCTGACCAACGGTCATTTATCTATCATATAATGTTATCAACGATTTTGCTGACCAACGGTCATTTATCTACCATATAATGTTATCAACGATTTTGCTGACCAACGGCCATTTATCTACCATATAATGTTATCAACGATTTTGCTGACCAACGGCCATTTATCTACCATATAATGTTATCAACGATTTTGCTGACCAATGGTCATTTATCTATCATATAATGTTATCAACGATTTTGCTGATTATTATCTCTCCTTTTTATAGTTCGAGTAGACAGTTCATAGTAGAAGGATCTTGAGATATTTGAGTATAATTGCTTCGGTCAGTCAGTGCGGTTTGTTGGGATTATCAACTTGAAACGCATTGCATTTCAATCACAGAAGATACATAATCCTGGTTTTTGAATTCCTGATAATCTCAGAAGTTTCGTTTTCTCTGTACTTTCCGTTTCTGGAATATCAGTAGTCAATTTTCTCTGGTAGCCAGGCCACGGAGAAAGGATAAACATCTTTTTTTTTTCATCTTCTCGATGCAACAACCGCAATCTTTCTGATCAGTTAGTATAGGGATTCTCCTTATCGTTGAACATTACATATAAAATTAAAATCGTCCAGCGATTTATATGAAATTGACAATTCGGCCGTTGGCCCAATTTAAAAGCGGTCATGGCCGTGATTTTAAGAAATAGAATTTTTAAGAAATAGAATACAGAATAAACAATAAATCATTAAATTTTGGGATGGGGATTTATATTAAATATCAGTACTTCAAATAGTTGATTTAATTCAACTTAATTATTTTCAATATAAATAAAGAAGGTCATGTCACAATCAAGTCCCGGAGAACTGCTACTACTGACCCTCTTCAATGCCCAAATTTCGCTCTCTGTGATCTCACCCTCGCAGCTAGCCGCTTTAGTCGACGAAAGCAGAGGAAAGTCAGCCAAATAGCTGCGAAACTCGTCGCCACAGAAACCAGGCTCCTTGGTAAAACAGTTCTTGAAATGCCACGGAAACGCCTCTCACATATCTTTAGTCGACCTTAGGCTATGCCACTCCGGGGTATCGATCTTCCGAATGTAACGATCGCAACCTCGACAGGACCCTTCATTGCGCAATTGTGCGTCATATTGCCGACTGCTGATTATGCTGCTGCTGCTGCTGTTGCTGGAGCTTCTGCCTTTAAACTTCAATAAAATCAATCTTTAATCTTCTGCAGCCGCCGTGGTTCAAGCTGTCGAACTGATCTGTCTCTCGATGATGCAGCTTGGGTTGTTTCGATTGATCCCGCTGCTCCTGTGTTTGCTGATGTTGTTGCTTTTGAGTTGGTTTCGCAGCACCTTTGTTTGGGACATCCTGCTGGGGTGGGGTGCGAAATTACAGCCTTGGATCCTCTCCTCACCACCTTATTCCATTCATCTCATTCCATCCTAGTTACATACTTCCTGAGTAGTTCTTACTCCAATGCACTTATTGATAGTTGTAGCTGGATTCTTCCCGGGACACAACTTCGCCATATGGTCCCCGGTACTAAATGACAAACAGTGAAGACGGTGTCCTTCGACTACCACGAAGATCTTTCGTCCACCTCAGTTTAACACGTGGGGATCTCTATAGATTTCTGGAGGGTAATGTCGCATGATCTCAAATTCACTGGTGGTAATGCCAGTTTTGCTTTTTAATGAGGAAACCTCCTTAACAAGTCCATAGTCTGCAAAAAATCCCCAGATGAACATGGGCACCTCGTGCCATGTAATCCGGGTCTTCCGAGTGCCCATGTACTTGGTTTGCAATTTCTGCGATTTGGCGGTGAGCATGTTACCAGCCAATGCCTTTGCTGTGGCCTCCATCGCCAGCAGGATGTCCCACGTGGAGTTGGATTTGCAGGCCAATACTTATACCCTAATACTAAAAATCTTGAGGTATTCTTCAATCACCTTCCTGCTGACACCAATCAGTTTTCTTGTTTTGACGTCTTTCGTCAGTAGGGTGATGGTCCTCGTGTTAATCGACTCCCCAACAGAAGGCACAACAATTAACTCATTGCCTAAACAGAACTTTCCGTATTGCTCCTCCAGGCTGTCATAGTGCTCCTTCTTGGGCCTTTTTGCTGGCCATGCCGATGGACTTGCTAGGATGGCCAATCGCTCCTTTTGCTGAGGATACTACACCATAGCGGAGGCTTTCTCCTTTAGCACGCGTAACAAAAAGAAAACAACAGTAGATAGATAAAAAAATGGTTACAAAGAACAGTGAGATACGTAGACGACAACTTACAATTTAAACAACGAGCCCAAACTATTTCGTACTATGAGGGAACTCATCCACTCACCTTAAGATGGGCTATTGATATCAATCTGTCTAGTAGTGTTGAAATAAATTTAAGATGAAGTTCAATCAATGACCGTGTTGCTGCTCAATGCTTATGTGTAGTTTCGCCTCCGAATCGGCGTCATTATAAAGTCTACATGTTACTACTTTGTCCGCAGTGAATTCTTTTCTCTTTTTATAACTCAACTTCTATTGTTATTATTATTATTATTATTATTTCTTATTCTTGTCGCGTGCCTTCAGGACACAGACGCTCATGATTCTCCCAAATTTCCAGTCCTTTGTAGCTCTTAATAAATTTTATATTTTTTTTATTTCTTCTAACCCTTATTCCGCCACCAAACTCACAAAGTTATTCCTTGTTTTTCCTCTGTCCCTCTTGCCTTGAATTTGTCTTGTGAGTATCATATTTTCCTAGACTTCGTTTCTCATTATGTGTCCTAGAAATTTCACCTGTTTCGTCCTGATGTTAAGTTTTCCCTTTAGTTTCTATTTTCACTTTTCGTTGCTCATTTGTTCAGTAAACGGTCTCCTCCTCCTCCTATAGAACCCCATCTGTGCTGCTTGTCCTCTTCATCTGTGAGCACTTTGTCCAGCATTCACTGCCTTACAGGAGGACCGATCTTACGTAACAGTTCGACTAATTCATAAAACACACGTTTCTATCGAATGTGCTTAAGAAAAATACAAATTATTTTAATTTCCTCTTACTGCCCGTATCGAATGCAAGGAATTTTGCTTAGTATAAGTGAGGTGGCTCATTTTCATATAAAGTCACAAAGACTATAAATAGCCACAGCTATTATCCATGTGGCAGTTGAGTGCATAGTACTTTCTTTCAAGTGTCCCCTCCAGGCGGTGTAATAGTAACTTGTCTCGCTAGAACAGCTAAGACTGAGTTGTGAGTTCGATCCTCACTGGGTGCCCCCTACTTTATGCCTTGTGCCACATCTAAGCTACGCTTGGAAAATCACTTTTCCTGGTACATTTAATGCGCTTAATTCTAGTGGGGGACTGGAATGCCGTCCTGGACCACAAATTAGACAGGGGGCAGGGAGCTAACGGGAGGGCAGGCGATCGTAGCTTGGTTGATCTGATCAGCGAGTTTGGTCTCATCGATAGATGCCGGGTCGATCACCCCTGGGGTAGATGTGGACGTGGGTTCTTAATTAGCCTTCTACCCAGGTGGTTAGCTACCTGGATAGAATGTTAGAAGAGCCGATGTAGACTTGTTAGATCGTCCCACGTTCCACTGGTTAGGCTATTCGGACCACAAACTCGTTTGTGACCGGATGGCGTTAGATCGTAGGCCTAGAATGGCTGGCTATTGGATATTCAATCTGTCTTTACTGGACAGGCGGGACTTCCAGGAACAATTAACTAGTGTAGTGCAGCGGGAACTAGTGGGGCGGTTATCCGGAATAGGTGGTGGGAGAGGCTTAAGGATAGATTAGGTCCTTCACTTCCGCGCTAGATAAAGCTAACAAGGGGAAGGCTCTTAAGGATAGTCTTTCCCGGGTGGAGGCGCGGGGTGTCCCCTAGAATTAGCCCCAGGAAGGCCCTGGAGCGTTTGGCTAATGAGCGTTACATGAGTCAGGTAATTAGATATAGGTTAAGCAGGATGTCTTTCGAAGCTGTGAATATGGACGCAGAATTGCGCAAGGAAGAGATCCGTCCAGGTTCTGGTTGCTACATTCCAGAGGTCAAAACTCCGAGGGGCTTACTCTGGGGTCGACTGACGGCATGTGTGAGGCATTTCAGCGGCATTACGAGAGCCGGTTTACCAACGAGCTTGGTTTCTGTGACGAAGAGTTTCGCAGCTATTTGCTTGACTTTCCTCGGCTTTCGCTGACTGAAGCGACTAGCTGCAAGGGATAAATCACAGACGGCGAGGTCTCTACGCAGCATTGAAGAAGATCGGCAGAGGCAAATCGCCCAGTTCTGGATGGTTTGCCCTATGAATTGTACTTGACGCTGTCGCACATCTTTGTACCGAATTTGACTGTCGTTCAATAATTGGTTCCTCCAGGGTTCCGTCTCCGACCGGATTTCCAGGGGTGTGATCCCGTTGTTGAAAAAGGGCAAGGGCGTTGGACGGGATTTAGATGCTAAACACAGAGTTAAAGATTTTGGCCAAGATCCTGACGGAGCGTTTGCAGTGAGTTGTCGAGAGTCTGAGCAGACATGAGCAACTTGCATCTGATCTGCACGATCCTAGAGGGTGTAAACGACGACGAGAAAGCCGCACTGCTCAATTTGGATCAGTCCAAGGCATTTGATAGGGTTGACCATCACTACCTTGCTGCTGTCCTGCAGGGCGCCGGATTCGAACACGAATTCTGTCGGTCGATTAGCCTCCTGTATCGCTCCCCCCGTGCTCTGGTACAAGTGAACGGGAAGTTGCTGCGCGATTCTGCTCGGTCGGTTCGTCAGGGTTGTCCACTGTCGCCCCTACTTTACGCTTTGGCGTATGAGCCTCTCCTTCACCGACTGAGAAACAGGGCATGCGGTCCGGTCCTATGTGGAATCTCTGTCCCTGGTGCGGCTCGAGCCAGAGTTTCCGCGTACGCCAATGACGTATCTATTTTCGTGTCGTGACATTGAGGTGGTATTGAAGGCGCTTGAAAGGTACGAAAAGGTGACAGGGGCCAAGGTTAACCGCAACAAGTCGTCCAACTTGCGGTTAGGCGCCTGGAAGGGGCTCGATCTTCCGGGGCCCTTTGGGTGGATGGACGGTCCTGTCTGAATTCTCGGAGTCTCGTTTGGATTCGACATCCAGCTGAAGAAAAATTGGTCAGAAGTACGGGCAAAGGTCGGTGCGACGGTCGAAACTTGGCTCCGATGGAGGTTGTCCGTGAAAGGATGGGCTGAGAGGCGTATGCCGCTTACTTCTTTCCTCTTGTCCTTTACTGGTTGTCTGTACTTCCGCACTGTAAGGAACGTAAGCAGGCAATCGGGCGCTTGCTCTCCTCCCTCTTGTGGGGGATGCAAGCATCATGTTGACAGAGTAGTTTGTGTCCAGCGTCAGTGTCATGGAGGCTGGGGATGTCGCACTTGATATGTAATAAGCACCTTCGAGGCTGGCTTCCCTACGCCGTGCATTGGCAAGGGATTCGATTTTGCGGGGATTGTGAGGACCTTACTATCACTCACTCCATCTCGCTGGCTGAGCGCAGTCGTAAGCTTCGGGATCCATATGATTTCCTTCTCGAGTGTCGATCAGCCTAGAGGGTCGTTCCTCGGTCTAGTGACCTTTCTTGGCCTAGGGAAGTCTTGAGTGGAGAGGATTGCAAAGGATCCACTACGTGACCGGCTCGGCCTGTCGGCAGACGAGTTTCACTCATTTTGGTCTTGGGCGCCAGTAGCGGATTACCTCAGCCAAATCTGAGTTTTCGCTTACCTGGCGATTGCTTCGGAATAGGCTATCTCTCAATAACAAGGCCTTCATATGAGGCTTGATGGATTTGCCAGATTGTGAACGATGTGACCTTGGCTTAGAGGAAATGGTCTCGCACACCTTCTGACATTGTCCTAGGGTTCGCCACCCTACTCCATGGGATCATGTCAGCGAGTTGACGGCGTGTGACATTGTGTCGTCCCCGTATTTTGGAGTGAAACAGACGGTGTTCTATCGCTACTGGTCACGGCTCGAATGGTGATTTGGACGACGCGACAGGAGATCAACGAAAGTTGGGTGACTGAGGCCAGCTTGGTTCGCATGAACCAGGCTAGCCTTGATTTTCATTTTTTGGGTCCGCCTAAGTCACACCGGAGTGGGTTCCTGTGAAGCCTTCCCCTGCGAAGATTAGACCACATTTTGTGCACCTAGTTAATGTGAGCATGTGTCGTTCCCCGGCTTGTTCCCGGCTCTATCTTTTCGTTATGATCCAAGTTGAGATTCCCTACCCCGCTATCTTGTTTTTGTCCCCTTGTTTTCATCTCGACTGCATCAGATTTTTTCTCTTCCCCCGGGCCGTATTTATTTTACCCTTTCCCTTTCCCTTAGCGAGAGAGATTCTTGATTGTGTCTAAAGGTAGAATACAGCGTTTCTTTTTTTTTGTGAGGGCAGGACGGGTCCAGCCAGCACCAGTTATCTATTTTTATTTTGTTCTGATATATTTTAGTTTGTTTTGGGGTTCACCTCCTCTCATTTTATATCATCCATAGATTTTTATATATTTAAAATTTTATATCATGGGGTGTGTTTTGTAGGTCCCCCTGAGAGTATGCAGTATTATGGTATATAGAGGATTAATTGGTGTTGAATGGGTTTTTGTGGTGAATGTGTCAATTGTAGCGAATGAATGTGTCTTGAATCGGATTAGCTAGGTATAGGATAACAAGAGACGATAGCCTCAACCCAATTCCCCTTTTCGGCTTTGTGCCACAATTTTGTGTTCTGTACAAAATAAATCAATAGTACTTTCTTTCAAGTCTAGTTTCAGAGCGATGGTGTTTCGTGAAGAACGTTTGCAACGGAATTCTTTGGATTAGACCCACAAGGAATTTTTTGCCACAGAAATATTTTTTTGTTGTTTTTACTTATTTTCCCTTTATTTTTTTCTTTGAATCGAACTTTCGATTTTTTTCAGTCATTGGAGTTTTTTCTCGGCTTTGGCCGCCATTTTTAATTTTTTTTCCTGGTCTGACGTAAAAGTCTTACAAGGCAGCTGTTTTTGTTTTATTCCATTACTTTTTGTTTAATTTAAATTTTTACTTATCCCCTTTATTTGAAGGACCTTTTTGAACCGAAATCGTTTTTTGTTAATTGTTTGATTTTTGAATTTTTCTTGTCAGTCGTTTAATTTTTTTTCAGTTTTTCAACCTCGGCTTTCGACCGATATTTATTTTTCTGGGTTAACTATTTTCACCCAAAATATTGTTTTTATTTATGTTTATTTCGGAAAGTCTATTGTTTTTAATTTAAACTCTTTCATTCTTTTTTCTTTTTCTTGTCTGTTGGGCGAATTCTACTTTTTTTTTGTTTTCGTCTGTTGGCGAAATTTATTTTTTTCGTCTTTGGGCGAAGCTTTCTTTAACATTGTCTTATTTTTTTGCTTTATTTTTTTTAGTTTCACAAAACTTTCATTGTAAATTAGCTTTCTTTCTTTCTTTTTTTTTCTTAAAGTCGAACTTTTTTGTTTTACTATTTCAAGCAGTTTTTCTTTATTGTATTATATACTTTTATTGTGAAATGAAAGAAAATTTATACAAAAATACACGCATGGCTTAAAGCGCCCCAAACCTTAAGACAGAGTACACATGGATCATGCCCATGTTAATGAAATGGGATTACTACTAATACCGGTAGTTTCGCATTCAGGCTAGTCAGAAGTAATATAGGTTTCCAACGAAAGTTCGACCGTGAACAAGCGTTATATTTTCAAGAAATGGGATTCCGAAAACGCTAGTATCTGACAACGCCACAGAGTTTTATGATGAGAGACTATGTCAATGGTTGAACAAAATTGGATGCAAACCATAAACCCCACCCACAATGAAACAGATTAGCAGAAAGGATGATGCAAACTATTAAAAAATGGATTAAAAATGTGTACAACGGAAAAGGATAAACCTTTATTTTTACATTGTGGTTAAGCTATAGAACATTACCTCATGCTGGGAGATCGAAAAACCCGTCCGCCCTCATGTTTAGAGAAATTATAGCCCCACTGACCATGTCTTATGCCAATCAACGAAAACTGTGATATAAAAAGAATACATAATACAAGAGACAAGATTCATAATGCAAAGTAGACAGAACACCATGATAACAGAAAAAAGGAAATGGGATATTAGCGCATGCAGAGTAAGTTAGATTGCAACACGATAGCAATAAAAAATGTAGTGAGCCTGACAGTAATAAAGGCGAAAGTGCCATGTCAACACAAGCCAAACATGACAGTGAAATCAAGCGTAAGACAGACTTTGGAAGAACACTATGGAAAAAAGATCACGATCTCCTATATCTAGACCCCCTCTAAGGGAGAGGAAAGAAGATAGTGAAGAGAAAATTCACCAGAAGTACAAGGGAAAATAAGGGGATAAAACCGCTTCTGTATGGGGAGATGAAGTGACTCATTTATATATGAAGTCACAAAAACTAAAAATAGCTACAGCATACTACTTCCTGTGAGTCAATAACACTGCAATAAGATTAAATAAGATGAAATGAAAAACGTTTTAACTTGTCAAAGGAAAGACAGGAACATAATTACGATATAAAGAAGGTAACTCAAACACGATGTTCTTTGCAGATTGTGAAATGTGTGGAAACATTTAAATAAAATCTTTAAGAAAATTATAAGCTAGTAAAAATGGATGGAAAAAGACAAAAATAAAGTGAATAGTTATGCTACAAATTATTGAATGCGAAAATATGGATATGAATAAGCCCTTTCATATTTGCAGATAGGCTTGCGTGTGCGCATGTGCAAACATGTCTAGAGTTTGGTAGGAATAAAAATCGCCACGTTACGCTTAGTCTCTTTTTCGCTTTATTTTCTGCCACTGGATATTGGTCGCGGGACTCAATTCTTTTCTCTGTTTGTTCGTTGTTGTTAGACATATTAACGTCTCCCAAGACACAGCTCGTCCTAAAAAAAAGAGACTACCACAATTGTACATTTCAGGTTCGGACATTTTATATACCAACTACACGTGTTTATTTCTTCCTTGTCATTTGTTTGTCGTAAATTGTTTTCTATGTATGGTACAATAAATGATTCAATTTCATTTACTGACTGTATCCAGTTTCACATGATTTGCCTTTTTTTTTCTCTCTTTCCAAGTCTGCCTTTTACAATAACTGGAATTAATGGGAACGTCCGACAATAAAATCTCTTGTTATTCCCATTCCGGCTGGGCGCATTTCTTTGTTTGAATGTTGTTCTGAGATTAATCTTTAAAAGATCGAGCTGAGAAAAGTATAATATGCGCAACCTAAAGCTGCCAACCTGTGTTGTTTCTGTGAATATTTTCATGACAATTGCCCGGATGAGGTATTCACTATGGTACCTAGACTTTATGAATTTTAAGCGCAGTATTAGACTTGCGATGCGGTCTCACCAATTTACAGTCGAGTTGGCTAGATATAACCGTAAGTTCTATGAAAAGTTTTTTTCTCTCGTACTTCTCGAGTGTAGAACTGCTCTATTCTTTCCAGACAACTTTAATCTTCAAAATTTAAATATAATGTCAATCGTTTCCTACTGTCCGCGTGATTACTATTCTTTTGTTCTCGCTCCTTAGTAAAGAGAAATATTACTAATTCTTCCATATTCAATACCGTCCTGGGTATGACGATAAACTAAATCCGCTTCCTGGGTATGACGATAAACTACATCCGCTTCCTGGGTATGACGATAAACTACATCCGCGTCCTGGGTAAGACAATAAACTACATCAGTGTCCAGGGTATGATGATAAACTACACCCGACAGCAAAGCCTCTGATCAGGGTCCTAACTATGGGTAAATTGTTAACCCCCAAACTGGGGTCAAAACACTATGAAAGTGTAAAAATAGGTCTTAATACCAGAAGTACTTCGCAAAAAAAATTATTACCAGCAATAAATCTTTTGAAGAAATACATTATAACCAGCAATACATTTTAGTCACTCCCCCAATCCCCCCCAAAAAAACCCCAAAAAACAAAACAAATACTACCAGCAATACTTTTTCGATAAAATACCAGCAATTGATTTTTTGAAGAAAAAATATTACTAGCAATACATGATTGACAAAAAAATATTACCAACAATAAAAATTTTGTCGGCATTAAATGGCCTATTGACGTTGAGATGCCGTAAGCCAAACCAAACCAAACCAAACTAAACCATACTCAGTAACCCACCCCCACCCCCGTGTCTTATTGGTTATCCTGCTTTGCTTGGGGGGTGGGGAAATGGATAAAAAAAAACAAAATCAAAAAAAAAAAACAGAAAGTCTTTTTAGATATTTTTCAATACGTTAAAGAATTGAACTATGAAATTCTAATGCAAATGCAGTCAGGTTTTATTTTCTCTTTAACTTGTAACAAAATAGAAAATTAAAACCGAACAAAAAGAATCGAATAAGAAAGGTTAAATAATTTGTGTTACGTAATCTACAAACAAAACCTAAAAGGAATGAAAACCACGAGTCAAAGAGAAATATCGTGTGACCTACTGACAGAAGGGAAAACGAATTAAAGTCATAACATAAGATCTATGCACCTGTTACAACAAACCAAATGAATGTACACATTGATCCAAAAACAAAAATGTCTGACTGATGTACATAAAAAATAAACACAATGTCTTACTTTTTCTGGTTTCCTTGATGAAATAAAATGCCTCACCGAAGTCGGAGACAAAGGTCTCGTTTCCACTCAACTAAAAGCATCTATCTATCTATCTATCTATCTATCTATCTATCTATCTATCTATCTATCTATTCTCAATATATGTAGACTTCATAAAAAATATGATGTCTTCAACGAACAAAAGCAAACCTCTTCTAAAAACAAGTTTTTGTAAGGGGGTGAATTCACATGTGACCAATGGACACGTGTTTCATACGCTCCGCCACCAGGCCAAGGGAAGACAATTATTGTATCGCTACGTTTAAAGGAAGTCAGAATCTCTTGCATTTTTATGACTGGTAAAAAAGAAAGGATTGCATAAAATATTACTAATGAAAACCTTACTATTCAAAAATGTACGATAATGTTATGAGTGAGTGAGAACAGTAACACAGACAGAACTGTTCAAAAACAAAATGTAAAAACAGCAACAAATATAAAATAACCCAAACAGTAATTATCGATACGTCGAGCTTATTTCTATGGCCCAAAATAGACATTACATAGGCTCCGGCCGGGATCAATTAGAATAGCTTGGGAGATAAAAAAGGAGCATGCAAGCCCCTTCTATATCTGTCTCTATATCTATATCTATATCTATCTATCTATCTATCTATCTATCTATCTATCTATCTATCTATCTATCTCTATCTCTATATCTCTGTCTATATATCTCTATCTATCTCTATGTCTCTATCTCTATATCTCTATCTATCTATCTATCTATCTATCTATCTATCTATCTATCTATCTCTATCTATCTATCTATCTATCTATCTATCTATCTATCACTATATCTCTATATCTCTGTCTATATATCTCTATCTATCTCTATATCTCTATTTATCTCTATATCTCTATCTATCTATCTATCTATCTATCTATCTATCTATCTATCTATACATACATACATACATACATACATACATACATACATACATACATACATACGACCTGAAGACAGGCGATGCGACGACCATAAAACAAAAAATTGTTATGGTAATATCAACGATTTCTTTATACTTATTCACTGAGAAGCCAGTGATATTTTCCATTGAAATTTATAAAATATTTCTATTATATACAATTTTTCGCAAGTTTACTTACTGTTATAGTTCTTTCCAGATTTTAACGGCTTCTTTCTTAACTTTTCACTTGAAGGGTTACGGGAATATTACGTTTGAAACACCGATTATCGTACGATCACCGAAGTTAAGTAACGTCAAGCTTATTTAATATGTTGACCTATGTTCGTTATTTTCACTTACTTGCTAATGTTATGATCCACCACTTCTCTCCTAGCTATGTTTTAATTATTAGGATTAGTATCACTCAACCATTATTATCCCCCCCCCCAAATTCTTACAATCTAAAATATTTTCTGTCTTTAAATAACCCGCAAAAGGGTGATAAACTGTAAAAAAAAATCAATCAATAAAAACTTTTGTCTGCATGTTTATGATGATATTATTCACTGTTCAAGTTACATATGCTATCCATTTTAATTGACACCGCTGTTGAAAGTCTTGAGAGATGAATATGATTTGAGTCAAAGAATAAACAGAGCAACGGATATAAGTACGAATAACGCTATGAATTAATTACTAACTCTGAATCAAACCCCTCGGCCAGGCAGTGCGTATATATATTAGGTTGGTGCAAAAATAATATCGTTTTCTCACATATGTTACTATGTGAGAAAACGACATTATTTTAGCACCAATCCCAATACTTGGATTCAGCTGAAACTGAGCGTGCAATAATTGGGCAGTTCTAAATAAGAACTAGACAAAGTGTTCGTAGATATAGTCAGCGGAATGAGAAGAATTTACAAAGGTAGTTTAAATAAAGTGTTCCGTTCGAAATTCCCTGAAAGTTAGTCTGATCGACAAGCAGCTGATGAAAGCCGGAAGAAAAAAAACGTTGTGATAATAAAAACAAAGATGAGAACAGTGCCATGTCTCTTCAGGATATAGGCGATGATATATCTCCACAACTTCCTATCTTTGTAGACCTTCAATCATAATAATTATTAATAATAATGATTTATTGCCTTATTGTTTTTTGTTTTTTTTACAAGCGAGAAGTGCGAGAAAAGTAACGGTTATATCCAACTAACTCAACTTCAAATTGATGAGACATTCTCGCTAGTCTAGTACTGCACTCACATTCATGAATTCGCTGTTACGAAGAGCTTATCCGAGCAATTACTATGAAAGTATTTTTTAGAAAAGACAGAGAGAAGCCACTTTACGGCGGTGGGAAAGTTTTGATACCGAGAAGCCAGATCCGAACCAATAATATTGCTGATTCTTTTTGGGATTTTAACAAGAATCTCCAGATGGCAGCAATATTCTAAGCAAGGACGAATAAGGTTAATATGTAGATGTTTGTTTTGGTAAGTTAAGATGGTAATGGTAATATTAGCCGTTTCTTTATAAGTAAACTTTCGGCATTTATTGACCGAGATGCCAGTACTACTGTCATTTGAAATTTATAAAATCTTTCTCTTGAAACATTTTTTATGAAAAAAATAGGTTTCTCAACGTCAGTAGCAGTCATCTCTCTTTTCACTTCTGAAAGGGGCTTTCCTTGACTTTTTTTATTGAATGTCAATATTTTCATTGTCATCATTTTCCCTTCGAGTTACACGTGACTTCTATTTTTGTTGTTGCTCAAGTGTTCTGATTTCTGCTATTTGGTACAGTTCTTTGTGGTTATGTTGCGCCAGAAAACTGAACGGGTTTGGCAACATGTATGACATCCGCATGAAAGTCTCTCTCTGAATGAGGCTATAATTACCTGTAGCACAGGCTATTCTAGGTTCAATTTTCTCATCTCCGATGCTAAGTTTGTTATACCTGATCCATACTTAGACTGGTCTATATCAAATACCCCGTGCAGTATCATAGATTTGCCTTTAGGTGAGATGCATATGCCTGGTATATCGTTATCAGACTGACTGTAATGGTGCGTATATTGGACTTATATTTACACACTAACATGACTTTGTTGGCATGCTTCAATCACTTAATTACGCTATATTACATTACACGTGATTCCTATGGGTTCTAGAGGCTTACGGCCATATATTGAAACACCGGTTCCCGTATAATCACCGAAGTTAAGCAAAGCTGAGCATGGTTAGTACCTAGATGGGCGACCGCTTAAGAATACTAGATGCTGTTAGCTTGGGTGTGAGGATGACGTAAAGGATTATAGCTCGGAATCGTTAATCGGAGAGCCGAGTTCCAATTCCTGTCGGGTTCATTATGTACACTTCCGTGCAAATACCTTTCTCCTCCCCACTCAGCTTCGGATTAAATTAGTAGGACTTGTATTAATAAAACCATTACTATTTCCAAAGATTTCTTATAGCCAAAAACACTCTGTGGCTTTTAATAACCTGCAATGGGTTGATAAACCGTAATAAATGAATAAATCGATCAAAGAAAAGTTTACGAACGAAGTCCCCATTAATACTAGAAAGAACGATAATAGTTACTGGACTCGAGAAAAATGTTTCAATTGAAAGATTTTGTAAATTTTAATGGTCGATGAATGCGGAATGTTTCCTTATAAGGAAACAGCTAAGATTACCATTTACTTTTTTGTTGTTGTTTTTGTTTTTACAATTAGTTTTTGAACAGTTCTCTGTGTGTTACTGTTCTTGATCTTTGCGGCTTATTGTACATTTTTAGTAATATGAATTTCGTTAGTAATTTTTTACAGAATTCTATTTTTTCCGTCGTCAAGAAAAATAGAAACAACTTTTTGCTGGCTTTAATTGGTTAAGAAATACATTTAAAATAGAGTTTACACGTGAAAAAAACTTCTGAATAACTTCTCCGAGTGAATTTTTTGTAGATGGTATTTTCTTGGGTGAATTTTTTGTACATATTTTCTTGGGGGAAATTTCCAGGGAATCAGAAATTGTTTGTGAAGTACGAAAATCAAGAAACCTTTAAAACGGTAGCGGATATTGACGATCTGAGTTCGATTTCCAGTCAAGCCTGTTGCATTCATTAGGAAATGTATGAATCCATCTGTTCTCCTCCTCCAAGTTATGTTAAATAGCAGAGAAGACTAGTCTTTCTAGTCTTGGAAGGCACCTCGTCTAAGAGAAGGATAACTCGGAATTTCAAACCGTGGAGCAGGCAATTGAAAATGACCTCTACGAAATGGAATGGCAAATGGAATCTAGAGAGCCATGATCGATTATGTTCTGAAGGTACTACAATAAAAAAAAAGGATTAAAAATATCTGTCTATATTTTTGAGATGAGGTATTATGTACACTATTCACATTATTCTGAGATTTTCCTCCTCTTTGTTGCCATATTTATCACGACGTTTCGGCCGTTGTACAATCCGGCCTTTTTCAGGTGGCTGGAATGTCGAACTGAACCCTTTATTTCGCTCGCTGGGGTAGACTGTTCTAGTTCCACGTGCCATGTCTAATGGATGTCAGTTATCAGTTATCTCCTGTTAATTCAGCTTTCAAAGTTCTCCACTGCCTTAACCAGGTATTGAACTCACTGTTCCTTTGGGTCCTGTCGTTGTATCTAACCAACGCCACTGTGCCATGTGTCCTTAAGGACAGTTGTGTATGAATTTCTGGGACTTATTATCTTAATGACTTCAACACCGATTTTTACCAGTTCTCTTATTGCAATTTTTTTGCTGTTATCACTGTATGTTTTTAACAGAGCTCATATTGCAATTTTCGTTGTTATTAATGCTTTTCTTTTGCACTCCTTATTACTGGTTCCCATAATGTATTCATTTCTATGCTTGGTCGGCTCAGGGGATTTTTGTGGCCTAGCATATGTGCTGATTTGTTAAGTTTACGAATTTTCCAATGATGTTCTTTGTCTATGATTTCAACGTGGTCCCACAGAGGGCGGTGATCTCTCTTTTCTCTTCATATGTGGTTACCCATGCCTGATTTTTCCACTTCCCCTCGTGCTACAGATTTTTCGTGTTCAATACCTGGTTAAGGCAGTGGAGAACTTGGAGAGGTGAATTAACGGGAGATAACTGATAACTGACATCCATTAGACATGGCACGTGGAATTAGAAAAGTCTACCCCAGCGAGCGAAATAAAGGATTCGGTTCGACATTCCAGCCACCTGAAGAAGGCCGGATTGTACAACGGCCGAAACGTTGTGATAAATATGGCAACAAAGATGCGGACAATAGTCCGAATAATGTAAATAGGATTAAAAGAGTGAAGAACTATTGGAAGTCAGAAGAATAAAGTTCTACAGAGAGAACTGCATAGTACTAGGGATACACCAGGAAAACAGCATCAAATGGAATTTAACTGCAACATAGTACGATCAGAGCATTAGTAATAAAACAACGTTATAAAGAGTGGTCGCATGCTACCGGTTCGCCGAACCGATTCTTAAAATTATAAAAGCTTATCAAACCGGTTATTGGATTATCCCAAAATAAACTTATATATTAAACTCCGATATTTAATAGCTAAAAATATAATTAATACCATTCCTGTAACTTTTGCGGAGGCTGAAAGAGGGTTTTCTATGATAAACATAATTTATTTTGACAAAAGAAATCGTCTTGAAGATAAAAATTTGGCAAATCTTCTAGTAATGAATTTGATAGGTCTTCCTTTGAATCTTTGGTACTGCAGCGATTCAATTTTAATGTGGCTAAGAAACCATAAACACAGCTGATGATACTAGAGTAAAAAAGCATCATACTTCTGAACAGGAATATGATGAGAACAGAATTTCAATCTGGAAATATCTTAATAAAGAATTGTTTTCTATTATCAAAATAGTTTAACTCTCTTTGATAATATTATATAAGTGATTTGTTTCCATTCTCAGATTGAAAAGAAAATGAGCAGAAAGATTAACTGCCTTTTTTATTAGGTTGGTGCAAAAATAATGACGTAATAATGTCGTTTTTTGACGTATTTTTTAACGTCAAAAACGACATTATTACGTCATTATTTTTGCACCAACCTAATAGAACCGGTTCCTGCAAATTTCGAATGCCATTGTTGGCTATAAATAACATGATGATCGAATATGGAACTTAAGAAGACTTGAAGGTATACTGGCTCTGGCTCTTTATTTCTAAATAAAGATAAAATACTGGAATAAAAAAAAAATCTGTCTGGAAGACAATACAAAATAAGATAAACCTTTTTTTTTTACTTCTTGCCTCTTTTTGCGGCTTTTATCTACTCTTAGAGAGATCTCCTACAGAAGTATCATTCCAACAAAATCTATTCGCTTAATGATGTTCAGCCTCATTCCCTCTGACATTTTTTTTCTTTCCTGGCCTTCCAAAGAGCCTGGAAGACTTGGACAATTAATGGGGCCTCATTTTATTACGTGTGGTCCTTGTTCTATATAAGTTATACTATGTAAACTTGAACCTGTCCTACTATGTTTTACAGATTTTAAAATTGGGTGAATAGATAAATTCGTGCATTTCCCAGGGAATTTATTCGGAAGCGAATGCAAATAGCATCGGTTAGAATAATTTCGAAAAGGAATATATTTATTCCATATCTATCTATCTATCTATCTATCTATCTATCTATCTATCTATCTATCTACAAGAATACGCATGTAGATAGAGATGTAACAAGAATTCATATATTTGTTCATTTTGCGCTTAACACATACTGACTATTGGCGTTGTAAAATAATACTAGAGTAACGTGTATCATTAACACTTTGTATACGCACACATGGACACACGCATATACATACATACATACATATATACATACATATATATATATATATATATATGTATATGTATTAATAAATATGTATATTCATACAGGTTATTTATTTGTCTGTTTCTCTGTCTGTTTATTGATGTATCCTGTAATATATTCAACAGGGAACGAGGCTTGAATAATGAATGTCATGATGAATGTAATCTTAGAATATTTAACTGCTACTTTTCACCGATTATCAGTTTGTGAATCACATATCTTTAGTTACAGGCTTGCAGACAATTCCACTGTGGTGACGTTAGACATGATAAATATGACCAGTAAATTATACCTTTACTCACACACACACAGATATATATGATAAAGAATAAATAGGAAATATTTATCAATCTAACATATTTCACTTTTATTAAAACTTCATCGGAGAAAGAGATACAAAGAAAAAGAATAAACAAATTCTCTTATGTTTACTTTTGTGTTTGATTTTCATTGGTTAATCAAATTTCACAAGCATTCGACTTGTTAAAGAAACGCTGGTATAATTCGTGGCGTTCCGAATTCAAGGAAAGACAAAACGTTCATTCGAAGTTTTAAGAAATTAATGGATTCCATACCTAACTGAAAAAATTAAATATTACTTTATGTATGTATGTGTATAATAATTCTAGTTTGTCTATGTAAGATTCAGATGGTAATGTATATTCATAAGTGTGAGTGTGTCTATTAGACATTTTGTTTGATAGTTCTTCACATGCTGATTTGGGAACTTTTTCATACCGTTCATTTTAGATAAATATACTTAGAATCCTTAAAAAGGATTCAATAAAATTTGGTGATGTTTATATATATATATATATATATATATATATATATATATGCATTTTCAGAGTAAAAATCATTTTCAAGAATCCAGGTAGAATTCAGTGTCCAGGACAGAGTAAGAATATAATAAAATCTTTGGATTTGTAGGTCTGATGAATTGGATCGTAATTACAAGAGTTTGGCTGATTTTATTAACCAACCATTTTTGCATTATTTAATATCGAATTTTGTATGTGGTATTTAGGGAATATTGAACTTACTATACCCTACTTCGCAATATGGATAATCATTTTATTATTGATTCTTATGTAGATTGATGCGTAGAAGAAGAATATATATATATATATATATATATATATATATATATATATATATATATATATATATATATATATATATAAAAAAAAAATGATAAAAGGAATTACAAAGAATTGTAAGCACAACAGCCAGTTTCACGATTAGGTCTTCATAATAAAACTGTCGTGTTGACTTTTACTAGGCGCCTAGTGAAGTGAAAACTTGGCAGTTACGTTTGTATTTCCTAATTTGCTATTTATAATAACTTTTAGTGTTATATCATGATAGAAATGTTTACTCTTATCATAAATTGCAAACATATATATATGCTCGCTCGACTCTTCCGTCGAATCAGACGTATGAGTGTCAAGCAGATCAGTTCCTAGGAAAACGACAGCCCAACAACAGCACATGAGATTTGATTATAGTGTTGAAGGTTTCGTGCAGGACCATCCACACTTTTTGAAAGGCCGAATTCAGAGACCTGGTTCACTGCGTGCCACAAGGTCCCCGAACGACCCTCCGCAGGTTTTGAATTCAGAGTTGTCCTTCTCCTAGACTAGTTGCCATCCAAGGCTATAGAACCCAGTCTGTCCTGCTATTTACCCATAGCTGGAGGGAGAAGAAGAGGATTCATACCTTTCCCAAGGGTATTAGCACGTAAGTGAATGTAATGGATTCGAGTGGAATTCGAACTCGGCTCTCCGATTCCTCAATCCAAGCCGATATCCATTACTCCACTGTGTGTGTCTGTGTGTGTGTCTCTCTCTCTCTTTCTTTCTTTCTCTCTCTCTCTCTCTCTCTCTCTCTCTCTCTCTCTCTATATATATATATATATATATATATATATATATATATATATATATATATATATATATATATATATATATATATATATATATATATATATATATATATATTTAAGACTGCTGACAAGGTATTGCGGTTAATCTTATTATTTGTTTTCTCCTGTCGTTGTATAAGTTTGTTTTAGATATGAAGAGTCTAAACATTTTCTGCTTACCTATTTATTTACCGTTAAAAACTCAATAGCATCAAACAGGCACTAGCTAATAACAGTTTCTTGAATGACGTCATAGATCCCCACATTAGACTAAGGTAACAAATAATAGCATTAAACATACAGATAAAAACAACAACATTAACATTTTCTATAAAAATTAAATGCGCGTTAAATAAAAGGAGGATGGATTATCCCTCAGAAAGATTATAAGGAAATACACAACCCCTGTTGAACAGAACAAGAAAATTAAATTAATTATTTATTATAAAAATATTAAAAACAGCTAACCTCACCGTCATCAGCTCATCTGCAAGATACAAATTACAGAGAACCAATATTATTAATGAATTCACGTGTCTCTTAAGGAAATGTGTTCCTGATCAAACCAAATTCAGGAATAATTACAATGGACATGCAGCGACATTCCTATGAAGATGATTCACGTTACATCTCTCTGTGTATAGCTCAATTCGGACTCATTTAAACACAGAAACCTACCAGACTCCATCCGCTACATACTGGTAGAAAATACAACTATAATATCTTCATTCTTATCTAAAAAATGTTAAATGTAATGGAAGCATTGATAATAAAAAAGAAAATTCCAACGCTCAATGACATCAACTATGAAAATGGTTATATTGAGATGAGTGTGTTTAGAAACACATTTCTTATAACTCTAGATATATAGATAAAAACCTACGTATTCAGTTAAAAATAAAAAAAAATATCATCCTTGATAACGGTTAAAAGAATAGCTGAAAGCGTTCGTATATATAGAACATTCATACGTATTTTTACACGCTTTATGTCTATAAAAGAAAATAATTTTACGGACACAAGAAAAATTAAAAGCTTTACTGCGGTACATTGTCACTCGTCCTTAAGGTGGACTGCTGCCCAAATATACTATATATATATAATTTGTTTCAAAATTTTAGAAAAATTCTAATAGATTTAAGTACTGAAAATTCATCTCATCACTTTCGCCTCCAAATATTTGAATCTTTGTATTCACATATATTAACCAATCGGCGACGTCGAACGGGACTCGTGGTTTCTTTTGAATTAGCAGATGACAAAATATCTTGTATATGAAATTTCGGCGGCTCAACTTCATAATATGTTCAACAAATATTTTCTTCCTTAAAAGGATATTTAAATATATATACATCAACCAATAAGCTTGCGATTAAATATCTAAATTTAAGAGCCATCTAGAGGCTTTCTAGTGATTATAAATATGATTAATGTTTTTTCCATCAATCAGTTTTTCTGTTAACTTGACCGGGGTTGTTTGTTCGATCTTTTGTCATGCGAACCAAACTGAAATTCTCACTATTAATTATTCACATCTCTCGTTTATTTATTTCGATTATTCAACGTTACACAAAATACATTTAGCGACGACATTCCGCTAACTTGTTTACATATCAACAGTAGCACGCATAACTTCCTGTTTTCTTTCATATAATTTACAACTAGAATTTATGCACACAGTGTAGAGAATGTAATCTTGTGACATATAGACCCAATAGTAGCGCCTAGGTCGGTTGGGTTTTAATGCCAAATTAAGGTATATATATATATATATATATATATATATATATATATATATATACATACATGCACACACACACACACATATATATATATATACATATACACATATACATACATACACATATACCTACATACACATATACCGATACATATATTAAATATACAGTACTATTAAACATATAGCTGGCAACATTTTTTCAAAAACGCATAGCTGGCAACATTATTTTTTCAAAAACATAGCTGGCCAACTTGTTTCAAAAAACGCATGGATGGCAACATTATTTTTCCAAAAAACGTATAGCTGGCAACATTATTTTTTCAAAAACATAGCTGGCAACATTGTTTCAAAAAACGCATAGCTGGCAACATTATTGTTTCAAAAACGCATAACTGGCAACATTATTTTTACAAAAAAAAAAAAACTGGCAACATTATTTCAAAAACGCATACCTGGCAACATTGTTTCAAAAACACATAGCTGGCAACATTATTTTTCCAAAAAACGTATAGCTGGCAACATTATTGTTTCAAAAACGCATACCTGGCAACATTGTTTCAAAAATGTATAGCTGGCAACATTATTGTTTCAAAAACGCATACTTGGCAACATTATTGTTTCAGAAACGTAGAGCTAGCAACATTATTTTTTCCAAAAAACTTATAGGTGGTCACATTATTGTTTCTAAAACGTATAGCTGGGAACATTATTTTTCCGAAAACATTATCTGAAGCCTTGTTGTTGGACGTAGTTTATCGTCATACCCAGGACGCGGATGTAATTTATCGTCATACCCAGGACGCAGTAGGACCTAGGTCATAAGATCTACGACTAGAATTCATACACACTAGGCCTGTGATTTGTCATATATATCTGCACACATAGATGTATTTATCGTTTATCCTATACTAACGAAATTTATTCAGCTGTACTGTAAAACAGGATAAACAAAACATAAATAAAAATTATTAAAATTTGTAGGTCCGTGTTGAAGATTAATTTAATTCTTCGTTTATACACGCATACTCCTCTCTCTCTCTCTCTCTCTCTCTATATATATATATATATATATATATATATATATATATATGAAGACAAGATGGAAATGTTTACTTGTGACACGTTTCATACGTTTGGATTTCATCGGGCTAGGTTTGTTTACTTTGTTATGACTACGCATGCGCATCATCGAGAGATGCTGGTAGTTTCAATATTTCGAAAGAATTATATTTTTAAATAATTTTTCCATGTTGTCAGTATTAGATGAAATAACAGTATATATTTTTATATATCAAGGGACAGTAAGTCCAAACCGATGAAACCTGTTACAAGTAAACTTTCCCTTTTGTCTTAAAATTTTCTCAATAATGTCTCTTGATATATAAAAATATATATCGTTATTTCATATGATAAGTTCGATATGGAAAAAAAATTCTTTCGAAATGTAAGAAACTACCAACATCTATCGTTCATGCGCATGTGTAGTCATAACGACGTCAAAAACTCAGTCCAATGAAGTTCAAACAGATGAAACGCATCACAAATAATCTTTTCCCATTTTGTTTTAAAATTTACTCAATTCAGTTTTTGATCTATCTATCTATCTATCTATCTATCTATCTATCTACATACATACATACATATATATATATATATATATATATATATATATATATATATATATATATATATATATATATGTATGTGTGTGTGTGTGAAAATGGTGGAGTTGTACAATTTGTTTGCTTAACGGCATATCAAGAAGCATTAGTAGTTTCATTTACAAAATTCTATTGCTGTTAATTTTTCTGGAATTTTATTAAAAATGTATTTTTTACTTTCATAGTGTTTTGACCCAGTTTTGGGGAATTAACTATTTATCCATAGTTGAGACCCTAACAAGTGTTGCCTTCCGGGTCAGGGTGGATATGGGAACAATAACAGCTAATATGTGGTTCCTCCCCCCTCAAAATCTCCTGATCAGAGGCCTCGCTGCCAGATGTAGTTTATTGTTATACCGAGGACGTGAGTTGTACAATAGTTACGACCAGAAATAATCACTTTTTTCAATTTTTCTTTTATATAATTAAGTTAATCAATCCAGATAACGAAATTCTAAAAAAAAAAAAAAATATATATTTATTTCATAAAAGTTAATAGAAAAGTCCAGTTTGCTATGCAAATTAATTTTAAATTGATCCCTCTACGCAAGCCAAAAACAAATATGCCAACACAATGTGTTTTCTTAAAATGTTAAATAATGATAAAAAAATAATTTTTAAAGTTTTAATCTGGATATATGAAAAAAGAACTCGAAGTTAGGAATTTTCAGTTTTTAATATTTTATGAAATCACGCCGTATGACTCTGTGACCCGGTGGAGAAATAGATAGCGTCTAAGATTGAGAAATCGGAGAGCCGAATCCATTACATTCATTTACTTGGAAAAGGTATGAATCCTCTTCTTCTCCCACCAGCTATGGGTAAATAGCAGGACGGACCGGGTTCTATAGCCTTGGATGGCAACTGGTATACAGAAAAAATCTGCCTCGTCAGTCATGTATCGAAGGATACATGATCACCTAAGCGTGTATCACGTATGGCACACAATTGACTAAGAATGTAAAAGTCGTAGCAAATTAGGCCACTATTAACTTTTATAAAATTTTACGTTTTTTTTTTTCTTTTTTTTTTTTTTTTTTTAGATATTAGGAATCCGAAATGCTTAATTTATTGTAATATTAATAGAATTGAAATAAAGGATTATTATTTTTGTACACATCTACCGAAAGAATTTTTAAAGAATTTTTAAAGAATTTCTGAAAGCGACAGTATGGAAAAAAAAAAGAATATTGTATTCGTTAAAAAAAAAGAAAGTTTGACTTGTCAGATTACACACTACAGAAGGGTGTATGGTATTTTTTTGTTATTAATAAACAGTGTTTATGTCCAGAATATAAGTTCGAGTGAGAGTTTTCATTGTTTGAACTCAGAAAGAAAAATGTCTGAACCGTTTTTTGTCTGTGTTTACATTACCATTTAGTGTCGAATGCTAACATCCTATATTTATAAGTGTCATTTCAAACGCATGAAAGACAAACTTTTTGTCATAAAAAATCTTTTTCCTTAGTCATTTGTAATATCTTGTCCCCCACCATATATATATATATATATATATATATATATATATATATATATATATATAAGATTTTGTATTTGGAAAAGCAAAAAAAAAAAAAAATATTTGTTGTGATTGCATTGCTTCGTTCTTGTTAAGAGTTTATGGTAAACTATTTTTTATTAGTTTTTCATCCCAAAGAAGGCGTGATTGTTAAAATCAACGAATAAAAGTGGAATCAGTTTGACTTGTATAGAATTATATCACTAATGGTGGCGTTAGTTTTGCTAACCTAAACCTAATTTGTTTTCCACTGCCACTTGCAAGCTCAGCTTTATGGTTGAATAGTAAACTGATGGTTTTGGACAAAGCCACAGAACTAAAGACGTACGCTATCCATATCAGGGAAAGTCGTCTGTCGGAGGGGATTAAAAAACGTTTTTACGTGAGGGAGTGATTGCATAGCTCATGATCCAAACTATCTATTTGGAGCGCTAGAAGGAACCGACTGTTTATCGTAACATCACTAAGAATGCTGGAAAAATAGTAGTTTCCTGCATTCAGGAAAGAAAGAGGAAGCGAAACATTTATTATAAAGTTTAGAGAGAACGGAAGCCAGTTCGGGAACACCTCTAAGGACAATTACAAGAATAGCATGAGATGCACATGATTCATACCTAACAGGATTGCCATAATTTTCATTATGGAAACAAAAACACTATTCCGTAATCGTAGCGCTGAAACAAAGAAATAAACCGAACATATCTGTCTGAAACTCTAATTTTCATCCCATTAATTAATGAAGAAAGCCTTCATATCATATTGAATGAAAGGGAGATTATTAATTTTGTAGTTGTCAATCCATCCGAAGGTCAGTAAGTGCTTTGCTAAGATGAACTCCATCACCGAAGTCTTACTGGCATAGGCCCTCGGGAATTTGTTTTTCATTACAGTTAGAGTTACAAAGTTTAATTCTGTTCGTAAAGATCTCTCAGACATCACGTTTCTATTATTCTTTAAAAAAAAAATGGAGTTCAAAGATTTCAAGAGTTGTTTGAAGTTAAGACGGAGGTAGGAATTTGGGGGGAGGCGAAATCCGAATTACAGAAATGACGTGGAGTTGTATTTTGTATCCTGTGGGGATTCCAACGTTACTGAAATGAAATTAATGTTCAATCATGTAGTGATGTAAACGGATACGACCTTTTGAGGTAAATACACAAGGATTTATTGGTAGTACCAAGAACTTTTCATCACTCTTTGTACACATATTAGCAACATTATTCTTTATTTACTGAGTCACCAAAAGGAAGTTTTTCGTATCTATTTTTCATCTTATATATGTTGTCAACAGATAAAAAAAAGTTCAAAGAACTTATCTTGGGACCAGCTATAAGTTTCGCGCATACACGTCTTGTCTGTTTCATATAAATTTGATCTTGACCAGCGGTGTATATGCGAAAATTGACTATATTTGCTTTATTTTTCTTATTTGGCACTTATTATTATTATTATTATTATTATTATTATTATTATTATTATTATTGCATATTTAAACAAACCGTTAAAGATCACAAGATAAATGCAGCAAGCAGAGATTTCACTCTCAGACCTACATTACACATTCCAGCATCGTCGGCCTCCACCTGCAGATGAGACTGTCATGCAAAGATTGGATTGTTAAACCATTTCAGGCGCTGTTTACAAAGAAACTGAAACAGAGTGGTATTATTATGTCACGAGATAAATTGATGCCTACTACTACTACTACTACTACTACTACATGGTATTGTTAATACACACACACACACACACACACATATATATATATATATATATATATATATATATATATATATATACAGGGTGCGATGACCAAATTGTTGTCAATTTATTTCTTAAATTTCGCGCATGCACGTTGTTTTTGATTTCGTCGACTGATAAAATGCGATGTCAGTGTTATCATTTTTGCATAATTTAGACGACAATTTATTCATCGCAGCCTGTCTGTGTGTGTGTATATATATATATATATATATATATATATATATATATATATATTTATATATATATATATACACACACACACTCACTCATACACACACACACACATATATATATATATATTTACATACACACACACAAACACACACATATACATACATATATATATATATATATATACAGGGTGCAATGACTAAATTGTCATTTGATTTTTTAAAATTTCGCGCATGCACGTTGTTTTTGATTTTGTCGACTGATAAAATGCGATGTCAGTGTTATCATTTTTGCATAATTTATTCATCGCACCCTCTGTGTGTCTGTATATATATATATATATATATATATATATATATATATATATATATATATATATATACACACAAATGGAAGACTTTTCTTTACCAAAGCGTTTCGCCCCTTGAGGAACTTTATCATGATAAAAGTGGATTTCAATCTACAACTAGTATTTATTAACATTTGTAGCGCGGAGGAATATATCATTATGTTTTCTAATTGCTATTTTGATAACATTCTAATATATTCTTAAAGCATTCAGAAAATAGACTATCATGACTCTCCACAACTTTCTGTCTCGTGTGGTTCTTAGCAGGTTTTATCCCTTTGTTAAGACCTTCACTCTCTCCGTAGATTGATGCAGTGTAAAACACCAACAGAATGTACTGAAAAGTTATCACGATAAAACGACACATAACCCTCCGCCACTGTGCGATAGAAAGTGTTATGTAGAGAGAGACATTGAAATGAGAAGGGTTAATACCAAAAACTCGTGGTAAGAATTGAGGATTTAATTCACACATAAAAGACTTGAATTGTATGTCGTGCAGTTTGAACAATGGAAAGGTGACTCAGACTTAGGAGGCAATGTTGATTGACACACAGCTGCAAATGCAAGCTGTAAAGCTAAAATTTTATTTTTCATAAGTAACGTAGCTGGAGTTGATTCCCCTGGTCGAAAGTTGAGTTGAAATAACAGGAGGGTGTGGTTAAGCCACCCACGTTAACTAATGAGATTTAGTGAGCGGTAATAATATGAGAGAGTGGAAGAAGGGAATTCCCCAGAATTATCGAACTCTTTTACTTCACCAGTTTGGGCGAATGTCCATAAGTACGAATGCGCGAAGGGAGAAGAGAGGCAGAGGAGACGGAGACGAAACCGGAGACAGAAGAGAAGCGCATGTGATTATCTGGCGACGAAAGCTTCCGATTTTAGCTTTATATCAAACTTTACTAACTACAGCAAACCAGATTTTTTCAGGTCAACAACAATATTACTTCCGATTTAGATGCGAGCTGGGCTGACAATTAATTGCATGCGTACTCTGATAAATCAATTATTGTACAGAGGACTGGTATAAAAACAGTAATTACTTTTGTTCAATTTATTCGAGTATTATTTTTCTCCTGTACGCCATCGCCCTGCTTGGACTGGCCCAGCATGAAGATACCTGCGACGATTCGATCTTAGCTGCCTAATGATCAAATTTAAATCACGACGTGGGTTAAGGTTAGCTCTGTATTGAAGTGGTCACTTCAGAGACCAGCCGCGGTGTTGGACGTCTTGGGCGTCTTGGGCGTCTTGGACAACTGGGGGAAGGTGCTGCACAATTGCATCTGGTCCCAAGACAAACTATGAGTGTATTAGATCACCAGATTATTAAATGGCAATGTTATTAAATAAATGTGTGGAAACAAGATCCTACACACTTGAATTCACAGATGGATCTGGGTAAAGAAACAGTAAGAGAGGTAGAAACAGACGATCACAAATATGTTCGTTTCAATTATCAACTCATTACCCACGAAATAAAATATCATATCAATACTCTCTAATACAAATAACACCTTAGAATAATATAAAAAACGAACACCCTCAACACTTAATTCAACTAGAAGTGGCCGTGAAATACACATGCCACCCAGATACAAAACAAACATTTGAACAAGGATTTGCTTAGCAGATAATCATCATCCCTTTTAATAGGGGGATATAACAGTGTCATGGGAACTATTTCGATTCGTGTGAATCCCTTAGCGCAGTAATACGTTTGGGGGCCATCGACACACCGACTGTACTAATAACTAAGCATTGCTTTATCCCTAATATCAAATCACAACCACTAAATTCTGCAACCCTGTTCCACCATCCACTCAGACAAACCCGTCAGGGTAAGTGGCCCGCTACCTTTCCCTATCTCTCTTACTCTCAAAATGCCTCGTGAGGGTTAAGCTTTCCAAGCCCTCCTTCCTCATTATGTCTCTAAACAATTTCAGATGTTTTTCATGTTTCTGAGAGTCCTTTCTTTTGCCATTTTCTTTAAAACTTCCTCGATGCTTACTCGCTCTGTTCATGGAGTTTTCAGTATCCTTAAAGCATATAAGTCTGCTTGGATATGGTAGGGACATTGTCTAAGTATTTGTACATTATAGAATATCTGTCCAATCGCGGGCATATTCAGTGGCTTGCAAACGTTAAGCGAGTGAAAATGGCGAGCCTATTTGTTCACTTCTGGTTTTGAAGAGTTATAAGTCATGAAAGATTATTACGGCAAATGTTACATAGATTGACAAAAGACTGGACGTTGCGGAGAGATATGAACGTCCACAATCCCTATAGTACAAAAGTTTAAAAGTCATCGAAGATAAATACAGCAAATATTACATACGGTAACAAAACTAGACGTTGAGGAGAGACATGAACGCCAAAATTCGCACAGTACACGACACGTAAAAGAACATCCATTTCTATTATAAATTAACTGATGTAAATATTTTGCCTTATCTCTATCTATAAAAGGCAGGATGTGTGTGTGTGTGTAACGAATGCACGGCTGCAATTTTCGGCGGATCGCACCGAAATTTACATGCACATGCTTCAAGTTAGCGGGAAGGCCAAAACCAACTTTGCATTTCCCAACTCTCATCGATAGTGGGAATAATCGATTTTTTCATGCTTCTACGGCAGTTTTCATGTAGTTTGCGGCCATTTTCTACTGGCCAGAGTGAGAGCCTATAGCTGGCTGCCACGAATAGGCAGGAAGATTCTATTGGCCAGCATGAGAGCCAACAGCTGACTGATACGAATGCTAACTAGCATGCTAGCATGCAAAAAGAAATCGATAGCTGCATTCGTCACAAGTGGGAAAAATTTAAATCTGCATGGCATTTTACTCCAATTGGCTCATTCGCTTGCTTAAACTCAACGTTGATTCTGATTCCGCAGAATTGGGTTGGGTGTGAAAATGTATTTGTTGTTAACATTCTTTTCATTCGGCTTTTCCAGTTACGAGTCCTTTTTTAAAGCTGATCGTTTTGTGTTCATTTTGTTTAGTTCTTTTTTCGTAACAAATTTAATGTTTAGTATAGAGCTTAGAAAAAATTCGAAGTTTGAGATAGGCAAGAAGTAAGGCATGTAGCAAGATCAGCACGGCAAAGGGCACTCGTTTAAAGGCAAGGAAGGGCAAAAATATTTTAAGTCAAGTGATAGCGATTGCTGTATGAGTCGTAGGATTTTTGAATCAAGCATGGGCAACGCCGGGCCATGCTGCTAGTATTCATATAAAAAGACGCATCTGTTTGTGATAAAATCTTTCACTTGTTCCATTTTACAAGGTTTTTCTTCCTTTGCTTTGTTACTGCCAACACAAAGCCCGACGATCATAATTTTAAATGCATCAAACGTTAGCATGAAAGTTGTTCAGAATGCGATATTGACGCCCGCTATCTGCATTAGGATAACAAGTGGTTAGCACAATTCAATTCATTATCTCCTGAGTGCAGCATCCTAATACTTCCACTCGATTCATAAAGGCACCTCTTTAATGACCAATATTTCTTCATTATCTCGGTAATTACAGCTTTACGAAATAAGAATGATGCGACCGGCTAAGAAGGCAGTAATTGTTTCTATAAAGGTGAATCCAGAAATACGCACAATAACTTTTCTTATATTCTACTCTGTTATGGCAACCAGTTTTTGTCCGTTCCATCGCCACGTTACTGATTTATTCCTCAGATTTTCTTTCCGTCCGCTACTCTTATTTTTATCAAATTGCTTTCTTCGATAAACTTTCCGTCCAAACAAGTTTTATATATGCGTGCTTTTTGGAATATTAAGTCGCGTCAATCGGTTTAAAAACAAACATCCCTTTACGGCCTGCCAATTGACCGAAATTATTACGTATATTCCAGACTATGGTCTGAACTCCAATTTGCAGATGTCAGAATCAAGCAGACACAGACATTTAACTATGAGTAGTGTAGCAACAGACGACTGAACATGTATCAAAGAATTGAGAAGGCGCCTAAAAATGGTAAAAATTCTATGTCGTCATACTTTGCTTAGTTTCTTCCAGAAACTAAGAAAAGTATGAGGACATGGAAAAATGTCTGAACTGCTATGTAATATCGAATCTATATGGGAGCCGCTAAACTACATCCATCCAGTGTTACAGATGTTTTCAAGGTCATGAGGTGTGCATGAATCATCGACATTGGATCAAACTACAAGATGCTCCACAGTTTGTAATTACCCTCATTGGCAGTTAGGATCATCATCGGAGGTATATCCCCATTTCTGAAGGTTGGCTCTACAGAGACCAACAGTTAGTCGGAAACGATTCAGACAGGACCGGAAGTCAGGGCTGAGTGAGAGCCTGTGTTCCACGTTGATAAGGTGGCTGCACCACAGGATAGACGCTGACTAGGAGCCCTGTTGTTCAGTGGTTCGACTCGGCCTCTTTGTTCACAGCCGTTTCATGCTTCAATTTTCTCAAGTTGGGAGTGGACTGTCCTTCTGAGGTCAGAGGGAGCAATGCCACAAAGCAAGGAGAGGTCATCTACTTTGGTTGGCAGTTTCTTTACCCAGTGATAGATCTGCAAGTGGTGTTTAATGTAGCATCCATTTTCTTTGCATGTGATGAGATGCTTCACTCTGTTGAGGCATATTCTGCTGTGGAGTAACAAAGGGCTAGGGCTGTGGTGCGGATTGTACCGTCAGGGGCACCAATTTGGTGCAAGCCATCTTTAGAATGTTTCTTGATCCGACCTAGGCTTCAGTCTTTGCAATGTGGTCCTTGTATGTAAAAGACCAGTCCAGAGGGACCCTAAGATGTATTTGGGTGTAAATGCTTGATAATTTCCTCACGGATGTCGAAGATACTTGAAGCTACAGAAATATTGTCAGCGTAGATCTAGGTCGCTTTTTAAACTTTGTTTTCATCCGCGGAACATAGATATCATGAAAGATACTTCCAAAAATTAGGTAACGTATTAATAAGTAGAAAAAACGTCCTTGGAAATAAAGAAAAAATTGCTTAACTGCTAGGTAATATCTAAACTTTTTCTGTGGAAGTAAATTCTGGACAATTTCCTCCGCGGTGAAATAGAGACTTGAAGTCACAGAGATGTGATTCTAATTCCAAGAATTACCAATTTTATTTTGCGCAACACAATCTTATTTCTTTATTTTATCCTTATTATGTCTAGTGCTACAATAAGCTTGGTAAATATTTCAGCAAGTTGCTTGTTAGAAAATTTTAGTCGCGTCATTTCAAACTTCAAAAACGACGATTATCATCAGAGCCACTTATATATATATATATATACTGTTTATTATAAACAGAGCATTTACTTAAATACTTGTATCTATAAAAAGAACGTTAAACATAAAAAATGTCTTTAATAAATAAATTGTCGGACTTTGTCCATTTCTTTATATATATATATATATATATATATATATATATATATATATATACTACATTTAATTGAATCCTTGCCAATGATTTTACGAGAACAGCAGATCTCACCAAAAGTCTACATCCTTGTATTTATTACATACAGGAACTGTTCTTTTTATTGACTTTGGGGAGTGTTTTAGTTTGGCAAAAGGCCATCACAGTACGCCGTTCTTTTCTCATATTGACTGCCATATTTTAAGGAGAATATATACTAGGCCCTCCAATCACACAGAATTTCCTTCTACCAAACTTTCTTGAGGAGTACGTTTTATTTATCGTAAAAGTCATATCTTGTTAAATTTGCCTTCAAGTTAACTTTTTATATCTAATTTTAATTGTTTTCTTTAATTGATTCAACTTTACAATGCAGATATGCATACTTACTCTAATATTTACATTGTTGAACACTGTAGAAACCTTTATTCATTTTTGTAAGCTATGGAATAGTTTATTCATTCTTAGACACGAGAGGCACACGTAGGTGAATTGAGCTGGTCTGTATCTTCCAAATCCTTACTTTCTAGCCTCTACAGAGTCCAAATTCATTTACGCTGCCTTGTGAGGGTAAAATATTTTCCATACCTGCAAGCCTCACCCACAGGCACAAAGTTGTAGGGGTGTCTCTATTCTATCGATATTTTAATGCTTGAACAAGCTCTAGTGTTCAGTTTCACCAGTTCAGACCTTTACAGCTAAAACCCGCCATGATTCATCTACGGAATCTGTCTCGGTATTCCAGTTGTAAAGAGGCAGTTCCACTTACACAGTTTCTTCCCAAGAACCGCCGCTTTGTGTAACAGACCCCCGTGGATGTTTCCCCGAATGATACAACCATAACCTTTTTACATCTCAAGGACCAACAATTATGTATTCCTTTTATTCACATAAACCTCACTTCCTATAGTTACCTTCATAATACACACCTCAGTAAGTAATCCTCTTCATTGAACCTTGTATTGAGTGAACGCTAATGCTAAAATGTCTAACACGATTAGTTCAATGTGGTAGCTGTTCTATGCTTGCTGCTACTGGTAGTCATTATTTAAGCGCCGAGTTAATCCAGACCCACGAAAAATTGTCATAGTTATTCTTGCTTCATAAATGAAGCAAGATTAATTATGATAACTTCTTTGTAACTTTCTATGGTTTTGCTATATAGGAATAAAGTGTCGCTGCCGACACTTGAGATTGAACAGAGATCGCCGGTGAGCAAACACAGGCGATCCCATTATTGAATTAAGTAGACCGCGTGACCATAGAGGAAACTCATAAGTAGGAAGTCGCGTGACGCATAAGTAGGAAGTCTCTGTTTCTAGTCTATCCTCTACTACTATACGGACCGCTATTCTCTACTCTACTCACTATACTAATTCTCTATTCTGATTACTATACGCTGGCTACTATTCGAGCGAGTATAATCGAGCAAGTACTATTAGTGTGAATGCTATTCAAAGGCGTCTGGCACCAGTATTGTTCAACGGCGTTACTATAGTTATATCGGCGATTACAAAGTCTCTACTACAACGAGCATTACGAAAGTGACAAAGAGTATTCGTTGGCATCCCAAAAGTGGTAACGAATGTTCGTTGATATCACAAAAGATTTTATTAGGTGATATTTTTTTAAATTAAAACCATTGATTCAGTTATTCTATTTTTATTTTATTATTAGCTGAATCCTTATCAACCATTATTACTTTTCTATTAGTATTTCCTTTATCTTAATTTCGTCGCAAAGGAATTTTAAAGGCGCCACTTAGCAGCTGGTGCTACTAAACTACTGGCTGTTGGTACTACTACATATCTCCTCTACAGCAAATCATACTTATTATAAAACCCAGGTTGTGTGTTTGTGTATGTGTCTGTACGTTTATATATTGGATCGGATTCCCTACATTTTTCAACCGATTTCAACAAAGCTTCTTAAAATTACCTTGCGGTGATTCTGACAGCATTAAAAATTGGAAAAACACAATTATTTTTGCACGAAATCAATTTGAAAACACGATTAAGAGGCATCGCGAGAATGAAAGGGGGACAACTCATATCGAGTTATACTTATTATAAAACCTAGGTTGTTTGTGTGTGTGTGTGTGTGTGTGTTCGTTTATATATGGGATCGGATTTCCTACATTTTTCAACCGATTTTAACAAAACTTCACTTTTTTTTGGCAGGTAGTGTTTCTTATTGTCTTGCACACTTTTTTCTTTATTTTTACATTCAGAATGCTTTAAAAATTCCATTTACAAGTCAATTGTTTATAATAAAATTCTATTCAATCGGTAGACTCATAACGATTGAAAACAATGTTTTTGTTTCAGTTTGGGTTTGACCAATTCGTAAAAAAAACAAAAACAAAAAAAACAAAAACAAAAAACAAACTAATTAAGACATGCGTGTCCGTCAACCTTAAACAATAATATTTGTCAATTTTATTTTTCAGTCTTTATGATATTCGATACTTGATCTATCTCTTACTTTTACATCCCCGGGAAACTCCGGGCTCTACTGCTAGTCGTATATATTTACGCCTAAACTCGCCGCTTATGCTTTATGTAAGAAAATAAAGAAGTCAAATATTCTTAAATCTTTGTAAAGGTATATTAAATTTTGTGATGCTGACTCCCTGAAACAAAATCAATTTTTAATGACCTACACATGTATTTTATACATTCTGTAATTTGATAATCAAGTTTGAATGAAACTTAAGGGCGATGCAGATTATAAGATTCTTCAGAGCTTTACACGAAGGAGCTCATTGTTATAGAAATGTCATTATAACACATTACAAAGAGAAAACCCCGAAGTATATTTATCGAAGCTAGAATAAGCAACGATTATTCTGAATTATTCGACATTCCTAAACAAGTAAATCGATATTACAGAGAATTGAGTGGCCTGAAGTATTTGTTTTCACGTATCGGGTATGTGACACTATTATTTTCACATAATTTAAATTATGATGGCGGTTTTTCCCTCATCACAGTTAGTCATACACATTCTGTATAATTTGAATTGGATTATGATAATAAACTAAATTTGATTTTCGACGTATGATTGTAAATGCTTTAAACGATTGCTGTTTGTTCAATTATTCATTTTCAGTATCTGCAGCCGGTAAGTATGAACTATAGCAACAATAAAGAACAAGCATTACAATATGATTTTCTGAATCAACAATGGCGCCTTCAGGAGCCATAGCTAATATTATTACTGATTCATTGATTATAATCGTTTCTACTTCCAGAATATGAAGGAATTAATGACACGTGAATATTAATTCTTGTTTCTTTTCATCCAAAAACACAGGAATGTATGGCGAATGCTAACTGCAAGGAAAACATATCTCTCTCAATGAATGATGGGATATATATATATATATATATATATATATATATATATATATATATATATATATATATATATATATATTATTTCTTACGGTTTTTCACTTTCGTGTTGCTTAGTTTTCCTTTGTAAAGTCGGATTTACTTTTTTCTTTTGCATTTTGTCTTTCTTTTCCCGATTTCTTTCTTTCTTTCTCTTGTTTAACTTATGCTTCTATGCCTTTCCGTTTATTCTCCAATGACTTGGGTAGTCTTTCTTTTCTCTCCAAGAATTCCGTTATCTTCCTTTTCTCATTCTTCTGTGCATTATGTCATAGTCTGTTTTATGGTCTTTGAACATGTTGGCTTTATTTTTTTCCCCTACTTCATTCAAATAAGAACTGGAATGGATGGTAAAGAAACCGCTGAGCAAATAAATTCGTAGAACCACGATTAGCGGTCATGCTCCACTTCGCAGACATACAATGCCGATACATCAGTATTCGTATTTGTGCTAGAGATTCACACAAAATGAATGCAACACCAAAAGACATGCATAAGTATAAGATTTACAGACGAGTGGGCGGGTATAAGGTAAATCTTCTTTGATTGTCTACGAGAACATGTATGGGAGAATATATTACAGACTTACAATATGAAGGAGAAGCTATGGTAAGTATATAGCAGAAATATTAAATGAATATTAATGTCATTTTATTTATATATGGAATAGAAACAAGAATGAATATTAATTCTGTGTCAGGACTGATACCCTACATACATACATACATACATACATACATACGTATATATATATATATATATATATATATATATATATATATATATATATATTGATAATATTAGTAGTCAATATATATATATATATATATATATATATATTTCCAAGAGGATAAAATCCAGGTAAACCGCAATGTACAATACAGAGCAAGACTATAATATAAAAGGCTCAAACACTAATATAACTGTTTGAACCTTTTATATTATATATATATATATATATATATATATAAGTAAAAATCCGTGGGTAAGCAATCTAAGTGAATCCTAATAATATAAAATATTAAAACTCATCCACGAAAGACAGCTCATTTATATTTATTATAGACTATATATATATATATATATATATATATATATATATATATATATATAAGAATTACATAAAAATGAAACTCAGTTGTACCCCATTTATATGCCCATTTCGCTCTTCGAGAGATTTCTCTCTTAGAGAAATTCCCTGGAGCTTTTAAATACTAAAATGTTTGACAAATCATTAAAAAAAACATGTTAAAAATATGATAAAACATTTTGAAAAAACGTTTTTTATCAAACATTTTTATAAAAATATTTTAGTATTGACAAGAACCATGGAATTTCTCTAAGAGGGAAATCTCTCGAGTAGCGAAAAGGCCCTATAAATAGGGTACAATTGAGTTTCATTTTTTATGTAATTCATATATATATATATATATATATATATATATATATATATATATATAACATTTGGTTATGTGGATAATTCCGAGGAGTTCCTAAAATGTGAATATCCGGGTAAAATGTCTAGTAGAGAGCTCAGTGTATGAGAATAATAACAATTCATACAGAGCCATATAATTAAGAAAAATTTCAAAGAAACTTACATATAAATTTTCTGCAGTTGGTTTAAAGACAAAAGGAAAACTTAGCCGTCACGTTTTATACTCTGATGGACTTCATGAAGGCAAATGTAACGATTCTCACTGTGCAACAGGTATTTATAAACAAAAGTAAAAAATATTGTTGGCTTTTTAAAAAAGTAAAGTTAGGAAACGCTCATAAATATTCATTGCGCCAAGTGAAAAGTCTACGTAACTTGTTGATAATGCAAAATGACGTAATTAAGTGTCTAATAAAGGAAATTGAATAAATGATGTTGTTGCTGAATTATATGCATATGAATGAAGACAAAACGAAAACTATTCTTTACCAACGCGTTTCGTCCTTTGGTGTACATTATCAAGGCAAATGTAAGGATTTTTATTTTGCTTGTAAAATCCTTACATTTGCCTTCATAAAATCCATCAGTGGACGAAACGCGTTGGTAAAGAGCAGTTTTTGTTTTATTTTTATTCATATTGCCTTTTGGAAGATATATTTTTTATTTAAATCTGAATTTTTGCAGGCACGAATACACACACACACGAATATATATATATATATATATATATATATATATATATATATATATATATATATATATATATATATATAATGTCATCATGGCTTCGCTTCGCAATACGAAGATCAAGGGGGAGTCTGTACAGGTCACTTGCAGACACGTTTGTGACTGTGCAGTAGAGTTTTTCATTGAAGTGCAGTGTGCACTCCCTTTACACCCGGGATTTGATCTGCTATGGCCTAGCAAGCTGGGACGATGACTGTGAAGTCCTCGGGTCGTAGGTTTTACAGTGTCTTTCTTTTAACCAATGGCGAGGAAAAATTATAGGGTCCAATATTTATATATATACTAGCCGAACTACATACATATACTAGTCGAACTATCCGTACCTTGCTGCGGGTCACAGAATTTTTTGGTATGAAAATGATAATTATTTTAAATCATAGTTATAATATATGGAGAAAAATGTTGCATTTCAGTATTACTCAATGATCCTGCCGATGTGACCTCCATCTTCTGGGTTTGTCCTTCTATATTTTGGATAGGAATCATTCACTTGTTCATATTGAAATTTAATTTAAATCCAATGGAAAAAAATCAGTGGTGGGGAGCTGTCCCCACGTGGGCCCCCTTTAATCAAAATGGAATTTACTTATCCAGGTACTCTGGTTAATGTAGTTTCAATATAAATGTTTAAGAGGGGATCTCCAAAGACTTTCTACAAATATTTTCATGGCAACTGCCCTGACAAGCTATTTTCACTGGTGCCCTGACTGCATGAATTTAAGATCCCACCCTTTTATTATCGAAACACTTAACAATTACCACCTCTCCTATTCCAACAGCTTCTTCTCGCGCACTTCCCGACAGTGGAACTCCCTTCCTCTTACTTGCTTTCCAGATAACTATAATATTAAAAATTTAAATGTTATATCAATCTACTGATGCCTTGATCCCCGTTATTCTTTTTTATCCTTTTCTCACCCCCCTTTACCCAGTTTTTACTCTAACTTTCACTCTCTGTAACTCTTTGTGGCACTCACGCATTGCTTACTTGGGGTGAAATGCTTAATATATATATATATATATATATATATATATATATATATACTATTTACATTATTCGGACTCATCTTTGTCGCCATATTTAATACGTTTCGGCCGTAATATATATGGCGACAAAGATGATGACAATAGTCCGAATAATGTAAATAGTGTACATAATACCTCATCTCAGAAATATAGACATATATATATATAATTAAGTAACGAAATCTTTGGTGATCCGTATGGATAATCCCAAGGATGATGACATCCTGAGATCTCAATGTCAAGTCAGAGCGAAGAATTTAATTTAAAGAACACTTTCAGGCTCCATTTGTAATAATTTATTTCACCAGAGAATTTTACTTTTCTCCGGATCTTCAGACTTCACATTCAAAAGGTGAAACGAAAAATGAATTTAAAATTTACACTTTTGACGGGTAGTATTAAGCTTATATAAGTTGACATAGAGGGTGGTGAGGAATGGTATGCGATACATGGTCGAGTTTAGAGAGGGAAGGGAGAGTTTTAAAATTTATATTTATATATATATATATATATATATATATATATATATATATATATATCCGTATGTGGACGGCCATCAAAAATAAATAATGCCTAATACACACACACACACAGACCCACATACACTCTCCTATAAATATACATTACCATCCGAATCGCACATAATCATCCTAGAATTAAAATGCGGGATGATGGGGAAATGTTCTTTTGGGCACGTATACAGCATTTTCACAAAAGTTGTCTGCTCCCAAAAATTAACGGTAAAATCCGGTAGTACTTTCGGATTTACGGCCACATCAAGGTAAAACATCGGATCCATACGATCTCCAAAGGTAAGCAAGATCGAGTCTTGTGAGTACCTAGATAGGTAACGGCTTGGGAATATCAGGTGCCGTAAGCTTGGATGCGCGGGTGGTGTAATGCGTAATTTTTATTCGGAGAGCCAATTCCATTTCGTCATACTCACGAGTAAACACACTTGGGAAAGCTATGCATCCACCTCTTCTCCCCACCAGCTATGGGTTAATTAGT
>OZ010573.1:98211933-98214433 GCA_963932145.1 Acanthosepion lycidas | reverse complement strand
ACCATATTGGTTAGTAGAGCCGAAAGAATTAGATAATTATCTAAATAAGTGACAATTTTTTTTAGACTTTCTTAAAACCATACTGAATTATTTAAATGAAAACATTGTAAGATATTGTACAAACATTATTTTATATTATTATTCATAAAGAACGTCTTTGTAAATTACATTTTTTGTGGACAGATCAGTAAGCGTTTGTGTCTAATGTTTAAAGTCAGGAAGAATAAAAGAAACTACGTTGTAGCGTTTCTCGTGATTGATTGAATCTTGTAAATAGAACTACTTGCTATTCATGGTCTAGTTACGATATTAATTGCTGAGAACTTAGAACCGCTGGAAGACAAAAGCCGGAAGGGAAAAGCGTCTAAATTGTAAACATCAACAATTGATCCCCTTTTAGATATCCATTTACATTCGCCCAAAAACATAAATATTCTCTTGTATAATTATGTCGTTCGTCTCATATTTGAAAATATTTGCACGATGGCAAATTTTCTTCTTTCCTCTTCAATGACATTGCATCTCAAACTAATCCTCCATCAACGTTCTTCCACCCATGCGTTCATGGTTTTCTCTGCAACACAGATTCTGTAAAGCAAACATTTATCTCCGGTTTCTAGTGAATATCAATGTTGTTGATGCAACAGTTTATAGGTGCACCTCCCAAAATTTGGATGACTAGAATCTAACAGCTGATCTCTCCTCTGACCCAACCCAGGTGGCTCAGTGGCGGAAGGAGTGACTTATAAAATCATTTGCAGTCCCAAACATTCAATCACCACTGAGCAGGACCTGAACGTTCACCTATCATAGGATAAACTACATTCGGTAGCAAATCCTCTGATCGGGAGATTGGAGCTTTTGAGGATCATGGGACAACCTTTTTTGTTGTACCCAAGTTCACTCTTATCCGGGGTGGTAGCTCCTGTTAGGGTCCCAGCTATGGGCAAGTAGTGAACTCTAAACAAAAACAAAACATCATGAAAGTATAAAAAATACATTTTTATAATAAAAAATACCGGCAAAACATTTTTATATATAAAAAAAATAAGCAGCAATATATATTATAATAAAGGAGACTTAGCAGCCAAATTAGCTTTAGATGCGGATGTAGACACAAGAACAAAAATCACATACATCGACTTTCAGGAGGTAATTATCACGTCTATTCAAAAAGAATGGCGACGATGCTGGCAGGGTAAACAACACAATAAACTCTTCGCAATTCAGCCAAAACTAAGAAAAAATCTCGAAATGAAGAAGCAGTACTGGCCCGATTACGCATTGGTCACACGGGAATAACCCACGCGTACTTGCTAAACAAGGAAGATCTACCAGTATGCGAAGCATGTGAAATGACATACACTATTAAAATATATATTAATTGAATGTTCAGAGCTTGTTATCTCAAGAAAAAATATGCTATATGAAACCAGACTCCCGGCAAAATCCCTCTTTGCAAAAATACGTCAATGAAACCTGATCTACAAAATGATTTCTTATAAAGAATCAATTCCTACGAACCTATCCTAAAAATCTTGTCGGCATTAAATAACCCATTGAGGTTGATATGCCGTAAAACAAAATAGACCAAACCATCTATCTATGATGATGGATAGGAGTTCTCTTAAGTTGCTTACACGCCTTTAACAACTATTGGGACTCAAGCTCATTCTACACCTTAGTTGGAACACAGATAGACGATCTATGGCTAAAGATATTGACAAAAAATTATCGGTTCATTGTACTGCTTCAGTAATAATCTGATCCCATCAACTGTGATACTTTTTCGTTACAACAGCCAAATCAAACCAAAAATAGAGTAATTCTGTCATATCTGTGTTGGATCTGCCAATTTTTTACTTCTCTGTTTTGTCAGAGTTCAAAACCGTTCACGCAGCCTTGTGGGTGATGAATTATTTTACTCTTTTTTTTGCTCTCACTCATTATTTCTTTGTTTCATTCTTCTTTCACACTCAGTAACTATTTGTATTTTAGTGGCTTTAATGCCTTGCATGTGGTGAAATGATTAAAAACAGATACGTAATAATATGTAGCTCCATTTCCGTCCTGAATAACGGTTATTGCACGCCGGTATATGGAGTCTAATAGAATTCTGGTAGTACTGTGTGGGTGTATCTACTCAGTCACGTATCAAGGCTGTCCATTACTAAGTTGTGTTTGTTGCGTGTGGCAGGAGGGAATATACTGAGATCTGCAGCATGTCTTATACGTGCTTAATGGGAATTAAATTTGGCGATGCAGAAGCCAATTGAGTACTTGGACATCGGCCGAGTGTTTCTGAAATCAGCTTCATGTCTCATTCGTGCAAGACGGAGTTGGGTGTTGTTGGAACAAACCATCACCACCTGGGAAATATAGTGAGCATAAACGGAAGGCAATGACCTGCAGCAAGATCCGTGTATGTCACACCGGGCAAGAGACTCCAGTTCTACTAGTAGGATTTTGCTAAATCCAGCATAAACACACCGCACATTAC